>JADFUC010000418.1:0-69638 GCA_019722365.1 Lithospermum erythrorhizon
CTCAAACAGCCACTTCGTTCCGGTGTATTGCTAAATTGTGATTTATGATGCATGTTATGAAATAAGCAGAGATTTGATTGACATTATGAGATAAGCATGATTATGAGTTATGTTATGAGATAATTGAGATTATGAAAGGCTGCGTTATGAGATAGTTTTGAGTATGGTTCATGTTATGAGATTGTGTGTGTGGTTATTGTGCGTGTGGCCAGGCGTGTGCGGATGTATTTTAGGTACTTTGTGCGTTATTTGCGGAGCGTGTGGTGACCCGGCCAAGGGAGGTTTGGGCGTGGTGTGCATATTGTGTGTGGGTAGCACTTTGTGGATTAGGGAGGTTTGGTGTGATATGCACATTGAGGGTGTAGCCTCGTCGGGAGGATGGAGGTGGAGAATTCTCATACGATTATGTGGAGGTGGATTCCTCATATGTGTATTATTTGGAGGTGGATTCCTCGTATGTGTATTATTTGGAGGTGGATTCCTCATGTGTGTATTGTTTAGAGGTGGATTCCTCATTTAAAGACTTTGTGTCTTTGAGATTGTTTCCACTTAATGAATATGCATTATTTATGAATATAATCTCATGTGTATAAACGTTATGTAACATTGTATAAAGAGAAATCTACGTGATATGTGGACGATTATTAAATTATGTAGCTTTGGTTAATGTATGTGCATATGTATATATATATATATATATGTATATAAGCATGAATATGATGGAATCGATACGTAGTATTTATTATTTCGAACTTGTCGTGACTCCTGTCTCACATGGGCGGTAGTTTCGTACTGGAGTCTCACAGGAGGCGTCGTTGAGGTGGTGAGAGTCTGTTTTTGTGGCGTGGAGATCATGGGTGAGGCGGTGATGGCAAGTCCTCGTGAGTCGTTTTCCTTTTTGTTGTCGATTTGTATATTTACAGGCCCCGGTGTGTTGTATTATATTGGCCAGATGCGGTTGTCATACTTTCCTATGTTGTATTTTTGGATTTCTAGTATATCACTTAGGTTGTATTATTAAATTGGTTATTCACATTTGTCTATTATTATTTTGTTAGGTGTGTTGGAACACCGATGGAATAGAAGTTTTGTTTTTGATAATCGGCGAGGGTACATATTTGTTATTGTATCCATCAATTGGTGACTCACAGTGTGCCGGAGTTGTTAATGATCTTAGCCCTCGGGCGGCCGGCAGGGGTGAGTCGTTACAGTTCCCCACTTGATCCGCGGGCACTCTGTCAAGTCTATAGTAGCAGAAACTTCGCTCACCATTCGCCCAATACCGTCGGCTCAGATGGACTTGTGTCCCGAATGAACTCGATAGCTTTGCTTTGGAGAACCCCCGGTCTAGAATTCGACCTCACTGCTCGGCCATGCAGGCATATACCTCACTCCCGAGGTCTACCGTCCTCACCAGCGTGCTCAAAAGGTACACCTCGGATATAACTTGCTTTATTTGGCCTAAATTATTCTTATCCCCCACTAGCTCGGCCTCATATTTTAGCCACGGCACCTCTCATTGCCTCGGCCTCTGCTTATTCTAGCTGTACTCGGTGGCATCTCGATAGTCACGCAACAAAGAAAAGACTTAGATTTTTCAGCAAAAGACACCAACTACTTGGCTTGACTCAGAAAAAAAATAAGTCGACCACACTGACCTGCAGATAACCCAAATGATTTGAAACCTAAGCTTTGATACCAAAGCGTAACGACCACTTGGTCGTATACTGAGTGAGAATCATTATAATCCGAACACAGTCCGCATCTTGATGGAAAGACTTCAGTTTAAAAGAACTCACGCGTTTATCCAAAAATTTGATTTCTGATTAAAATTTAAGAAAAGCGGTTTTCAAATTTACAATCCATCGGGGTGATATCTAACCAGCTTGACTCCATATATATACAACATATCTCAAAAACATTAATGCGTACAACTGAGGTAAATACGTGCTCACGAATACAAAAATAATTTCCGACAAGGCTAATTTGAAGTAATTCACAACAATCAAAGCGGTTTTGACAACACTTGACAAAACGAAGAGGCCCCATGAGATCTTCAGCCGCCCCGATAACTCACATAGCAACTTCGGAATATAAACTCTTAAATAGCCTCTATTTGACGCTGTTAACGACACGGTGAAATGCCGCCCAAGCGAATAGGGGTGTGGCCGCGAGAAGCTTAGTGAAAACTTACCTGGGGTGAAACTTAAGCCCATGCAGGCGGGGCCGGTCATTAGATATAGTAGTCGATATAAATACGTATGTTTGCTTATCAAGACTACTAATAGGCCTTATCATAAAATTCCAAAGAAGGTCTTAGGCATAACGTATCGAATATAACACAAAGTCACATATAAGGCACACGATCAGAGAATAAAATCACAGAGAGACTCAGCCAGCGACTATAACTCTAGTCGTGAGCCATATATCTACCGTATCTCACAAGTATACCCGGCGTCTAATGCGCGTATAACAAATCCGTCTACACGGAGGAATGGACCAATCGCTAATAAACACCCCGACAACTTGTACACCGTAGTATAAGGCCAGCGCCAACAATGCACACGGCGAGGTCATGAATGTCTTGCAGCTCTTGCTGCAGTATAAAGGCCCGATAAGCGTCACGTATCACGCAAGGAAGGAGAATCGCTTTAACCTGTCGTCCCATTTGTAGGGTCATATCCTAATACTCGAGAGTCACCTCGAAGTCACAGCGTAACTCCAACCATGACTCCCAACTAAGCACTGCTCCCTGACCAAAATCAAAGCACACGGCTAAAGCGTCTCGCAATCAAAATCAATCGAAGCATGACGAGCCACAGAAATACGAAGTGTGGACAAGGCCGCGAGGAACTTACAAAATGCCGTGAGCCCTGAGAATACAAAAGAAGCGTAAGTTGAGAGTTTCAAGCTATTACTTACCTCGAGCAAATGCTTGGCATACAGAAATACAATCACATAATCGTATCATGGCTCCACCAAAATGAATCCACTGGCGTAATCATGCAATAATGGCAGTGTATACTATTCTCTTTACTCAATCGTACATATTGACATATTTCACACAATTTAGTAAGTACGTAATGTAGCACCATTGAGATAAGTACTCTGGTAGCTACCAGGAAAGTACAATCAAAACCTACTACTATACGCATTCTAGAATGCATTACCCAGCTCTAAATTGGAGCGATTGCTAAGCGATTTCATGACGAATAAGACAACGGAATATGACCCGTCGGACCTGACCCAATCGGCCCCTGCAAAATTTCCACACCCCTTCGCTCTAACATTTCAAATCAACTTATAAGTCATCTTATATAACTCTCGAGTCCATAAATAACAACTTCTCTCCAAAATCTCGAATTTACTACCCGACTTGCCAATCACGCTCTCGGCCCTAACTCCTGTCGATTATAAATCTCATAATTACGGCTTACTTCTGACAACTTCTGATAAGATTTAATTAACCCCCTGCATTTAAAGTCTTATAAAAGTCAACATCAAAAGTCTAATAACCTAGGAAAAGTCAACGATCACCATAAACCTCGAACAACATCTTAGAGTGTGAATTAACTACATATATTCATGCATCTGCCCATAACAAACTTAGAAACACAATTAAATTCAATTTAACAAAAGTCAACTAAAAAGTCAACTATGTCAAAACCCAAGAAATATCCCAAAAGATTTGAACTTTCTTACCTTAATTGAAAGATGATGAGGGAAAGATATTATTCTACCAATGATGCTTTTGAGTTTTGAGCGGCAATCGAAGAGAGAAATGGAAAAAAAATTTCCAGGGGCGAGAGGATGGGAAGATTTTCGGCCAAAACACTTGAAGAAGAAGAAGATTTTTGTGTTTGTGTGATGATGTGTTAGATAAGGATGAGATGATATTTAAGAATAAAACACCGGTCCGTTCGGTTTTAGGTTAATTTCTCGAGCTTTCTCCGTTATAAATCTCGATGAAACCCGATTCTAAATGTAAAATTCCCATGACATAAAAGTACTACTCATATATCTGAATCTTACAGTACATAGATTTTTATTCGAAATTGTTTATACTATCTCCGAGGTCCCTTACAGGCAATTATTTATACTATCTCGGGGTTAAGCAGAAAGCCGAAGTAGCGACTGACGAGACCTAAACTCCGGTTAAATGTTCCTTTACCGCATTAGTCTTGCGTCACTTTCACCATTTCATCCAAGCAAAACTTATCTTCTTCTTTCCTCTGAGGTGGCGAACCACCATACTTGACCCAAACACTTGCTTTTTCTTAATTTCTTGGTGAAACTAGTTGAATCCGACCCTCGAATCTTGACTACATCTGCGTTTCATCAAAGGTATGAGTTTTAATCTTCAAATCTCCCTCGTTTAGGCTATAGTTGACTATTTGATGGTTTCAACATGTTGACTTTTAGATGCTTGACTTTATTATGTGATGAAATCTTATCTAAGGAATTAGTTTACCTGGGTTTTAAGGTGACTTTGAGGTGATTGAGGTTAGAAAGTGGTGTATGTTGAGGTTTGACTTTGTTGACTTTTGTTGACTTTTCTTAAGTTAACTTTAAATTGTAGTAGGAGGTTAGAGGACTTGAATATAGTTATTTTGGGAATAGAAGTGTTGGTTTGGATATGGATTGGTAGAGATTGGGTTGAGAAAGTTTGGAGAAAGTTTGTATAGTAGTTAGTGTTTGAATTGGAGGTTGTATTTAATGGTTTAATTAGTTGGCAATTGATTGTTGGATTGGTTAGAATGTGATTAAAGTGTTATTGTTGGGGTAATAAAGTGATGACCGAATATCGGGATTTATGAAGTTGGTAAGTAGAATGTAGTTACGTTGGAATTTTAGAAGTGTATACTAATCTTGGGGATAGGATGATTGCTAAGAGTTGTAAATTTGAATTGTGAGACGTGGTATAACACTCGGGGTTTATATAGATGTTAAGAGAGGTTATTCTACGGAATGTGTTATAATGTATAATTTCTTTGAATAGGAGTTGAGCCCGGACCTATACGAGGACTACCTGAGTTATCATTACTACTTTTGGCTGAGTGAAAGTCTGTGAAATCTCATGATAGAACCACTTCATATATATTATGTTATATATTTTGCATGTGTTTTGTCATGGGACTATTTTGACATCGTATTGTGTAGTTGCTGATTCATATTATGAAATAATTGACATTATGATTGATATTATGAGATAATTGTGATTATGAGTCATGTATGAGATAATTGAGAATATGATTCATATTATGAGGTAGTGGTGATTATGATTTATATTATGAGATAGTTGTGAATATGATTAAATATGAGATTGTGGTTATACGCGTATTGCTATAATACTTGTGTTGTGTGTGGATTTGTGTGATATTATTGTAATATGTGTACAGTGTATTTTGATTTGCTTTGTTTTTCTATTCTTAAATTTGACCCAGGCAGGAGGTTTGGTGTGAAATATGCATGTTATTATTAGGTAGCAGGCCGGGAGGTTTGGTTTGGTGTGATATGCGTATCGAGAGTGTAGCCTCGATCGGGAGGATGGAGGTGGAGCTGTCGATTATTTGAAGTGGATTCCTCGTTTGTTTGTTATTTGTAGGGTGGACTCCTCCTTTGTTGTTATTTGTGGAGATTGGATTCTCGTTGTTTATTGATTGTGGAGGTGGATTCTCGTTTGTTGGTTATACGTAGGTGGATTCTACGTTGGTTTATTATTTCTACGAATTGGATTCTCGTTTGATGCCTTTGATGATTTTGTGTGTTGAGTTATTTTCCTTAAATGAATATGCATTAGTAGTTATAAGCTCTGCGTATGAGTGATATGTGATTTGTAGACAATTGTTCATTAAGTAGCTTTGAGATTTAATATATATACATATGTTATATATATAAGCGTGATTATATGTGATTAGGTAAAATGCATGGTATTTATTCACTCGACAATAGGTGACTCCACTTTCTCTCATGGGCGGGCGTTTATGCCTCGGTCTCACAGGAGGCGATCGTGCAAAGATTGGCTTAGGATGCGTATAGTAGGTTGCGTGAAGATCGTAGGTGGTGGTGGTGGCACGGGGAAGTCCTCATCGTCATTCCACTTATGTTGTTGACTTGTATATTTTTTAGGCTTTGTGTGTTGTATTTTGGATTTCTTGTGTATCCTTGGGTTGTATTATTAAATTTGGATTGTATTACGTTCTCGGTTGTTTTGTTGGATGTATTGTTTGGAACACCGCGATGAAATAGAGAGTTTTGTTTTGTTAATGTCGTGAGTCAAAATTGTTATTGTATCCATGTCGATTGTGGTGACTCTGGTGTGCAGGTTGCTAATAATCTTAACCTCGGGCCAACTTAGGGTGGAGTGGATTACATATCATATCTCACAGTGAGATCATCGGTTTAGATTATTCAAGTAAAATCCAAATAACTACGCAAGCGTTTGTCAATATTGCATGATTATGCAATCGTATCAGTTATGTGATACATTAGAATTTGTACTTGAGGACCCGAGTTGTATCTTTCCAAGCGACATACTAGTTATCTCCGTGAATCACCAGTTTCTTGAGATGAAACATTTATCATGTTTGTGGTGTCTTGTGTGGGTCGTTACAATTTTTGGTATCAGAGGCTAGGTTCGAAATTAACATGGTGTCTTGTGTGGTTATGTGCCTAGGTTGGTGGTTATTAGAGTTGTCGATATTCGGGTTTTCTTACTTGAGGTCTAATCTTTTCGTTTCTTTTGGTTATTTAAGTAGGCTGGCTGGGGATGCCGCCCGTAGATACATTCGGTTGGAGTCTTTGCAGTGCGGCAAAGGGGGTGCGGCGAGGAGGCTGCGAGAGGTGCCGAGGTGGTAGAGGTGCAGTCGTGTGAAAATGAAATTGTAGGCGGGTAGTGAGCCTAGTATGGGACCACGTGATTACAGGGGTCATCTTGGAATCGGGACCACCAAAGTTGCGGGCCGATTCTCTATTCGGGCCTTAGAGTTCATTCGAGACTTTGATTGTGGTGAGGCGGACACGGTGTTGTGGGGATCGGGTTCATTGGAATTATTTCGATTGAGCTTTTTTTTGTCTTTAAGGTGCGTATGTTTGCTACAGAGAAATTGATCCGGCTTAAGAAGGGTCTGAGAAATATAAGTGACTGAAGAGATTCAGTGATCTGCGCCGTCTATACGGAGGTGAATACTGCGGGGGAAAGGATCGAGAGGTTCGGGGACGGAATAAGCGGGAGATCCAGCGGTTGTCATTCGAAGTATACGACTTTCCATTGGTAGACTTAGTGAATGATGCCTTCTGGTAGAGATGGATTTGGCTGAGTGTCCGGTTGGGTGGGGAGAAAGGGAAGATATGGCGCTTCGGGATGGGTGTGTCCGAATTAAGGTTTCGGGGCGTCCGTCATGACGTGGCGTTATAAGTAGAGTCCGATTCGATGCCCTGCTTACTAATTCTCGGTCGGCGCTCTACGTTTACATGCCCATGTCTTTTAATTAGGTCAGGGGGGATCTTAGAAGAGCTTACTCGGGTGAGGCGAGTATGATGGGTGTTTTCGTTGTGGTAAGCCGGGTCCTTAGAGCTACGGAATGCCGAAATAGGGTTGTGGTGTGTTGCTCCCGATGTCACCGAGGAAGGGGCACGTTACGTCGGGTGTCTCCCGAGAGGCGAGTGTTGGCGAATATGTGGCCGGTTACTCGAGGCGGCCGAGGCGGAGGTGGCTATCAAGGAAGTGGGTGAAGTCGATTCGGTGGTAAGCAGCTTTGGGCGTGGAGTTGGAAATAGTCGGGGTAGTAAGGTTGGAATTTAGTCGAGGGGTAGTCTTTGGAACTAGTCGGGGCCGGATATTTCTGATTACCCGGCGAGGAAGCTGAGGATTCCCCTAGGGTGGTAGCAGTACCTTAAATTTATGTGGGTTGGAAGCAAAGTCTTGGTATTTGATTAAGACTCTTCATTCACTTCATATCTCTGAGATTTTCCAGCGTATTCTAAAACTTCGAGAAATTCTTGCTATACCATACAATTCCCCAACTTTCAGGGTGGAAAGTGCATTTAAGATTGATGAGGTACTTAGAATTGTCCATAAGTATTGAAAATCAATGTTTGGAGATAGATTTACTACACTTTTGAGATAGACAGTTTTAATCTTATTAAAGAATGTGGATTGGTTAGGGGAGACATCGTGCGGTGATAGATTGTCATCTTAAGAAGATTGAAATATCCCAGTCTGGTAAATCTAAGATCTTCTTCACAGGTGTTAGAAAAATTCTTTTCTCTTTGTCTCCATTTACGCCTTAGTTGCCCGTAAGATGTTGAGAAGTGGATGTGTTGGTTATCTTGCCCGTGTTGTCGACACCCGGTAGGGAGAAGATGGAAGCGAGAGGTGCGTGTCGTGAGAGAGTAATGATGTGTTTCTGAGGAGTTTCAGGGACTTCCTCACATTGTGAGGTGGAGTTTTCCATAAATTAATTCACGGTACTACTCCGATTTCTATGGCCACGCTTCTGAGAATGGCTCATAGCTGGCTAAAAGGAGTTAGCGCCAATTCTGCGGGAATTGTTGGATAAAGAGATTCATTCGACCAAGTAGTTCACCTTGGGGTGCTCCGGTGTTATTTGTCGAGAAGAATGATGGGTCTACGAGGTTGTATGTCGATTATGGTAATTTGAACAAAGTAACAATTAGAATCGATATCCATTAGGATTGATCTATTTGATCAATTGAAGGATGCCCGTGTATTTTCTAACATTGACTTGAAGTGGGGCTACCCGTCGGTTGAGGATTAAGGAGGATGATTTATCGAGTCGGCATTTAGGAGCAAGATATGGGCACTACAATTTTTTGGTGATGCGTTTGGGTAGGCGAATGCCTACTTGGCGTTTATGGACCTTATGAATCGGGTGTTCCGCTCTTACTTGGATAAATTTGTGGTGGTGTTCATTGCCGACATTTTGATATCTTCTGGTAGTGAGGGAGAGCATGAAGAACACTTAAGAATTGTGCTGGAGACTTTGAGGAAAAATGAATTGTATGCTAAATTTTTCAAGTGTGAATTACGTTTGGGAAAGTCACGGTTTAAGGTCATGTGATTTCGAGGGAGGGTATAAGTGTTGATCCTCAAAAGTTGAAATTTGTGATGAATTGGGAGCGACAGCGAGTGTTATTGAAATCACGAATTTTTCTATGCGGCGGGATACTATCCGAGATTTGCTCTGAGGACTTTTCAATTATTGCAGCACGGCCGGAGGTTGACTAGAAGGGAGTTCCGTTTATTTGGAGTGAGGATTGTGAATGGTGCTAATGAGTTGAAAGAAATTGACTACGGCGCGGTATTGACTCTTCCGTGAGGATAGGATAGGCATGTCGTGTATAGTGATGCGTCACATCGGGGTTGGGATGTGTGCTAATGCAACATGGTAAGGTAGTGGCTTATGCATCGCGACAATTGAGAAATCATGAGAAGAATTACCCGACGCACGATTTGGAACTAGGCTGCGGTGTGTTCGCGCAAGATTTGAGCATTATTTGAATAGGGTGACATGCCCGAATTTTTGCGATCATAAAAAGTTTGAAATACCTCGCTGACGAGAGAGATTTGAATCCCGAGCTGGCGAAGGTGGATGGAGTTTATTAAGCGTTATGATGTTTCCATTGATTATCATCACGGAAGGCGAATGTGGTGGCGATGCGTTGAGTCGTAAGGGAGGCTAAGGAGGTCATTAAATGAAATGAAACAACTTGGTGTTAATTTTGGAGTGGGAGTTGATGGCGGTTTGTTGGCGCAAATAAGAGTTAAACCGGTTCTTCTTGATCGAATACTCGAGGGCAACAAAAAATATGAGATTGCAAAAATAATTGGAGAAGTGAAGCGGAGACGGTCCGGACTTTGTGGTGAGAGACAGTGGGCCGCACAATACGTGGTAGATTATTGAGCACTTACTCTCGGGGAGTTCAAAAGGAGATTTTGGGCGAAACTTCATGTCTCGTATAATATGCATCACGGTGTTGCAAAGATGTATATAGACTTAAGAGCGTTGTATTGGTGACTGACATGAAGAGGGAAATTCTTAAATTTGTATCGAAATGGAAGCTTGTCAACGGTGAAGATCGAGCACGCGAAGCGTCAGTGAGGGCTATTGACCAGCTCTTTATTCGAGTGGACTTGGGACCATATTACGATGGACTTTGTTTTGGACTCCCGAGGGCGTTGAGAAAAGAATGATGGCATTTGGGTGATAGTGGGCCAGCGCCGAAATTAGCTCATTTAGCACACCAATTAAATACGAGCTCGCGGTCTGAGCGGTTAGCGAGGTTATATGTTGATCAGAATTGTAAAATTGCATGGGTGCCAATATCAATTGTATTATATAGAATGCTAGATTCACCTCGATTTTGGAAAGGATTTCCAAGCGTGGGGACGGTCGATTTGAGTACATCATTTAAATCCACGGTCAGATGGGGCGGTGAGAGAACAATTGAAACATTGGAGGATGTGTGCGGGGCTTGTGTGGTTTTCCGGAAATTGGGATGATAAATTGCCTAAAATGGGTTGCATATAATAATAGCTTCCTTCGGTATTGGGAAGGATGGCACCATTTAGAGGCATTATGCAGCCAGGAAATGTAGGGCTACAGTTTGATGGAATGAAGTAGGAGATAGAAAATTAATACGGTTCGAGTTGATGGAAGGGTCGGTGGAGAGAATAAAATTGATCTGGCTTATTTGGCGAGTGGCGCTTGAATGGGCAAAGATGTATGCCGATGCGTCGGCAGGTGTGGATTATGCGTTTGAAATTGGTGATAAAGTATTCTTAAGAATATCCCATTGGAAGGTGTATTGGGATTCGGGAAGAGAGGGAAGTTGAGTCACGATATATCGGTCCATTATAAGTTTTAGAGCGAGTTGGTCCGGTGGACTAGCATTCTATGATTGCCTCCCAGAAATTAGACAGAGTCGTAACATCTCCGTATGTCTTGTTTGAGAAGTATATCCCAGAATGAATCTCGTATCTTGAGTCACAACCAATGGAGCTTGGGGAGGACCTTACGTATGAAGAGAAACGGTGAGAATTCTTGATCGTAAGGAAAAAATTGTGAGGCATAAAGTTGTGGCTTTAGTGAGGTGGTATGGCGAAATCAGCGAGTGGAGGAAGGCTGCGGTAGGAGCGAGAGGAGGATGTCGAAGTCCTTATCATCTTTTGAAATACAAGGTTAGTTCTTAAACTTTGTGCTTTATAATGTGTATCACGTGAATTGCTATGAGGGAATTTGAGTAAGTGCGTGGAGCCGGGCGTGTGGGGGTTGGTATAAATTTTGAGCGAAATTTTTATTAGGTGGGAAACAAATAACCCGTCATTATAAGCATTATTTAATATGATTTTTGAATTTGCCGGTTGAGTGTTTTGCGGTTAAGTTAAAATTTAAATCGAATAATGATAATATGGGTTGGGCGATAATATATTTTTGAGAATAGAAATTTAATTCGACTCGTGTTAGAATTAGGTTCTTAAACCGAGAGAAAGCCAAAGTACGAACCAAGCGGTTCCAAACTCCCTTAAAGGTCCAGCTACCACCCTTAACTTCTTAGAAGCATCTACTTTCGACACATAAATCAAATCATTCTCTTGTACCACCAGGAAGGTGAAAGACCCCCAGTAAGTTGACCTTGATTTTTATTTCCATTTTCTTGAGTGAAACTTGTTGAATCGAGCCACCAATCTTGTTCCCCATATTAAGATTATCAAAGGTATGAGTTTTAATCTTGAATCTCATTTAGAAATTTTATAGTTGACTATTTGATGGTTTGACTTTTTATGTTAAACACTAGTCCTTGACTTTATTTATGTATTAGAAATGCTTATCTAAGTGTAGTTTATGGGATTTAAAGTGACTTTGAGTGATTATTGGGGCTAGAAATTGCTATATGTTGAGGTGTAACTTTGTTGACTTTTACAGATTAACTTTAAATTGTAGTATTAGGAGGTTAGAGGACTTGAATATAGTTATTTTGGGAATAGAAGTGTTGGTTTGGATATGGATTGGTAGGGTGGGTTGAAAGTTTGTATAGTAGTTAGTTTGAATTGGAGGTTGTATTTAATGGTTTAGTGGTTGGCATTAGATTGTTGCATTAGTTAAATATGATTAAAGTGTTATTGTTGGGGGTAATAAAGTGATGACGAATATCGGGATTTATGAAGTTGGAAAGAGTAGAATGTGAATTCTGTTTGGAATTTTAGAAGTGCCATACTAATCTTGGGGATAGGATGATTGCTAGGTTGTAGAATTTGAATTGTGAAAGAGGTATAACACTCGGGGTATATATAAATGTTAAGAGAGGTTATTCTACGAATGTGTTATAATGTATAATTTCTTTGAATAGGGTGGAGCTAAACTGCATGAGGACTACAGAGTTATCATTCTTTAACTTTTTGGCTCGAGGTGAGTACAAAATCTCACGATGGGAACCACTTCATATATATTATGTTATATATTTTTTGCATGTGTTTTGTTATGGAACTATTTTGACATGTGTATTGTGTAGTTATGATTCCATATTATGGAAATAATTGAGATTATGATTGATATTATGAGATAGTATGAATTATGAGTCATGTATGAGATAATTGAGATTATGATTCATATTATGAGATAGTAGTGATTATGATTTATATTGTAGAATAGTTATGAATATGATTCATGTTGTGAATTGTGGTTATACACGTGTCTTTGTCTCTCTTTTGTCTTTGTGTGTGGGCGTGTATTGTGTATAATCGTAATGCGAGGTGTATTTTGATTGCTTTGTTTGTTATTTGCGGGCGGTGTGACCCGACCGGGAGGTTTGGTGTGTTATCATGTGGGTAGCCAGGTAGTTCGGAGATTTGGTGTGATATGCATATCGAGGGGGTATAGCCTCGGTCGGGAGGATAGAGAGGTGGAGGCTGTCGATTGTGGAGGTGGATTCCTGGTTTGTTTGTTATTTGTGGAGGTGGATTCCTCATTTGTTGATTATTTGTGGAGGTGGATTCCTCATTTGTTGATTATTTGTGGAGGTGGATTCCTCATTTGTTGGTTATTTGTGGAGGTGGATTCCTCGTTGGGTTATTATTTGTGGAGGTGGATTCCTCATTTGATGCCTTTGATGACTTTGTGTGTTGAGACTGTTTCCCTTAAATGAATATGCATTGTTGATGGTTATAAGCTTCTGCGTATAGTATTATGTGATTTGTGGACAGTTATTCATTATGTAGCCTGGTTATTGTATATACATATGTTATATATATAAGCTGATTATGTGATTAGGTAAAAGTACGTGGTATTTGTATTCACTGACAATAGTGACTCCGCTTTTCTCATGGGCGGGCATTTTTATGCCTAGTCTCAGGAAGCGTCGTTGAGGTGGCTAAGGATGCATGCGAGGAGTTGCGTAGAAGATCATAGAGTGAGGGCGGTGGTGGCATAAGGAAGTCCTCGTGATCGTTCCCCACTTTTTATGTTGTGGGCTTGTATATTTTAGGCATGTGTTTTTTGGATTTCTTGTGTATCCTTGGGTTGTATTATTCGAATTAGTTGTATTACATTTGTCGGTTGTTTTTGTTGGATGTTTGTTAGAACACCACGATGTAATAGAGGATTTGTTTTGTTAATGTCACGGGTCATAATTGTTATTGTGTCATGGGTTGGTGACTCACGGTGCAGGAGTTGCTAATGATCTTAACCTCGGGCGCCGACTTGGGGTAGGTCGTTACATATCATATCTCCCCCTGATGAGATCATCAGTTTAGATTATTCAAGTAAAAATTCAAATAACGCTACAAGCGTTTGTCAATATTGCATGATTATGTAATCATGTATCGATTATTAACTGATACATTAGGGTGGTACTTGGGACGAGTTAAGTATCTTTCAAGCGACATACTAGTTATCTCCGCTTAGTCTCATTTGCTTGAGATAAAACATTTTATCATGTTTCATATATATTCCAAAGTTCAAGTGACTTGCATAAGGAGTCATACCGTCGCAAGGTATTTCTTTCAAATCCATTTGTAGACTTATTAATACATGATTGAAACTCTTTAGTTTTCTTGCCTTGCTTTATATTCATGATAATTTAGTCATTCGAGAACTCTTCTAGAGTCTATAAGTTATAATTGGATGTTCTAGTATCACTTGTTGTTGAGGTCATCAACATGATAAATCTTTCAATCATTAATATGTAATAAAAAATATGTAATATCGAAACCAACATACAATTGATAATTTCAAATATTTCGCTGTCACATAATAAAGGAAAATAAATAAATCATATAATCATATAAGACATAATATAATAGTCAAACTTAAATATGTATGACAACTACATCGATAGACTTGTATATTCATGCCAATATATAAAATGCAAATGAATATCCCAATAATGCGATTCAAACTTGTAATCCATCATACGGATGGCTTTAAATATATTCAAATATTTCTCGCTACTAACTTCGTATGAGTTAAGTTCCCGGGCTATAAATTTATTGCCTACGGCATCATAAATCCTTATATATACAGCATCATAAATATTTATATGTGCTTCGGCATTATAAATCTTTACCATCTAAATGTATACTAGATTTCTTAGCGTATTTATATCATAAATCGAAATGCGCATATCAATTATATTTATTGCTATCAAACATATATTATTTTGATAACCTTTATCAGGTGTATCGTCACACTTATAACTCATTTAGTGCTTTTAGGTATAAGACAAATCATATGTCATTTATTCTCACAGATATCAATACATCTTGCTGTTAGAATCTAGTATGAATTTCATTTGTGATAAAATACCAAATTCATACATCCCGAATCCACCATGTATTATAAATTAATCTGGAAATCATATAATGTATTATATGAACCAGAGTACTACAGAGATACGTGAAGTCTATCTCCAAATCTTTCCGCAGCCTCCTTTGAATTATATTGGTAGGCACTTGAAATGTAGTGCCTACGGATTTAGTCACGCTAGGGGCGGGTTGAATCCACATTTGTGTACTGCTAGAACATGGATTGAATTGGATGAAAAATCAAGAGAAGAATTTTCAATTCTTCCCTTGAATATTTTGGCCATTAGGGAGGAGGAGGAGGAGGCTAGGTTTTTTTTTCATTTTATAAAGCATGTAATTAGAAAACCTAATAAGCTTAGAGCATATAGGTCAGGCCTAAATCCCGACCGAATAGCTTAATGAGCCGACCCGTTTAATTTAATTAAGCAGTTAAGTAAAATCAAGCTTTAACAAGTTGTTAATGGTAACTAACAAGTTAGTAACAAAGCTCAATAAACTATAGAATTAATTCAATTGACTAATTGGTGAAATTCGGGTTCATCAATTTATATTTTACATTATGATATAAAATTCCTGATTGAGAATATTCGTTGATTACAATCAATTCTCAATTTGTAAATGTAGTTTAATTTCATACATGAAATATAATTCAACGTCCTTGTATGTGTGTGACTATACAGAGCTCGAGATAATAGTAAGAAGTTGTATAATAATAATAATTGACAGTGCTATTATTATAACGATTAATAGTAAGATCTATAAATCGCTCATAACCCCTTAAATTATCATGAGAACCCGCACTAGTAATATACAATTACTAAAGGTGAACACTAAGTTCCGGTAATCACATTTAACCCGACCGGTAAATGGTGCTAAATTATCGCGTCATAACAAAGGGAATCGATTTCTATTGATTTCAATGGCTCAATTTGCCGCGGGCGATTACCATACAATTTTTTATCACCGCGATCTCTGAGTAAGTAGGCTAACCGTAAGAAGTGTGTCATGAAACACCCTGGCTTTCTTTACTCGGTATGAAGCTGAATAAGCATTTATGGCGTCCTTAAGCAATGTTCATTGTGTGAGCTGAATCTTTCACTTTGTATATCGGGCGGATAAATCCTCGATATATCAACATCTATCGCTATACTCCTTTGGGTGACTGCGTATGCCGTTATAATCGGCTTAAAAAGAGCGGGAGCGTTTGGTCATAGTCAAAGTCTGACTTATATAGCATATAGTTATATATGGTAGTCTAAATTATCGAACCTAAAATTTTAAACTAATATCACTTAGGACACATATATACATATCTTCTATGAATTAGGTTTTACGTAAGTACCCGGCTCCCAGGTCATAGAGCTGGCAGCCATGGTGTGATCTAGTCCTGCTTGTTGGCGTGATCGATCTTGATCCTTTAATGGCTTGTGTTAGTCGTTTGATCTTTGTCGCCCACCCAACTATCGACATCGGAGCGAGGCCTTTGGCTATCCTATGTTTCTAGGCTTGAAGAGGTGTAATCAACAATTCATGTTGCCTCTCTAGAAAACATAGACTAACCTAGGGATTTTAACTTTTCACTCATCGAGGATACAATACATGTATATTATATATTTCAACGTCATGTGAAATAAATAATGGATAACTATATGAATGAATCACGCATTCATGCAGTTTGAATTAACTGTCGATTAAAACACAAAGGAACTTTTGTTTTAATTGATTATAACTTATTCCATAAAGTGAATGAACTAAGAACCATTTGAACTTTGCCACGTTAGGTTCATGGTCAGATGGAAGGATCTCAAACAAGATAGTGATTATAATCGCATCTTTTTATTGGAATACTAACTACAATGACGCTTTACGTTAAATTGACACAGAATACCGACCCGGGGGAATCATTGATGACTAAGATTATCCTCCACATAGTCATGCGACTATGATCAAAATGGAGTTTCAGCGAAAAGCACTTCTCGGGGTTCTATCGGGTAGGTATACAACATGACTCGAGGTGTGTTAAAAAGCTGGCATCTGTCTTGTAAATCGCATTCTTTTATGGCATTACCCGACAAAGCAGTTGGCGGTGAGTTGTAATCACGAGTTCAAGTTTCCTTTTAGTTTACCCATCAAGCATACTAGACTTCGGTTTATTATTCAAATTCTTGGCTAATAGCCTTTCATATGCTGTATCCCATTAATCTTTATTTATCGTATTGATTCTAGTGAAAGTCCTTGATTGATCCGTTCATTATAACTATAGTTACCTCTAATTCTTAAAGTTGCAAGCGTATTCGAATCGTGGAGATACCTTTAAGTAAACTTCACAATTCCAATCACGGGGTCATGCTCGTCATGGTTGTAGTGCCTTGACGCGTGACCTTGGCCTTGTCTGATTGAGAATAAATGTACTATGTAATGAGCTTGACGACTACAAATTAATGTGAGGCCACACACTGAGTAGGTGGACCTCTAATGGCCTTGTCAATAAGAGAATACGTCTATTTATAGGAATTTAATCTATTATAGATTTCAATCATCTCAAGCTTCATGACATCTTAAGCAACAAAGCAAATGTCATGTGGCTTCAGCAATATATATAATGTGTTGATTATAGCATGTCCACATATATGTAAATTTGAGCCCACAAATGTATAAGAACCTAATCACTACTATACCTTTTAAGGTTGTAGGAAGATTTCTTCAACATTTAGAGTATAAAACTTCGTTTATGCGATTCTGACTCATTTAACTTTAAGGAACTCGAGGTTAGCTACATCATCTTGATTCTTTATTGATTTTAAATCGGTGTCGAAGTGAGATTTAACTCCATTATACTCAATCTTAAGTTTGTAACTTTGATTCTAGTAGTATAGAAACTTTCTTTTATATTCTCGGCTTGAGATGTGGAGTTCAAATACTTGATAGTTTATGTGCCGAGCTTTGAGATGTGGAGTTCAATATGATGTCGAGTATCCGTCGTTGATGATCATTACTTAGGAACATTCTTTTGGATAACTTTCTTAGATCCACATGTTACAACTTGTGGAATAGCCAAAAAGAAAGTTTGAAATAAACTTATGAGCACGGTCGACCAATGATATGTTTAAACTTTGTTTACCGATGTATGATTAAGCAGCTCGTTCGCTGACTAATTGCTCATTTAATGAGAATACATTTATTACATCGATGATTCTGCAAAAGTAATATAGAATGGGCTCTCCACGGTGAATCGCCGTCAGGAAGATAAAATAGAGCTTTATACTCGGCCCGTGTATTAGCGTCTTATTTCGTTTAAATGACCTGGTCGTTTATTAGATAATGTTATTCATGTTGTCATTTGTATCAACGCATTTAGCTTTAAATGCATTAGAGTAGATACTCCTTGATATAACGAAGGAGTTCTATCTTTGAATTGGTATCTCTAGAACCACTTAAATGCATTCAAAGTCACATATTTATTTCCATTATTTGTACTTAATGGCCAGAAGACTCTAGCGTACAATAAATTGCGGCGCTATAGTAGATGGAAATAAATACCAACTCTGATACGAGTTAAATTACTGTAATACTACTACGTTGACATAATACTAATTTATCTTTATACGAGGGCGTTTCAAAGTTTGTTTATCGAACGCGACTCTTGAGTTTGTCACCAGCGATTGAATATGAATAAATTAATTTAAGGTAGGTTGTAATAACCAGAAATGCGTTAAAATAAAAAATTCGATTCGGTGGTGGGACCCGGAGATAGTATAAATAATTTCCCCGGAATAAAATCGATGTCATAGAAATTTAGTATTATATGAGTAGTAGTTTATGTCATGGGAAATTTACATTTTGAAATCGGTTTTGTTGAGATTTAAGTAGGGAAAGTGGAGAGAAGTGCCCGAAATCGAGCAGGACTCGAGCTATTCTTAAATATCTTCTCATCCTTATCCAACATCATCGCAAAGGAAAATCTCATCTTCTTTCTTCTTAGTTTGGCCGAAATCCCGCTTTCCCTCCCACTTTGAATTTTTCTTCCATTTCTTCGATTGTTGCTTTCCGAACTCAAAGATCGTTAGTTGAATATCTTCCACTTATCATCTTCTTTGAATTAAGGTAGAGGAGGTTCAATCTCACCCCAAGGATATTTAAATAGGTTTGACATAGTTGACTTTCAAGTTGACTTTTGCTAAATTGAATTAAATTTTGTTTCTAAGTTTGTTATGGGTATTATGATGAATATAAGTAGTTAATTCCTTGAGTTAAGATGTTGTTTGAGGTTATGGTGATAGGTTGACTTTTCTAGGTTAGTTGACTTTTATGTTGACTTTTTATGAGACTTCTAAATGTGTAGGAGGAGGTTAATTGGGATCTTTAATTGCCTTAGTTGTTGTAAAGGTTAGAATTGTGATTTTACTAATCGATTAGAGGGAGTTAGATTGAGAAAGTATGATTGGTAAGTTGAGTAGTATTTGAGATTTTGGGTATAGGTTGTCGTTTATGAACTTGAGGGTTATATAAGATGACTTATAGTTAGTTCAAATGTTAAAGTGATAAGGTGGAAATTTTAGAGGGGAGAGCGGTCGGTTGTGTCAAGCCAGGGGTTGTTATTTCGTTGTCTTATTAAATCGTTTGAAGCGGTTTAGCGATAGTTCCACTTAGAGTTGATAATGTATCTTCTAGAATGAAAGTATAGTAGTAGGTTTGATTGTATGCTACTTGGGTGTTTTGTTAGGTATTGATGGGTAGGAAGGCAGAGTTACCGTGATTGTGATTTAGTTTGTGGTAGCTAGCCGAGAGGTGAGTACTTATCTCGCGGGTGTTACTTACTTACTTATTGTAAATTGTGTGAAACATGTCATTTGTGGTATGATTATGTGGGGAAATAGTATATCTGAGGTCATTGTTGTATGATTATGTATGATTCGTTTGTGTGAGCCGTGATATGATTATGTGATTGTATTTACGTGGCATTGAAGATTTAGCGAAATTTAAGTAATGGCTTGAATTCTCAATTCTGCGTTTCTTGTGTTACTGTTGCCTTGTCGGCATTTCCGTGTTCAAGTAGCCTTATCGTGGCTTACATGTTATGTGGCACTAGCAGTTACGATTGATTTTTGATTGTGAGCGTTTTAGGCTGTGTGCTTTGATATTATTTGGGAATAAGTTGGTTAGTGGTGGGAGGTGTTGGTTGGAGTTATCTGCGTGACTTTGAGGTGACTTGAGTATTAAGATATGGCCTTATAGTTGGGATGATTAGGGGTTAAGTCATTTTCTACTAAACTTCCTTGCGGGATAGTTTAATAGTATCTTGTTTGCTCGGTGGATTATTCGAGGAGAAATCAAAAATTTCAGTTGAATAGTTGAAAATATAGCAATTGGTCGGGTTGGTAGTATATTTAGGTTTGAGAATTTTTAAAGTTATGTCGAATGGAAGTATTATTATTTGGGTGGTAATATAATTTGAGTGTAGGAATGTTGATGTTTGAAAGTTGGTTGTCGAGATAAGTTAAAACGAGAAGTATCGATTGAATTAAAACGATCGGGTTTCACCATATAAAGCTAATGGGCCAACCCATTAACCCATAACCAACCCAAAGCCCAAAAGAAGGAAGGATAAACCTCGCCCGGCGCTTTGAAGCCTTGAAACGCTTTCTCACATGAAATTTCTTTCTCCGATTTCTCTTCCGTCCTTAGCTTTTGGACCTCAAATTTACAGGAGAGCTTCTCTTCGTCGTCCTCTTCGATTCAAGGTAAAAAGGTCGGATATTTTTGAGTATTTACATTGAGTTTCGGTTGAGTTGACTTTTTGTTGACTTTTAGGATTTTGAATTTTATTACTATAAAAGCGATTCAGGCACTTAAATTAGTTGTTTTTAGTTAAAGTTAGAGTTTGGATGAGTATTTCTTCTTGATGTTTTTGAGGGGCCGTTGACTTGTGGGGATAGTTGACTTCGGCTTTTGTGGGTTTTTATTGCATATAATTATTATCTAGGCTTAGATTATAGTATAAGAGAGGATAATAATCGATTTTTGGGATAGAAAGTGTTGTTATAGTTGAGTTGAATTTCTGGTTGACTTTGGGTTGACTTTTTCTAAAACGTGGTTGAGGAAGTATAAATATGTTATTGGACGCTTTATTATGATTGTTTGAGGTAGAAATTATGATTTATAAGTTGTTGGAGGAATATATTTGAAATTAGTTTATTAGATTTTGAGTAGTAAAAACGGGCTTTTTGGGATTTGAGGTTGTTAAATGGGTTTAAATTAGTTGGAAAAGTTGATATTTTTGGGTTGATTGAAATTGGTTGAAAATGTTGGGTATTTTGGTTGGGTGTTGGCCGATAATGGAATTTAGTCAGGATAGTTGAAGTCGTCATTTTAATGGTTATTGAACATAATTAATGTATACATACTTAAGTTGTCAATTTGCTTAACTAAAATGGGTTGAAAGTCGGGGTGAATTAAGATAAAGGTTAAAATTGTTGTGAGTAGTAATTGTATTTCGGGTGTTTGATTAAACGGGCATTAAGAGCACTTGGATCGATTAGGCGGGGCGTTCTTTATTCTTAACGAGGTGATGCGCATCTCACGGGTGTTACTTTACGTACTTACTTTAAATTGTGTGAACATGTTATTGTGGTATGATTATGTGTGATTGGTATACATGTCATTGTGGTATGATTATGTGTGAATGGTATACACTTCATTGTGGTATGATTATGTGAGAATAGTATACGTGTAATGATTGTACGATTATGTGTGATTCATTTTGTGAGCCATGATATGATTATGTGATTATATTCGCCATGGCATTGAAGATTTGCTTGAGGTAAGTAATAGCTTGAACTCCCGACTTATGTTTCTTTGTGTTACGTGGCCTTGCTCGGCATTTCGATTTCTGTGGCTTGTCATTGTTGTATTTTAGTAGCTTTGTCGGCACTTATGTATTTAAATGGCCTTGTCGGCACTTTTATATTTTACGTGGCCTTGTCGGCACTTTTGTATTTATGTGGCCTTGCCGGCGGTCGGGTTGATTTTGATTGTGAGGCGTTTGTATGCGTGTCTTTGTTATTGGTTGGGAATAGAGTAGTTAGTTGCTCGGTGTTTGTTTGAGTTATCGTGACTTTGAGGTGGCTGGTATTTGGATATGACCACACATAGTTGGGATGATAGGGGTTAGGTGGCTCTCTCTTCCTTGGAGGATATGTGACGTTATTGGCACTTATACTACTGTTATAAGAGCCGGGGTATGACTTCTTTTATGATGTTTTTGGTGTGTGCATTGTCGGTGTGGCCTTATACTTAGTGTATAAGTGCGGTTTGGCCTTATACTCTGGTATAAAAGGCGGTATGAGACTTTTGAATCTAGCTTTGATGGCCAATGCGTTGTTGGTGTGGCCTTATACTTGAGTGTATAAGTCGCAGTTTGTACTTATCTTCGGTATAAAATGAGGTATGACTCTCTATGATCACTTTGTTGTGTGCATTGTCGGTGTGGCCTTACTCTGCGGTATGGAGTGCGGTGTTTGTGTGATTGGTCCATTCTGCGGGTAGGCGGATTTAAGGCATATGCACATTTAGGGGTTGGTATACTTATGGAGATATAGAGAGATAGATGGTTTGATGACTATAGTTATAGTCCTTGTTAGTCTACGTGATTTTATGCAGGTATTGTGTGTAATGAAGTTTTGTATTTATATCTTGACATATTTTTTAATTTTTGTATGGTATTGTATGATACATTTTATGACTCGTTTATTGGTTATGGATATTATGCTGATTATACTAGGTGTTGTATGATGAATTATGTCGAATTAAGTTTGGGTTGATTATTGATAATAATGTCAGATTTTTTCTTGTGAATCCCCAGAGTTGGTATCAATCGTTGTAATCTTTAAGGTTAAAAGTTAAGTTGGTTATGGTTGAGATAACTTTTGAATGAGGGCATTAGGTATAAAAATTATAAAAACCAACGTTAATTGCTAATCTATAGATGATGTTGATGATATTTTATATATAGTGGAAGTTAGTTCAAGCGGGGTTGGTATATAGTTATGATCTAACCCACGGCGTTGATACCGTTGAGGTGAATAAGTTACGTAGACTAAATAGAATAAGTTGGTGAGATAATTACGTACTTAAGTTATGCAGTTAAGATATACGTTATTTCGGTCGTATTAAGATAATAAGCGATTTGGAGGTTCTTATGATAAACATTTCGAGATGTCATAGGAGGTGTATGATTATGGTGGGAGTAAGCGCTTTCGGTGAACTAAGGTTGGTTGAGTTGTGAAATGTTGAGTTGTGGTAATTTTTTGAGTGGTATATTATATCGAAAATTAGCTTTATATGAGAAAAGATAACGAATGAAAGATATCTCTTGTGATTGGGTATCTTGTGAAGTAAGTTGTTGACGTGGTGTGGACTTGTGTCGGTGTAGTCGGAAAGCCATTAAGGAAAGATTTATCATGTCGAGAGGGCATATAAATATAACTCTTGGGGTGGATAGTCGTTAAATAGATAAGGGTCTTGAATTATCCTTGTTTGTATAGTGGTAGTTTAACTTATGTGATATTTGTATTCACTTTCGGCTTTTTAGATGACTCCTTTTATTTCCTATGGTAGGCGTTCATTGCCTAGGTTGTTGGGATGACGAATCGTGTGAGTGGCAGTACCAGCGGAGGTGCCGATGGTGGCTTGAAGACCTCAGCTTGATCATACTTTTATCTTCTTTTGGAGTTTTTGTTGTGCCAATAATTATTGTTGTCTCGAGGTTGTAAAACCCGTTGTTTGATGTTGTATTTATGTTACTTTGATTGTTGTAGCATTGGTTGGATTTCACCCGATGGGCAGGTATATTACTTTTTATTACCACGTTAAATGAAGTCATTTTATCGTTATCCGTCGTTGGTGGCTAGAATTATTTAGGTTGATGGCGGTCCCAACAGAATTTTAAGAGGCGGTCGTTACCTTATTGGCCTTATGCTTGGTATAAGTGCGGTTTGGCTTTATATACTTCGGTATAAGTGCGGGTTTGACCCAACTTATCTTCTGTTATAAGAGCGGTGTGATTATCTATGACTCGCTTTGTTGTGTGCATTGTTGGTGTTGGCGCATACTACGGTATAAGGAGGCGGTGTTTATTAGCGATTGGTCCATTCTGGCAGGCCGGATTGAAATATCGCGTTAGAGGTTGGTATAGTTGTGCGGGATATGAGAGATAGATGGTTTGTGTTGGAGTTATAGTCGTTGTTTAGTCTACGTGATTTTAATTACACGGTGATTGTGTGCCTTATTGACACTTGTATTATATCTTGACATGTATGCGAGACCTTCTTTGGAGATTTTTATTATATGGCCTTATTGGTAGTCTGGTATATACATATTTATTCATGTTGACTCTTATGTCTATTAATCGTTTATTGTTACTTAAGTTTCGCCCCCTCTGTTAAGTTTCACTAAGATTTGTGACTTTTATTAGCTTTGGGCGGCATTTTATTTGAGTTGAGGCGGGCCGATTGAGTCAGGCGTTTGAGAGTTTATATTCAGTAAGCTAGGTGAGCATCGGGTGGCTAGGATCCTAGGTCTCGTATTTCATTTGTTGTATTTCATTTTTAGACTTTAGCCTTGTCGGCAATTATTTTGTATTCAGGATATGGTATTTGCCTCTCGGTTGCTTCCCGGCATTACTGTCTTTTTGAGATATGTTGTATATATATGGAGTTGGTTGGTTAGATATACATACGATGGATTGTAAATTTTAAAAGGTATTTTCTCTAGAATTTTAAGTGTAAATCTAATTTTTGGATGGCATAGTTTCTTTAAACTAAGTAGTCCATTAGTAATAGTGACTAAATTGTTCGAGGATTACTGTGATTCTCACCTCATGGCCTTTAAAATGATAGATTACGTAGATAATACTTGACTTTAATATTAAATTATTTCATTAACATTGTTCGGCCACGTTAAACCATGATCCTTGCTATTATCGCTCAACTATGACATCTAAGGTTAGAATGAAATTATCTTCAGTATATATGAAGTGGAAAGATCTCATCCATTTGTGTTTAACTTCATTAAATACAATTCCTTAATTACGTATCTTAACAAATGCGTTTTAAGATTAGAATGATGTCTCGTTAGCGGATATATTACTATATCGATGATACTTGACTCAGAACTTGATAGTATTATCCATATGGTCGCTTTCCATGCTCATCAATTACGTGTATCGGTCAATGACTCAAATCTTTAATTAACTTGTATGTAAACATACAAACTTAATTTAGACTAGTGAACCTCCC
This sequence comes from Lithospermum erythrorhizon, assembly GCA_019722365.1. Lineage (NCBI taxonomy): Eukaryota > Viridiplantae > Streptophyta > Magnoliopsida > Boraginales > Boraginaceae > Lithospermum > Lithospermum erythrorhizon. Next base: position 25,120 of record JADFUC010000418.1, read on the forward strand.
ATTTAAGTTTAGTAGAGTTGAGAGCTTGGTTCATCTTTTTCAAGATTATCTTCCGAGTGCTTGTTTAAGTCATAATCCATAAGTATTATTCAATCGTTTGTTGTTTAAGGTGTCCTTTTAAAGAATAGTAGGTAATGTTTCCTTAATCGGAATCACTGATATGGAAGCGTGTATCAAGCTTATGACGTTCATTTCTACTGCTACAGTGCAAAGAAAATTGTTTAGAATCAACCGCCGTGGGTGGATTTAAAAGCTTGTGTGTTAACAACATAATGTAGTCGCACATCATTACAACAAGAGGCTCGATAACTCTTTGTATCTTGTCTTCCGATATTGTTATACTTGGCTCATATCCATGGGTGAATCATGTGAGTCCAAAACTAGTGTTCTGTATTGGTAGCTTTAGCAATGTCTGACTTTGACAAAAATTATTTGAGATATAAGATTTAATCAAATCTACTCTTTTTCAATTCCTAAAAGTTACTTAAATCCTTATTAAGTGAATCATTAACTTCAACTTATAGTTCCATGTCGGCTCAAGCGTACAAGTGATGTGAGAACCGAATAGATAACTTTATTTGGTTACGTACCATAAGCTTTTGTTTAAATCACGATTCATGAACCATGTTCGTCATATTAAAAACTAAATATCAATCACATGTCTGAGATGTAGATACATAACATTCAAAGATCATTCAATAGTTTTCTCAATGGGAGGTTATAAAAGAGATCAAACTATTTATTATTTAAAGGCTTGTTTGGTGGCTAAGAGACAATATGTGTAACGCCCCCGAAGCCCGCGCAGTGTCTACGTTATTGGATTTGAGTGGGTAGCCTCACAAGCCACCACGGAGTCTCTCGGCGCGTTTGTCCTCACTCACGTGCTCACTTGAAAACTTCAGTGGGTCACCCGTGTCCCAGGTACGGGTCAAGCGGTAACATTGGAGTTAACGCGGATGAGCTTCCGAAAAGAAGATGCATCTTGGTGATATGTAAGGTAGTACCCAATCAAATCTTATCAAACATATCACGCTGCGAGACACGCTGCGCATACACACATTTTTAGCGGTGGGGTATTACGGCCTCCCCGGCAAATACTCCAACGTCACCGTTGAACGCAACAGCAATCCGGGACCATACCGTCGGTGTGAGATTACAGGGTGGCTCACTGCGGCTTCGAAGAGGTCTCCTTTGCGCCCATGCTTAACTTAGTTCCTTGATTACGGATGCTTTGCTCCTAATACTATACCTTAATGCCCGACATGGCATGAGGCAGTCGTTATTGGATTTGATGGGCCTCCTGAAATCACCTGACCTCTCCCGTAGCGTTTTGTCGCATTTCACGTGCTACATTTTAGCTTTCCGATGGTCGCTAATCGAAATTACCCGAATTCGGCGTCTTGCTTACATTAGAGTGCTATGAGATGAGCTTCCGAAAAGAAGATGCATCTTGGTAATATGAAGTAATTGCAATCAAATCTTATCAAACATATCCTGGCCTTGTAGCATACACATTTTTGCTGAATGTTGAAATGACATATTGGTCTTCATGGCATCATCGCTTTTGATTGAATCAAAAATTAATTATCCTTCAATCGTATCGTGACTTTTTCACTTGAACCAAAGTTCATGCGGCGTATCAACATGATTGAATCGAAATGCTAAATGTTTGTGGTATTTAAAGTTTATCCTCTGATAGCGTACAACCGATTACTTGATAGTTTGAAGGAGATCGCGTTGTAACAACATTTGACGAGTCATTCGGATTTCTCCTTATCTTATTTCACGTTATAAGTCAAATTTAGTTTGATGAATGGTGAATAAAATAGGCCAAACTTAATATGCCAAACATAATAGGAAATATACAACTTAAAATAAATGGTTCAAAACAATCCGTACATGCTACAAAATGAATTGTAAATATAATACCCATTACTTCAAATCTCACAAAATGTACAAGAATTCTCGAGATCTACTTATACTCGGATTGGCTTGGCATACTTCAGAAATACGTTTTGAATCAGTATAATAGTAGGTTATCGGCCAAATTATGTAAAGTAATATGCAACGTACCAAAATTACATTATCTTGCTTGATTCAAGCGGCTTAGCCTTTGCGTACATTTGAATCAGAACAATATTGGGTTACTGACCAATTACGAGGAAACTACATAACTCTTTGTGTCGCTGCCATACGAGGATGCATTTGTATCTTACGACAAGGCAGTTAAGCATACCAATTATACCAAATAGTTACTTGGAGTGATCATTTGAGGCCCTTGTTAGTGGAAATCATGACATGATCCCGTGTCATATCAAAATTCTGGCGCAGCACCTACCATCGCGGTGTGCCGGATGATGCGGCCGATTTCCATGACTTTAAAATTGGCTTGATACGTTGCTTAAATTTTGCAATTGGTGAAGTTAATGTTATTTAAGTTTATTTAACCATGCATAGATAGCACATATTCAAGCAACATGCATAACATAAAAAATAAATAAATAACACACATTTAGAGATATAGATATGACCTGGGGCGCATTAAATGGCTTAACAAGTGGCTTGTACTTGTAAGTCTATTACGGCACTTTAGAAGTGCAAGTCTTGTATTCTTGAGCTAGATTTGAAGCCTCAGAGTTCTCCGAGAGTGCCGTCTTTGGCCAATCTTTATCTTGATACTTGCCCTTGTGATGCGTACTACTACTACAGCTTAACTTAGGCAGCCACGCGAGGCTTGTGGGTTAATGAATACAAGAATAAAAAGAAATACATGACTCAGTGGTGCGTTTACAACCGCATTTAAAAGATGCAGATCGTAAATAAATAAATGGCTAGATTACCGTATCTAAATCGTCCTTTCCGTTTCCATAGCAATATATAGACAAATCACTAAAACAAAATAAATACACTTAATGTCATATATATTAATGAAATGAGATTAAAATATGTTCATAATTATTTAATTAATTACCCATGATTTTACAATTAGTATCAATTAATGTAAATTTTGAATTTGAATATATTCCACTTAGCATGATTAATGATAATTATTAGAATAATTAACTCAACCACTTAAATCATGGAATAATTACTTACAAGTAATTAACTCCAAAATTCAAAATATAAAAGTCACCCGTGAAAAATATTTTCAAAAATTGCTCCAGTGTAGAAAATAATTATGACAAACAAATATAAATCAAATTTAATATAGATTTCAAGATATATATTCAATCATCTTAATGAAAAATTTATGATTTAACATTTAAAACGAAAGTAATAATTACCAATAATATTAAAACCAAAAATAATTACATAAAATACATTTGGGGTTTTACTAGCGGACGACGAACTTCAGCGGCCAAGCGGCCGGCCTCCGGCCACCAGCAGTGGACCTGCTCCGCCGGTGCCGTAGTAAGGCCGATGAGCTACTTCCACGTGGCGGGCATTAAATCCGGGCCGGACCCGCCCACATGTAGCCGCGAAGTATTCATTTGGTAATTGTTTCGGTTTTCGATTTTTTCCAAATGGAGTTGCAACTTTGTAAAAATGATTTGGAGGCTCTAAAAACTTCAAAAATTCCGGGATTAGGCCACAGACATCAGTGATATCGTTATTGAACATGGCCAAATTAGAATAATAAGTAATAAGCGAAACACATTTTTTTCGATTAAAAGCTCAATGTCTGATCAGAAATTCAATGAATTTTTGGAGTACTTAAAGAATTCAAACAATTATGGAAAAAATCTGGCATGAACCACGAAAAGTCGTGAGCAGCGTAGATTTAATTTAGTAATTTTCACAAAATTTCTAACCCTCTCTGTAAAATCGAAAATGATTCTACCTCAAATAAAAAATGTAAAATTAATCGATTTTAATCTCTTTGATTCATGAAACAATTAAATAAGCATCAAAATCAATACATTGAAATGATGATTCCAGCCGTGTGAAATACATATAAAATGGGTTGATTTTTCATATTATATATTCATCAATTGAATATATAAATCATGAAATAATCAAATTAACTAACAACTATGTCAACACACAATCAAACTAGATAAAATACATCAAACTTGAGTAGGCTCTAAGGCCATTTGTTAGAATACAAGTATGAATTCATTTGTGATAAAATACCAAATTAAATACGTCAGGATCTAATAATGATATAAGTGTCTAGAAATCATATAATGTATTATAAATAAGAGTACCCAGAGATGCGGAGAGTCTATCTCAAATCTTTCGCAGAAAGCTTCCTTTTGAATTCTATCGTTGTGGCTTGAATGTAGTGCCTCAGTTAGTCATGTTAGGAGAGGTTGAATCCACGCATTTCGTGCTGCTAGAACATGGATTGAATTGGATGAAAAATCAAGAGAAGAATTTTCAATTCTTCCCTTGAATATTTCGGCCATTAGGGAGGAGGAGGAGGAGGCTAGGTTTTGTTTTTCATTTCATGAAAAACTTATGATGAAAACCTAATAAGCTTAGCTTATATGAGTCGAATCTAAAAGCGGCCCAAGAATGGCTTAATGAGCCGACCCGTTAAATTTAATTAAACCATTAAGTAAAATCAAACACTAACAAGTTGTTAATGGTAACTAACAAGTTACTAACGAGGCTCCAGTGTATCAATTAATTCAATTGACTAATTAGTGGTGGGGCACCATCCGATTTATATTTTTACATTATCAATGCAAAATTCCCAATTGAAATATTAGATTGATTACAATCAACTCTCAATTTAACAAGTGTAGTTTAATTTCATACATAAAAATATAATTCAGCGTCAGCATGTAATGCGTGACAGCCAGGTTAGGATAATAGTAAAGTTGTATAATAATAATAATTTGACAGATTACACTATTATTATAACTTGGAATTAATAGTAAGATGTATGATAAACTCGCCCCTTAAATTATCATGAAAACCCACACTAATAATATCTGATTACTAAAAGGTGAACACTAGTTCCGGTAATCACATTTAACCAACCCGGTAAAATGAATTCTTTGATTGTCGCAGCGGGCATAATAAAGAATCGAAATTTCCATTTGATTTCGACGAAACTGCACTGTATCGTCTTCGTTAGACTTCAAATATAAATTTCTCTTACATCATGAGGTGAGTTTCCTTGCCTCTTGATTCGTCTTTCTCTTTGGCCATTCATAAACATATTTCTAGTCTCGAGGAGATAGACTTATGATCCTCATGCTCGACTTTTCGTCATATAGAGCTGCTCAGTATGTTGATATTCATTGTAGAGCAATCTTTCCATGTAGTTCCACCATATTCATGATAATTGAGATCACCATTGCATTAAGTGAATTTCGGTATGTAGATGTCTTCCAGACATTTATTATATCTTTAACATATTCATGAGATATATTATTCATCTATTTCTTAGAGTAATAAATGCATAGGCCATGCTTTAAATATTTTCTTTTAGAATTTGGATGGGTGGAACTATTTGACCTTAGTAGTTCTTGAGAACCTTAACTCCCCATTTTGAGTGTTTACAAGCGGTATATAATTTCAATACTATCTTGAGATTAGGATATTTGTTTGGTAGTGAACTTTTGGTTCATAGTATCCCTTGAGCTGATTCGTATTATCTCTTGAACTCTCTCCTCGACTTGAGTTCGTATTTATTCATCTTGAGGATCATATAGCATAGGGATATTTAGATTTCAAGGATATTCTATTTTTCGATTGTATATTCTCTCCCCTTGATATTTGAAAATATTGATACATCATGATAAAACTTCTTTAGAAATTCTATAGATGTTTCCATTACTTTAATTACATACCTTCCGGGTATAATAGTATATAGATGTATATACCTTTTGGGTATAATAAGTATTCAAAAATCAATATTTGTGCATACTCTTGGTAATATACGATACACGTATAATTGGAGGGTAAAATATTTGGTTTCTGACCAAACCAATTATATTGGGGGAGTTCTATGATAATTTGGCTTGATGCGAACAAGTGACACTACATGTAATAATATTTCTCAATGATCAATTGGCGGTATTGCATGTAATTGACATCTTTTAAGCTATCTCTTGAGAGTTTACAACGTGTATCTCACATAAAGTCTTTAAATTCAATAATTTGTTGACTCTTTAATGAGTCTCTAATCAGAATTTCAATCATTATTTCACAGTACTTGAATTCATCAGGGATGAATTAACAGTCATGCAAATAATAAAATTTCTTGTTTGATAGAAACTATATTTTAATAATACATATATTGCCGGGTAACAATATTTTAGCTATTTGGAACCAATCAATTGACTTTTAGCTAATTTTGACAAATACCATAAATTGACTTTACTTCACTTTGACAAATATTACTTCTTACGGAGTCTCGTACTTTATTTTGTATTGAAAATATTAGGCTCTTTTCGAACTAATCCGCAGTCAATTCAATATTAGCTCTTTTGGACCTTGAAGAAATCATAAGTAATCATGAAATTATTCATGTAAACGAAATCTATATACTTCAAATTATATATGGTCTTGGTATATAAAGTAAATCCGCCATGTTATTACATGATAGGGGCATTCACATAAATTCTTGGGAATATTCAAAATACTTAATATATGTGACTATCAATTTTCCAAAGACCTTAATCTTTTTCATATTAGGTAACCATACAAAATTGATACTTGAAGAATCAAAGATTCAAAATCTTTGAATTGGTCTTTTGGACTAATATTAACGAAACTTAATGACGATACATAGTCTTATAGACTAGTTGTGAGAATAAAGGGAGTAGTAAATAAATATTCTTCTCGAGTCTTCTAGACTGGCTTCATAATTACAATAATTTCACATATTGTTGTAAGCAAAATCTTGTGGAGTAGTCTTCTGAACTAATAATAGATCTAATGATTAACGAACACAATAAGTGTATAGATCTAATGAAATTAACTTTGTCGAATTAATAAGTCTTCGAGACTTAAGTTTTTGATAATTATTTTCTGAACACATAAATTTAATTTAAGACACAACAATTATCCAATGGATATGTTACATAAATAAAACATACGGAGTAATAAAGATAATTGAGCGAATTGCCATTTTTCTATAGTTTTACACGCATATAATACCAAAAGCGGATCATTGATATTTATTATCCAATTGTAGTCACGTGTTCAAGCCCCAGCTGATATTAAGTAATGTGTGAGTATATTTATACGTGATCAATTTAATACTTTGTATTTTAGTACTTCAAAGAAGATATTATATGAGCGTACCGTTATTATATTCAAAACAAGTATTCTAATTCAAAGTTGGTAAGAACACTCGTGTTTAATATTTATAATTAGTAGCTTGATTTCTTTAATACCAGCATGTTGATTCTCGGCGTGAATTATAATGAAGTATGTGCTATCTTTCGCTAGATCCAGCAGCTATATATATTTCAAATACACTTTTAACATGCAAAAGTATATATGCGTACTAATTAAACATATTGGCCATCAATTTAATATTAAAAATTATATCCGTGTATTGATAACGTGCTGATAACGTACATATCAAAATTATATTGGCCATCAATTTAATCAAACTCTCGGTTCTCAAACAATTGGAAATAAATCGTCGTCTTGATAGCATTAAGAATATAATTTAAGAACAATATAAATAGGCAGAGGAAATAAGAGATAATGAGGATGATTTGTGCTTATGGAATTGTGTAGAATCTGTCTGATGTGTTCTTTTATTTGTAGGGTTAGAATCTGGAAAATAAAGATAAGCAAGTTCTTGATAAATAAGTAGCACTGTTGATTGTTCGTGAGTGGATTTAAAGCTGCTTGGTAAGCAAGGCGAGCAGTTGTGAAGCGTCAAATATAATATTTCAGCTAACAAAGACTAGTGTCGTTTGTCTCATCTATTATGGTGTAATTATCAATTTAACTCCTGAACTACTAATTTTTTTTTAAAATTACATTACCTATTATTACAACTTTTAAATAGTAAAATAAGCCCATTTTCTTACAATATCAAACCAAAGTATAGGAGGCACGTTTAATTTTTTTTTTACGTAATTAAAAAAATAAAATCTCGCTAATTTCTTAGATTTTAACTGACCTATCATGAAGTCCCTACGCCAGTCATATACAAAACTTCATATGAGCTTTCAGCAGTGAGCACATTATTTAAAACAACTACTTGATACCAATGTCAATTTATTTTTTACAGCGAAAACAAAAGCTATATACGCAGGCTGTTATCTGTGTGGCTAGAAGCGGTATAAAGTTGGAAATGACTATTTGCCACTTTATTTGCAAGTGTAGGTAGCTAGAAAGTTTTATTAAGGATAAAATTGTCATTTTATATAAAAAAAACACTATTTGAGTGTGTGTACCGTGTTCCCCCTCGCCCTAACTTTGCCCGTGAACTTTTCACCAACCATCACATTCTTTTTTGAGACATTCAACCCTTCTCCCTTAAACTTTGTTAAACTTTGTACCTGAACTTTCACATTGACCAACAACTGTGGATAACAAGAATTTATCTCGAGAAAATTCCTAGAATACATCGAAGTATCTAACAACTTCCGGCGGAGGGTCTCTGTTCTCATATTCTTTTTATTTCCCAACGATCGCCAATAAAAAACCTCATCCATTGATTGATCCACTATTTGATTCTGATGGAAGCATCTGATGACGCCATCTACCAAGCTCATTTTCAAATACCATATGATGTTTTTGTGACCAAGAAACATCACTTGTTTCCCAATAGAGGATATTTAATGTTTACCGATTCATTCGGGAATTTGGTATACAGAGTTGAACCCCAACAGACCAACAAGTTACTGCTTGATGCCTCCGGAAATTGTCTCATTTCACTTCATCATCTACAGGTCACTTTCTCAATTCCAAATTACCCAAAATACTCTTTAGTCATTTTAGTCCAAAAATTGGGATTTGTAATTCTCGATCGTTACAATTTGATTGCTGTCAATTAATGGCTGATATGGTTGTGTTTTTATTTGATTGTATAATGTAGTTATGTGCAAATCCAAATAATATATAGTAAAGTACTGCAGAGCGCCAAATGCTTGGAGCTGCATGTATTATGCTTGATAAGCATCACATGAATTCTGGCTGTTGGATCGTCACCCATAAGTAGAATATACTCAAACAAAATTTGCTTATATATTGTTGGCGGTAATACAGAGCCTTATATTATTTGGCTCAAACAATATTGCTTACAATCCAAACTGGTGATATCTATTTGATTGTATAATGTAGATTTAAATATAATTTCTGTAGAAGGATCATGGAAAGGCTTTCAGCGGAGTGATAGCTCAAATGAATTGTTTTTTAGAGTGGAGAGGACGGTAAATGAACTTACAAGAACTGAGTTTGAGATATTCCTTGTTGGTGGCGAACATGGCAAAGATTCCAAGACTAATTTCAAGATGAAAGGGAGCCCCTTCAAACGATCCTGCACCATTTATAAAGACAATTCCATAGTGGCTGAGGTATTACTTTCTAGTAACTGTTAAAAATATTCATTGCCTCCATATCTTTAGCTTAGCTTAGTTTACTAATATTCCACGCTTTAGAAAAAATCTTGCAACTTGTAAAAATATCCTTGATATTTTCTTTTGGAAGCTTGTTAAAGAAGCCAAACAAAAAGATTCTCTAGAAAGTTTAAGTCGGTAGACAACCGACTTTGGTTCACTATAAATATGGTTGTCCAGTTTGTGAGTAAGTGTGAAATGAGAAGTCAGTGTGAGCATTTGAGAAGTAAGAACATGTAGGGTATGCAAATCAAAACCCGAACCGAGAAATAGCTTGAAATTTCGAACGATAAGACGAACCGATTTAGGTTCGGGCTTTAAAATAACCGAACCGAGTTCTAAATTTTCTTTAGATTTCTCAATTTGCATTTATTATTCTCTTTTCAAGATCTTGTAGTATTTGCGTGTGTGCATTTTAGGTTTGGCCTTTGAAGAGCAGAAATAGGTTCGGTTCATTTCTTTGGCTTGAATAGAGCCAGATAAAGTGAGCAGCCTGCAGTACAAGTAATACTTAATAAGTTAGTCTCGTGTATTGGCTTGACTTTTTAATTTATCCCTTCCAATAAATATTAGTGTCAAATAATTGTGTCAATTAAAGTGCCTAATTCAAGCAAATATTGTTTGAGTATTACCGTCAAATAATATATAAGTAAATTTTCTTGAGCCTGTCTTGGGAACTTATCGTGTATTGTAAGCGATAAAAGCGTCTGTAGTTACCTTATTTGTTGGATCGTCACATAAGTAGAATATTTGATAAGTAAGTTAGTATAAAGCAGGCCCGATTTAAGACATTTAAATTGTTATTTTTTCGTTAAGCTGCGTTAAATCTGATGTTTGTTGGGAGTGGTTATATGTTTCTTGAATTAAGGTAAGAAGTGCGATCGTACCTTTATAAGCGAAATGCTTACTAAATTTTGTGGCTCCGAAATTGGACTCAATTTTCTTTGATTCACTTATTTTGAGATCAATTCTCCAATTCTCCCGTTATATTGACATCTCAATTTCTTAACAATAACTTCTTGTCCTTTTATGGGAACCAGCTATTTGACTTAGTCTAATATCATAATTGTACCAATGTTTCCATGCCCTTAATTAACCTGATAAGAGGAGGGACTGATATTTAAGTCTGGGATTGTCCTCCACATATTTATTTTATCTAATTAAGCTTTCGATTTTTCCATTATCATTTCTACATAAAATGGGTATCTCAGTTTTCCTCCCTCGTTTGACATATGCTTCTATTTTAATGCTTATTTCTCTTAAGAATCAAGAAAATCTTCTTGCTATAATTCTAAGGACAATGCATATAGGTCAAGAAAAAGGAAAGCAAAGACAGTAGTATTCTCTTGGTTTAGGCAACTTCAAAAACAATCAATCTCAAGTTAGATATTTTCAGTTTCAACCAAATGAAATAAAAGGCTTGATGTAGGTTTGCAACTAGTATGAACGTTTGACTCAGTCTCAGTGCAAAATGTTCACTTGTAAGTTGTATCATAGTTGATGATTTGCTAGATTTTGAGCATGGTTATTGTTAATAGAGTCCTTCTGAAGCCCCATCATTTATGTCACTGACTCTTCGCTTTTTGGTCCATGACCCTGAACCATTGTTATGACTGAATTATTAAAAGTGACACTGGGGTCCACATTTTTAGATACGTACTCATATAAATCAATCATCTTAAGCTTAATTATTTTACGCTTGAGATGCAGTTTTGTTATCAGTATCAGCATAATTTACATTTTGGACTTGAATGCAGACCAGCCTCATGTACAAGCTTGGAATGAAGAAAATATTTGTCCCAAGGACACGATTTCGGGTTACATTGTTTCCTGGATTTGCGGATCATCCATTGGTTGCAGCTCTCCTTATCATATTTTTCAATGGACGAAAATTTTGGGTATGATGATTTCGAAGTGTATAGGTTGCCCTTTCCGTACTGCTTGGCCCAGACTTTGAAATTTGCCAAAGATGTGCTTGCAACCTTTATAAGAAGAGGCCAAAGTGTTTGATTCTTGCTCGGTGTCAGATACTACATTATTGTAATTTCCTTGTGAGTAGTTGCTATAGGGGATAAAAAAAAAATTTGAATGATTGATTGAAACAAATATGTATAGAGAAAGAAAATTAGTTCAAAGGTAGGTAGCTGAATTATCATACTCTTTGTTATGGATAGATTTTCTTGATTACATTTGAGCTATAAATCAACCACCAAAATTCGTACAAAGAAGTTTCAAAGTTTTGACAAGGAAATTTTTAAAATCAAATACATGTGAATTTTAGAACCACCATCACTTGTTTTTAAACTAGGGATTTCACTTCTTGAAGAAAAATTTGGACAAAAGTAGTAAATTGACATGATTTCCTAACATTAAGTAATCGAAAGTGGATGATTTTAAAATTAAATGCTCGAATCGACCATTTTTTTAAATGTGAACGGTCTTTCACGCCATTTGCCCTCTAAGAATTGTATTATCACATTTTTTTAACTTCTTAAGTAAAAAATAATAGGGGTGTTTTCTTCAAAACACATTTCTCACCTATTATAAGTTTCCTTCAAATTTTTGGGGCATAATGACTTTGGACATCATTCAAGTTTAACTTACATATCACTTCGATCACCCAAAGTCACTTTCGATCCATTTCGATCACTAAAGTATCAAAATCAATCCAATCTACTACTTCTGTCCATTTTCACCGTTAAATTGAATATTCTGTCAAACAAGACTTAAAACATACATTTTAATTTCGTCCATCTAAATATTTTAAAAGAAAAATCACCATAATTTTTATCTCCCCCCACCATAGTCATTCTTCCGACTACTCCATTGATATTTCAAGATTGTTCCACCATCTTCTTCATTCATCATCATCCATCGTTGACAAACTTCTTTGTGCATAACCTACATCAAATCAATGAGAACCCTCTAAGACTATCTACAATGCTAAATTTATTCAACAACAAAACTTTTGATTTAAACGCTCCGCGTCATCCTCTCTCTTTCGTAATAATTCAACACCACGCTCCAAATTTTTACACCTCTGATGGTTTTTGTTTAATAAAATTGACACACACCCGCTACTTTAATCTAATTGTAATAACCGTTACAAAAAAAAAAAATTCGTCGGCGGTTGGACCACAGAATGATGTATAATTTTTTTCGATGATAAATATTATTTCGTAAAAGTTTTGCTTGAATTTCATTTATAATTTAATGTTTGCCATGGAAGAGTTTTATCTTTGAAATCGGATTACCGTGGAGATTTAGAATACACGATAGCGGAGAATTAGCAAAGCGAGCAGGACTGAGTTTTTTAAATATCTATTCATACATATCCTCAGCATCATCACAAAACGAAGCTTATTGCTTTCATTTCATTTTGTGTCTCCTCTCCCCACTTGAACATTTTTTTCCATTTCTCTTGATTGTGTATGGCTAGAAACCCGTTTGTAGAATATTGTTCTCCTCATCATTCTCTTCGAGTAGAGGTAAGAAATTTCAAGTCCTTCGAGATATTTCTTGGGTTTTGAGAATGTTGACTTTTAGTTGACTTTTGCATAATTGAGTTTTATGATAAATCTTGGTTGGTTATGGGTTACGTGACGTATATATGTGATGAATTCATTGATTTAGAGATGGATTTGAGGACGTTATGGTCGAGTTGACTTTTGGGGTTTCAGTTGACTTTTTATGTGGATATTTTTATAAAACTTTAAATGTGTAGGAGGTTACATTGGGACCTTATTATAGTTGTTATGATGTTAAATTGGTGATTTAAAATTTATTAAAGGGTGTTATGTTGAAAAAGTGAAATTTCCAAGTTGAGTTATAATTGATATTTCGGAGCATAGATTGTTAATTATGGACTTGATGATTAATTAGAATGACTTATAAGTTGATTTGTAGTGAGAAAGTGATAAGATGGAATTTAGCGGGGGATCGATTGGGTTGTGTCCGATGGGATTATAATTCGATAGTTTATCCGTCAAGTTAGACCATTTAGAAATAGTTCCCTAGGGTAAGTTATATCCCCTCCCAGAAACGCCCGGTATAGTAATAGGTTTGATCATACTTTGGGTATTTTGTTAGCGTTGATCGTGGAAAAGAGCGGGTGCCTTGATTGTCTTTCTCGAGGTTTGGTAGCTAGCGAGAGGTGAGTACTTATCTGCGGGTGTGCTTGCGTACTTACGGTTGTGATATACATGTCGTTGTGTTATGATTATGAGAATCATATACATGTAATTGTTGTGTTATGTGATTGATACACGTAGGCGTTGAAGATTGCTTTGGAGGTAAATGTGGCGTGAACTCTCAACATATTTAGAATTAAATGGCCTTGTAAAGCCTTTATTATGATATGTGGCCTTGTCGGCACTTTTGATATGTTGTGGCCTTGTTGGCGGTTGTGTTTGATTATGATTGTGGGATGTTTTTCATAAGGTTATTCATGAGTTTTGAGGGCCTTGAGTATCGGGAGTGACCACATGGTTAGGTTACTAGAGTTAGGTGACTCTCGCTTCCTTGCGGGATATGTGGCGCTATTGTACTATCTTGCGGTATAGCGTGCGGTTTGGCCTTATACTTCGGTATAGGCGGTATGACTCTCTTTTGACCGCTTTCTTTGTGTGCATTGTCGGTGTGGCCACATACTACGGTATAGTGTGCGGTTTGGCCTTATACTTCGGTATGAAGTTGGCTCCCCGGTATGAAGGCGGTATGGAGTGCTTGATGAACTTTGTGTGCATTGTCGATGTATTTTTATCTCTACGGTATGGCGTGCGGTTTGGCCCCTTATACTTCGATTTATAAGGCGGTGTTTATTGTGATTGATCGTTTCACGCGGGTAGGCAGTTGAGTATGCGCATTAGAGGTTGGTATACTTGTGGAGATATGAGAGATAGAAGGTGATGACTAGATTTATAGTCGATGTTGAGTCTCTGTGATTTCATTTGGGTGATTGTGTGCTTTATTGAGACCTTCTATTATATCTTAACATGTTATGCCTGAGACCTTCTTGAAACCTTATTGTATGACCTGATTAGATAGTCCTGGATATATGTATATTATTCATATTTGACTATTAAATTCTGACTATCTCTCGTTCCATTATGGTAGTTCACCACTGTGTTAAGTTTCACTAAGCCGCTGACTTACACTTTTAAGCTATGGGCGGCATTTTTATTTGTGGGTTGGCCGGTGGCTAGTTGAGCCAGGAGGCTGTTGGAGAGTTTGTTCAGTGGCTGAGTGAGGCGTGAGGGTGGCTGAGGATCCTCACAGTCTCATTTTGATGTGTTGTCAACCAGTTTTCATTGTTGTATTTCCTTTTGAAACTTTAGCCTTGTCGGCAGTCATTTTGTATTCAGGATACAATACTTATTCTCAGTTGTAGCCTTGCCGGCATTGCTTTCGTTTGAGATATGTTGTATATATATATGGGTTGGTCGTTTCGATGTCGGTGATGGATTATAAATTTTTAAAAGCTTGTTTTGATTTGGGAAACTTAATTGTGATACATTTTTGGATGAAATGGTGTATTTCATTGAGTAGATCCATCGGTTTGGTGACTCTAAATTGTTCGGATTAATGGCTCAGGCGTGGAGCACAGGGCGAATTAGATTCTGATTACAGTATCGAGCTTGGAGTTTGATTTCTTTTGGGTTATACATTGGTTGTGATGGAGCTTGTTTTCCTTGAGTCGTTGGTGGTGTCTTTTGTTAAAAATAAGTCTTTTTCTTTAGTTAGTAGGCGGTGAGGATGCCACAGTGCGTGGGCGAGGTAGGCCGAGAGGTACGAGGTAGGCCGAGGGGCCGGTGGTAGGGGTATAGGCTGTTGATGAGTAAGCGTGGACCCCGGCCGGGGTCGGAGGTGCATTCTTACGGCGGGTTGGGGTAAGACCTCGTAGAGAGAGTGAATGCTCGGGTGTGGCTGAGCGGCGAGGAATTCGAATTTCAGGCAAGTTGTTTGATCGGTTCGAGAGGATCCTCCGAAGTTTTCGGGGGGTTCACCCAGGCTTGAGGCTATTGAGTTCATTCGGGATATGAAGTCCATCTTTGAGCCAATGGGGATTGTGGGCGAGATGAGAGTGAAGTTTGCTACTTATAGACTTCGTAGGGGTGCGAGTATTTGGTGGGAAGGCAGGTGCATCTCATTGCGGAGAGGGAGGTTTATGTTTCTGGGAGGCGATTTGTTGGGGAGGCTCTTCCGGAGGTGGCAGAGACCAGCGTGGCGCCTTGGAGAGGCGTGATTTCGTTGACACGAGTTCGAGGTCGGTGGAGGAGTGCGAGGCAGTTCGGTGATTTGTGCCGACTCTTTCCTCCGTGTTTATCCGGTAGGCGAAGAGGATCACTAGGTTCGAGGATGGTTTGACGTGGGAGATCGTCACGGATCTCTCACGATGGTTTTACTAGTTTCCGTCTTTGAGGAATGCGATACGAAGATGGAAATGGGTTAAGCGAGCCGAGGCGTGGATCGAGGAGAATCATTTGAGACTTTCTATTCCAGTGAGCCTTCTAGCTCGAGTTCGGAGGAGGGCGGACAGTCGTCTGGCGAAATCGCAGTGCTCCGGCGGTTCGCCCGAGCTATTCAGCTGCTCATTACACATGGTGGCGCCACGAGATGTCTGGCGGGGTTGAGTAGTCTTCCGGCGGTTGGGCGGTGTCATTACCGTTGTGGTCGGATTGAGCGCGAACGCGGGATTTCGGGTGAGGTGGTCATATGTTATCGATGCCGGCCCGGCGAGGACATGCGGCGAGATTGCCCAGTTTATTAGAGAGAGGTGCTGAAATGCGTCGGCACCCGTTCGACTGTCGGAAGCGTGGCTCCAGGAATCGTGGTGGTCGATTCGGCCGTGGGGGCCGGGGATGGAGCTGTAGGACCCTGAGAGGAGTGCAGTGGGTAGCGGCTTGGCGGGCTGATCGAGCAGTCGTACCATTCTTCATCGGAGGCCCGGGATACCCCGAGTGGTAGCGGGTACATTATTCGTTTGTGATATTGAGGCCGGTGTTGTTTGATTACGGGGCTCGCCGTGCTTTGTGTGCCGAGTTTTATTCACTTTTATACGTATGTTGTGTGCCTTTGCTGTCAGCTTGAGATTATGGCCTTGGTAGAGTCGGTGTGGTTAGATTTGCATATAGAAGCGTCCTTTGATTATATGTGAAGTCGGAGTCATTGTATGCGGTGATTTACTTCATTTGATCTTTACGATTTTGATCTTGTCTTGAGTATGGATTAGTTGAGGGAAACATCGTACGCTATTGATTGCCATCGAAGAGATTACTTTTGTGGGTTGGAAGACCCGGATATCCGATTTGTGGGAGGCAGAAGATTTTTGCCTTGAGTTTTGTGTGTCGATGCTTGAGGCTAGGAGGTTGATTCGAGAAGGGGGGTGTGTTGGATTCTTGGGATGTGGTTGATTTGAGTAGGGAAGAGAGCAGTTGGAAGATGTGCTTGAGATTTAGAGTTAGGGATGTTTTCACGAGGACTTGCAGGATGCCGCGAGAAAGGGACATCGAATTTGCTATTGAGGTTATCCCGGATGCGGCAAATTTTCTTCCACCGTGGGATGGCTCGGCCGAGTTGCGAGGAATTGCGGGACTCGGTTACGGGGAATTGTTAGACAAAGGGATTAAATGGAACCGAGGTGTATCTCAGGTGGGGTGCACCGGTGTTGTTTGTGAAAAAGAAGGATGGTTGATGAGGGCGTGCATTGACTATAAGCGGTGAATAAAGTGACCATTAGAACCCATTATTGCCCATAATCGGCCGATTTGTTTGATCGGCGGAAGGATAAAGGTGTTCGAGAAGATTGATTTGCGATAAAGTTTATCATCAGATTTGAGAGGATCAAGGGAGGATATTCAGAAAATACGCTTTCGATCTCGTTATGGACATTATGAGTTTATATTGATTCCATTTGGATTGACAAATGCAAAGCCTTTATGGATTTGATGAACCGAATTATTTAAGTATTTGGATGAGTTTGTGGTAGTCTTCATTGATGATATTTGATATATTCGGCGAGAGGAGGAGGAACATGAGGCATTTGCGATTGTTTTTGGGGACCTTGGGGCAACACGATTGTATGCCAAGTTTTCCAAATGTGAGTTACGGTTGGCGGAAGTGCAATTCTGGGGCATGTTATTTCTGGCGAGGGTATTTGTGATCACTTGAAGGTGGAGGGCGTGAACAATTGGGCGTCCGCGGTGTGAAGGTGAGGAGTTTCTTGGGGTTAGGCCCCGGTTATTCTGGGGAGATTTATCAAGGACTTCTCTTTGATCATGACGCCATTGACCCAGTTGACGGAAGGGGTCGTTTATTTGGGATGATGATTGTGAGGACTGCTTCAGGGTGTTAAAGGAGAGGTTGACTACGGCTCCAGTGTTGACTATACCGTCTGGTTCTGAGGGCTACGTGATTTATAGCGATGCTTCGCATCAGGGATTGGGGTGTGTTTTGATGCAGAATGGGAAGGTGATTGCCTATGCTTCCCGACAGTTGAGGAACCACGAGAAGAACTATCCGACCCATGATCTTGAGCTAGCGGCGATAGTCTTTGCGTTGAAATTGTGGAGACATTATCTGTATGGGGTTAAATGCGGTTACTACTTGATCATAAGAGTTTGAAGTATCTTCCGGCCAGATTTGAATTTGAGGCGAGAGGAGGTGGATGGGATTCATGATGATTATGACTTGACTATTGGTACCATCGGGGAAAGCCAATGTAATCAGCGTGCAGGTAGAAAGGGAAATCAAGGACTGAGAGAGAGATAATTTCTTGGGAGTTGATTTTGATGTCGTAGCGGCAGAGATTTTTCGCCCATATGAGAGTTCGACCAGTGCTTGTGGATCGGATCATAGCATTCGTGCTCCGGGATGAAATTTGCGGCGGGTTATCGATAGGGGCGTGAGGAATGGGGTCAGATCGATTTCACAGTTGATGAGTGGAGCCTTGAGGATGAATGGCGGTTATTGTGTACCGTATTGAGATGAAGTGAAGGAAGTGCTGATGAGCCCTTAATACTCCGTCACGATTATGCGCGGGTAGTACAAGATGTATCGTGACTTGAGGTTGAAGTATTGGTGGCGGGAATGAAGAGGTGCGAGTTGTGGCAAAGTGCTTGAAGTTTTGTGTGTGGTGAAAGTGAGAGCATAGACATCTTGCGGGTTTATGCGAGACTCTTCTATTCTTTAGTGGACATGGGAGAATATCTGCCATGCATGGACTTCGTGTTTGGGCTTCCGAGGGCGTTGAGGCGACAGTGGGATTTGGGTGATTGTTGATAGGATATGAAGTCGGCTCATTTCTACCTCGAGATCTCTGAGATGGGCACGAGAGACTAGTACGTAATGGTCAGATTATTGTGAGATTCTTGAGGTTCAGTGTCGTCATTTAGGACAGCTAGATTCGCCGAGGTTAGGAGGGTTTCAGGGAATGTGGGGACTAGAGTGAGTTGAGTACATCTTTTCATCCAGGCCGATGGGCAATCGAGGGGAGGGCGTCTGGACATTGGAGGATATGCTCCGGGCTTGCGTTGAACCTCCCGAGGGTGGGGTGATGAGGTGCCCCGAATAGAGGATTACTTTATAAGCAGCGGCTTCGTCTTTAGTATTGAGATAGGCACCTTTTGGCGTTGTAGGAGGTGTCGCACTCAGTTTGTTGGAATGAGGTAGGAGAGAAAGTTTGGTCTGAGTTGGTCGAGAGTTGATGGCGGATCGGATTGATTCAGCTGACATCTGGCGAGGGCGGCTCGGGATAGGCGGAAAGAAATATGCGAGATCATCGCGAGTAGACTTGTCTTTTGGTCGGCCGTGTGTTCAGGAGGCCTCCGTGGAAGGGAGTGATGCGGTTTGGGGGAGGAAAGGAAGTTGAGTCCTCGTTATATTGGACCATTTGAGATCCTTGGGAGAGTTGGCTCCGTGGGCTTTGCTCGGTTGGCGTGCCTCGAGTTTAGATAGGATTCATAATGTGTTCCATGTGTCTGTTTGAGAAGTATATCACGACAAGTCGCGCTATTCTTAGCTCACCTCGGTGGAGCCCAGGGAGGACGACATTTGAGGAAAGACCGGTGGATATTTTGGACCGGAAAGAGAAAGTTTTGAGGAGTAAGACAGTGGCCTTAGTGAAAGTCATGTGGAGGAATCAGCGTGTGGAAGAGGCGACTTGCGAGCGTGAGGATGAATGAACCGTTACCGAAGCTCTTGGTAGATGTGGAGTTGTTGTTTTTGATATGGTATTTGTTTTGTGTTATTATATGTTCTTGGTTGTTTGGGTTGTTAATTTCAAATTCGAAATTTTATTAGAGTGAGTAGATTGTAATAACCCGTTACAAAAAAAAAAAAAAAAAAATTCGGTCGGTTGGACCGGGAATAGTATAATTTTTTTTCGATGATAATATTATTTCGTAAAGTTTTTAGCGAATTTCATTTATAATTTAGTAGTGTTTGCCGTGGAAAGAATTTTATCTTTGAAATCGGATTAGTAAGGAGATTTAAATGCGATAAGCGCTTGAGAATTAACGAGCGAGAGCGGGACTCGAGTTTTTAAATATCTATTCATCATATCCTCAGCATGCGTCACAGAAGACAAGCTTACGTCTTCTTCTTTCCTTCATTTGGCCGAAAAATGATCCGCTCCCCACAGCCAGACAATTTTTCCGTTTCTCTCTTGATTGTCGTATGGCTAGCAGTTTGTGAATATTGTTCTCTTAAATCATTCTCTTGAGTTAAGGTAAGAAATTTCAAGTCTTCGAGATATTTCTTGGGTTTTGAGATAGTTGACTTTAGTTGACTTTTACATAATTGAATTTTATGATAAATCTTAGTTGGTTATGGGTTACGTGGCGTATATATATGTGATGAATTCGTGATTTAGAATCGTTTGAGGGCGTTATGAATTAGAGTTGACTTTTGGGGTTTCAGTTGACTTTTTTGTGGATATTTTTATAAAACTTTAAATGTGTAGGGAGTGCATTTGGGACCTTATTATAGTTGTTATGATGTTAAATTGGTGATTTAAAATTTATTAAAAGATTGTTATGTTGAAAAGTAGAAATTTCAAGTTGAGTTATAATTGATATTTCGGAGGCATGGGTGTTAATTATGGACTTGATGATTAATTAGAATGAGCACACATAAGTTGATTTGTAATGAAAAAGTGATAAGATGGATATTTAGCGGGGGGATCATTGGGTTGTCCGATGGGATTATAATTCGATAGTTTATCCGTCAGTTAGACCATTTAGAAATAGTTCTCCTAAGAATTGGTTATGTATCCTCTAGAAACGCCCGGTATAAGTAATAGGTTTTGATATTACTTTACGGGTATTTTGTTGGCGTTGATGATGAAAAATGATTACCTTGATTGTCTTTCTCGAGTTTTCGGTAGCTAGCGAGAGGTGAGGGCTTATCTCACGGGTGTTACTTTGCGTCTTTTACCTTGATTTGTGATATACGTATCATTGTGTTATGATTATGAGAGAATCATATACATGTAATTGTTGTGTTATGTGATTGTGTTTACGTAGCGTTGAAGATTCTTTGGAGGTAAGTAATAGCGTGAACTCAACTTATATTTACAGTGCAGCCTTGTCGGCACTATTATATTATGTGGCACTTGTCGGCACTTTTTTGATATGTTTGTGGCCTTGTCGGCGGTTGTGATTGATTTACGATTGTGGGATGTTTTAGCTGTGTGTTGTAATACTGTTTGGGAGTAGAGTAGTTGTTGGGTTATGCGTGAGTTTGAGGCCTTGAGTATCAGGGGGTGACCCTATAGTTGGGATGACCAGGGATTAGGTGACTCGCCCCATTGCGGGATATGTCCATTGTGTATCTGCGGTATAGCGTCTGATTTGGCCTTATACTTCGGTATAAGAGCGGTATAAACTCTCTTTATGACGACTTTTTTCTTTGTGTGCATTGTCGGTGTGGCCTATACTCACAGTATAGCTTGCGGTTTTGGCCTTATGCCGGTATGAGAGGCGGTATGAGAAGCGGTATAGATGCTTTTGATCAACTTTCTTTGTATTAAATTTGTCGATGTGGCCCACATCACTACGGTATTATAAGCGTGCGGTTGGCCTTATACTTCGGTATAAGAGCGGTGTTTATTAGCGGTTGATCCATTCTGCCCAATTAGATAGATTGAGTATATGCGCATTAAGTTATACTTGTGGAGATATGAGAGATAGAAGGTGATGACTAGATTTATAGTCGATGTTGAGTCTCTGTGATTTCATTTGGGTGATTGTGTGCTTTATTGAGACCTTCTATTATATCTTAACATGTTATGCCTGAGACCTTCTTGAAACCTTATTGTATGACCTGATTAGATAGTCCTGGATATATGTATATTTATTCATATTTGATTATTATTAAATTCTAACTATCTCGTTAAGGTATGGTAAGTTCACCCACAATGTTAAGTTTCAGGCTTCGCGGCTTACGCCCACTTTTTAAGCTATGGGCATTTTTATTTGTGCCCGGTTGATGGGTGGATAGTTGAGCCAGAAGAGGGTGATTGGAAGTTGTTCAGAAGTGGCTAGGTGAGCATCGGGTGGTGAGGATCCTCGCGATCTCGTTTTGATGTGTTGTCGACCCGGTTTTCATTGTTCTATTTCCTTTTGAAATCTTGCTTTGTCGGTAGTCATTTGTATTAGGATAAAAGTACATATCATACGGTTGTAGCCTTGCCGGCATTACTTTTATTTGGGAGATGTTGTATATATATATATGGGTAGTCTGTTTAGATGTCAGCTGATGGATTATAAATTTTACAAACTGTTTTGTTTGGGAAACTTGATTGTGATCACATTTTTGGATGAAAAGAATATTGTTTTAAACTGAGTCGTCCATCGGTTTGGTGAAACTGCAGTGTTCGGATTTTTAATGACTCTCACGTCAGGCGGCCGACACAGAGGCGGGTCGATTACACTAACTTCTTATTCTTTATATTTTATATTTTATGGTTAATAATTTATAAAGTATCATTTATAATTAAATAAGAATAATTAACTATGTAAATAAAGTATTTTTGATTTTTTTTAAAAATGAAAATTATATAAATATTTATTTAAATAATTTTTAATGTCATATTTTAATTAATTTTTTATAAAATAATAAAACGAGGTGAAAAATAATAACTAATAAAACAAAGAAAAGAAAAGTTACAAATAATTGAAATGTAGTACAATAAGCAGAAATCACAGCGGTACAACTAATGAAGACAAATAACCTGCGATTTTTAATGTCGATCCACACAATCAAACTCTTAGACACGTAATAAGACTATTTAAAAATCTTTAATCACGAAACATTCCAAACTTTGCCCATATGTGCTTGACTAGATCCTGCTGTAATTCGTGATGTACATTTGCATCACGCAATTCAGATCTAGCACGCACCTGATTCTAAATCACGGTACTTCGATCGAGAATGGTTGTGGTGTGTGCAGTCAACACCGTTGGTCATGTCGTTCGATGTTGAGCATATGTCTTGTTCATCCTCAACAATCATATTATTATGTAATGATACATGTCCCGTGATCTCATGATGATAGCAAATCGTTTATGTCCACAATCTAGCTGGCTCACAAATGATTTTAAATCGGGCTTCAGGCGCTCGAATGCACGTTGATGTCCTTTGACGTCCACTCACGATATTTTGCAAACAACTTATGCAGTTCACTCTGAGAATCTAATTGATTTGTGAAAGTTGGATAAGAAGGGTAGATACCATACAAGATGATGCGCCATATCATAAAGATTCGTTGATTCACAAAGTTCACTCTTGGTGTATTTCCTTGTTCGGCTTATCGTAAGCAGCGGTGACCCGTCTAAACGTTTATAATAATTCAATGTGCGGACATCAAAAATGTATGCCAAATCTATAAATCGCGAGAAACCTTGCTTCAAGAATATGATGGTAGTTTCCTTTATCCCCTCTAGTAAATTGACATTCCCAAGCTGTAGGACAATTTTTCCATTCCCAATGCATGCAATCAATACTCCCGATCATTCCGGGGAACCCTCTCATCTCACTAACATGCAGTATTCTTTGTAGGTCATCTTCATTTGGGGCTCTCAAGTACACTTGCTCATACAATTGTATGATTCCTTTACAGAATCTACGTAAGCATTCAACTGACTAGTACACAATATTTGATATGTTAAATACACCGCATCAGCCGAGACACCATATGCTAACATTCGCATGGCTGTGGTACATTTGGCTAATGGCGATATGCCTTCTTTTTTCACAGCATCAACTCTTTGGGTGAAGTATTTGTCAATATTTGAAAGGTCCCCAACGATTCGAAGAAAAACATGTTTTCGCATCCCAAATAAATCGGCCGAAACATGGCCTGGGTTGTATGTAGATTGCATTGGAAGTAGTCGTCAATCAATCTTTGGTTTCTTTGCAACATGATCTCTTTCAAATATTTTCTACCGAGATGCATTGTCTTTTGAAATTTTGGGCTAGCTCTTCAAATCGATTGAGGATATACTCTTCGAGTTCATATTGCTTTTACAGCTTCGATATCAAAAACAAAATCAAATGAATCCATTAGTTCGTTTAAATTTTTTTTTGAAAATAAAATAAGATTTGTAATATTACTATATACGAGAGTTGTTATTTATAAAGAAGTTGAGTGGTTCGTATCGGCGGTTGAGATAAGAATTAAATTGAGTTAATTTTAAAGAGATAAGATCACGATATTGCTCGTGTGGTTGAAATCGGCCAATTTGAAGTAAAATTAAATTGAGTTATTTTTAAAAGATAAGATCACGATTTTATCGTGTGGTTAATCGTAGTTTGAAGATAAAAATTAAATTGAGTTAATTAAAGATATATGGAAATAGTTTTATTGGCCGACAAACAAGTACATCGAAGTAGAAAAACATACTCCAGATTGAAAAAAACACAACAAAACGCAACACACATCAAAGTAGAAGACAAGCGTTGGATGACAAATCGTTTAAGCAATTCGGCCTCGTTCCAAAAATTTGTTAGCTCTTGCTTTCGTCAGATGCTCCTTCTCACATAGCTTCATAAACATTTCCATCTTCTTTACTTTGATTATCTCCTGTTGTTGTGCGGCTAATATGTCCATTCGTTCAAACTCTTTGTCCTTATATTGTTTAAATTCGATCCTTTACTCGGTTTCCACCCTTGCCGCCTTTTTTAGGTTTTTTTTTCTTAGTTCGTCCACTTTCAGTGGACGGCTTGATGGATTCAAATGTTTGAGTCTGGC
This sequence comes from Lithospermum erythrorhizon, assembly GCA_019722365.1. Lineage (NCBI taxonomy): Eukaryota > Viridiplantae > Streptophyta > Magnoliopsida > Boraginales > Boraginaceae > Lithospermum > Lithospermum erythrorhizon. The sequence continues at coordinate 49,909 of JADFUC010000418.1, forward strand.
ATCACTCTCCGCGTCTCTCTTTGGATCCCACTGCTACCCGGATCAATATTTCCTCAACATTTCCCATACCGTGGTTGATCTTGTCTGACCTACCATTCGGACATCAAATTGAAGTTACCGTTAGCACACCCTTTTTATATAGTTCGTATCTTTGTCGATATATCGTTATAAATGCCAGCTTTGTTTCATCTGCGGCAAGCGTTATCATAAATGCATCCATTTGCTCAATATTTTGTTGATGTAGTTGAAATGATTTTGAGGCGGTTCCGTCGCTGTAGTCTCGCGAAGGAACAATGATCATTCTGATAATGGCAATTTTATCCCAATATGCTTCAACTTTTTGATTTCTTCCGACAACATTATTTGTTCCATATTTAATCCACCTACTAAGTAGCACCAAATTTTGATCAGTGGTCCATTTGGGGCTTTTCTTTCGAAACGTTGGTTCGAATCCTCCACAAGCGCACTAATATCTTAAATTGCTTGTTCATGGTACCAGTGACATTTGTGTTGAAAATGCAGGAAATTCTATTGCTCCAATATTTGGAACATTTTCATTCTCCACTGGCATATAAGAATTATAAGAAGGTGGTTGAGAGGGAGAGGAATATTGCATCATAGATGCATAATAGGGATGATAATTTGATACACTTGAAGGCATATTGAAATTGAAATTGGAAATTTGGTGGAAACTCGAAATTTGGAATATTTTGAGGACGTGGTTGATTGGAAGATTAATTATCAAATTGATAATTAGTGGAATTTTGATAGCTAAAGAGGTAATTAGGTGACTTTTGATTATTGAAATAATTATTATTAAGGATCATTCCACTAAAAATGTTTAAAGATTAAAAACAAGAGTTTAGTAAAAGATAATATAATAATTATATTGAAAAAAAGGTGATTTTTTTTATATCCAAATTGAATGAGAGTAGTCTCTATTTATAGAGAAAAAAAATGATGAATTTTGGTAAAAAAAAAAAGAAATTAATTTGTTATCAAATAATTGATCTGAAATAATTGAGATGGGATAAATCAATCAAACCAACTTGATCAAGCGGCATGTGGCGAGAACATCTATAAATTCTCTGCCCGGCGTGCCTTTTCGCAGCCAGGCGTGTCCAACAGCGCCCGATGTTGCTTCTTGACGTCGACACGTGTCCCGCCGCGTCGTCGGCTGGCCTACCGCTACATTCAACAAGCGAAAGTTATTACACCAATTTAATCGCGTCACTTTTGTTCAATTATTCAACACCACAATTTGCATCGATTTATATTTCTTCAGCATATTTGAATTTTATATTCAACTACCCCGTCTAATGGGTAGTCTAACATCCCAACATCAACATTGAATCTTGAAACTCACCCCCATTGAGCCTATTGAAACCTTAGTTGGTCCTCGGCTTGGAGTTAGGCCCATTCTATAAGTCGTTAACAAATGTTCTCGGCTTCGGATGTAAATCAATCGAGTGGGACCTTAGTGTGTTACCCATTTTTTCATCTTCATCCGCATACCATTATTTTTCTTCTTTATCTCATTTTGACTTCTTGACTTATGTGTGGTTGAATCTCTATCATATCACCATACTTTTGTTCTGTGCATGTATACTTGCTTGGTCCTATTGACTTGTTCAAGGCCAACTCTTATTCGTCACGTCTTGGCTCATTCATCTTTTCTCTTGGCCTCTTGAGTTGTATGCGGTTAGTCATCTTTGTCAACACCATGTTTCTTATTTTTATCTATTCCATGGCAAAATCTATTCGGTGTGTGGTTCATTATTTATCTTACCAACCCACTTTCTTCTTTAATCACATTTGGCATATCATCTTTATTTGATTTTGATTACAATCATTCATTGCTCCTCAATGTATTATGTGTTGTGCTTGTATATAATTTTGAAGTCCTCCACAATAACCGTTCTAACATAATAGTCCAATTAATATTTTAAAAATCATCAAAAGAAAGAGTACGGACATCATAGTCCAATTGTAGCAATTTCGATTGTTAAGTTAGTCGGGATGGTAAATATTATATAAATATGAAGAGTTGTGTTGGGGTATTCCGAGAGGAGTGACTTGTGAAATTATTCATTTTTCAAACGTTGAACTTTAAACTTAGTTGAGGTCAAACACTTTGAACTTTTTTGAAACTTTTGATAATTCATTTTGAAACTCTTTAAACTTTTCAAAGGCTTCATTTATAATTATGTTTGAATAGATAAACATATTTACTAAAGTTATCAGTAAATATGATGAAGTACATGTAAATCCCTCTTCCTAGTGTGTTCATAGGTTAACATACATCAATATGTGTTATTCCCAAACCTTGTCACCTTTATTAATGAAGGGCATTTGGATCATTTTTCCTGAGTTCACATGATTCATATTCGTCATATAATTCATAATCACCTAAGTAAAATATTCCACTAGAGTGAAGCTTATTGATGCGCTTATAATTTATATGACCATGGATGCTATACCACATGTAAGTTGGATTCAAGTTGTTAGACTTGTTACTTTTATGGTTCAAGTTATAAATCTTTTGTTTTAGTATATAACACATAAATATTGTGTTGATTAAATTCAAAATCATATATATTGTTCCATCTCAAGAAATTAAGCATTCACATATATTAATAGGAAATAAAAGCCATCCAGATCTAATAGTCGAATTGAAATAATATTTCAGCTTAGAATAGATACATGATAAATATTAGGCTAATTTGCCGTTGGCCCCTTATATTATGCGTTTATTTTCAATCTGCCCTCTGTGGTTTCAATTCTTGTCTGCCTTGCCTCCTATACTTTTCTTCTTATCCGGCATGCCCCCTAAACTTTTGTTCTTCTCTCAAATGCCCCCTCACCCGATTTTTCGACATTAAAAAATATATTTTTCTCACCAAAAGAGCAATAACACGAAATTACTATGTTACCCTTAGGAAACACAAATGCTCCTTTTAATCAAATACTAATAAGGATGCTTTCATTTTCTTTAAACATTATTACCGATCTAATTATTTCCATTTCAAACAACTCTTCACCTTTAAAGAACTCAACCAAGCAAACCCTCTTTTGGACCTTTAGTGGTAGGTGAATCTATTGAATATTGTATTTGAAATAAAACGTCCCGGTTGAATATTATTTATATTATTTTATTTGATCGGTGGTGTTGTTCGATGGTAATATTAAATATATGGGTGTATTGCGAATATTTAAATCATATTAGTTTTGAAATAACTAGAATTTTTATGATTCATGTAATAATTGAGTATTGCTCTACTTAAAATAAACTCGAACTAGATGTTGTATAATGCAAACTACTACTCATCAAGCTCCTCCTAACTAAGCAAGGAAATCACACCATGCTTGCTTCTAGACACCCTGCTTGCTTATAGACTACTTCAAGGTTGCTAACTTCATTTCTATAAATAGTATAAACTAAAGAAAAGAAAACACAAAAAATTTCCTCCTCATTTTCTTCATTAGCTTTTAATAACCCCACGTTAAAAAAATTCCTTAATTTAATTTCTTCGGCCTCAAGTGGATCCGTTTTTGAGGGTGATAAATAATTTCGAAGGATAATATTATTTCGTAAATTATTGGAGCCGAATTACATTTATAATTTAGTAGTTTTGTCCACGGAAAATTTTTATCATCGGAATTAACCGAAACCGAACGGGACTCGAGTTTTTTAAATATCTAGTCATACATATCTTCCACATCATCACCAACACTTCATCTTCTTCTTCTTCTTTCATGTTTGGCCGAGATTCACCCCCTCCCCCTTTGAAAAATTTCTTCTTCCATTTCTCTCTTCGATTGTCGCTCAAACTCAAGATCGTTTGTAGAATATCTTTCTCCCCATCATTCTCTTCGAAGTTATAATAAAGTCAAGTCTCTTTGAGGATATTTTCGGGTTTCATTTATGGAAGTGGACTCTTTTAAGCTGAATTTTCCATATTCAATTTTATAGCGAATCTTAGTTGAGCGTGGGTTCGTGGATGGCTATGTCATGAATTCATGATTTGTGAGGTCGCTGGTGATGCTACGGCCGAGTTGACTTTTCTATTTTAAAGGACCTTTGGGGTGATATTTTTATAAGACTTTAAATGTGTAGGGAGTTTAATTAAATTTTATGAAGTTGTTGTGATGTTAAATTGTTATTAAAATTGATTAAAGCGGAGTTAGTTTAGCGTGTTAATTCCAAGTCAGTCAGAATTGATATTTGGCGATAGGTTGTTAATTGGGACCCAAGCCATTAACTAGAATGACTTATGTTGGATTTGTAATGATAAAGTAATAAGATGAAATTTCAGCGGGGATCGATTTGTCAGTCCGACGGATTATAATTTATAGTTTACCCGCCATGCTAGACCGCTTAGAAATCATCTCGATTAGAGTTGGTACTGTTGATTCTAGAATGTAATTCTTGGTATTAGTTCCCGAGTATACTCTCTCGGTAAGCGAGCCAGGGCCTCGACTCATGGAAGGGGCAATGCCCCGCTTATCGCGGCTCTTCTGAGGACTTTGGTGATAACTAGTGTGAAAGCGAGTACTGATTCCTACGTAAGTACTTTACGATTTACTTTAAATTTGTGTGAACATGTTATTGTGGTAATGATTGGTGAGAATGACGTAAGGTTAATGTGTTATGATTACGTGAGAATGATATAATATGTAATTGTTGTATGATTATGTGTGATCTTATTCAGGCGAAATATGATATGATTACGTGATTATATCTGCATGCTGAAGATTGCTTGAGGTAAGAATATTTGAACTCCCAACTTATATCGATTTCCTGCGTGGCCTTGTCGGCACTCTGTTGTATTCCCTGTGTCCTTGTTTCTGGGTACTTATGTATTTCTCATTGTTCTACATCAGGTTTCCGACGACGATTAGATGTTTTAGTCAGGTGCCTGGATATTGTTTGAGTAGTAGATGGTTGAGAGGTGATGGTTGGGAGTTATGTATGTCTCTGAGGTGACTCTGGGAAAGTATTAGACATGCACTTAGAATGTGGATGGTTACGGGTCAAAGGCTCTTTAAGAGCTGCCAGGTAATGCCTTTATACTTCAAAGATAAAGAGCATTATAGACGCCTTTATAATGCAGGTGAGCTGCCAGGTACGCCTTATAATGTCAGGTATAAGAGCGTTAGGTCACCATACGTCGGGTATAAGAGCTGCTTATCAACTTTATAATTCGCATAAAGAGCGTTGTTTTATCGCCTTTATACTGCATAAGAGCTGTTAATGCGATTATACTTTGGTATAAAAGAGCGTTGTAGATCGAATTTGGGTTTGAGCTTTTATGTATCGTGATCGAATCCGGATGTTAGCCCAGTTGATGAGCATTGACGACTAGAGTATAGTTTGCTGGGTCTCTGTGATCGTAATTTCAAGTGCTCTGTGTGATTTTATTCAAGAGTTGTACTTATTATCAGACCCTATATTCTATGTTATGCCATGTGATGTATGAGAATTTTCTTTGTAAGTATAAATATGGCTCCGGTTTTGAGGGTGTCCCGGTTATATATCTATATATGTACGCCGTATTTGACTCCCTATATGTTAATTTGCTGCGCCGTATGATGGTTTAAGTTTCACCCCTCGGGTGTTGTTTTCCTCACTAAGCTTCGCGGCTTACACCCCTTTTCGCTTTTGGCCGTATTTTATTTGTGCCAAATGACAGACGGCTAGTTGAGCTGTGGAGGCTTCATGGAGAGTTTGTTCCGAGTGGCTGGGAAAGATCGGGTGGCAAAAGGATCCTCAACTGATTTTGATGCGGTTGTCAAATGTTTTGATGCTAATTTTATTTTCAAACTTTTAGCCTTGTCGGGCATTGTCATTTTGTATTCTAATACGTGATTTACTCTTTTTGTAGCCTTGTCGACATTACTATTTATTTGGGATATGTTGTATATATATGGAGCGTGGTTGGTTAGACATCACCATTTGATTGTAAAATTCTTTTTAAACTATGATTATTTTGGAAATATTATATGTAATCCATTTTTGAAGCGAAACGAGTAGTTAAACCGAATACCATCGGTTTGGTGATTCTCGATGTTCCGATTATAAAACTTCACTCAAGGCGTCAAATTGGGCGGTCGTTACAATTATTAGGCCGAGACTTCCTCCCTCTTCCTACATATTTTTTTTCCTTTGATGTTATTCTCTTCTTAAATCATAATCTTAAAGTTCTTCAAGTTTCTTAAGGCAAATGTATAAGTATATTCTTATTGGTTATATAACTAGTTGTATAATGAAAGAAGTTACTTTAATTAGCTAAATTCATCCACAATGATATTTAGAGTTCATATTTAAAGGTTTAAATATAAGTATGTTTGTTATAGTAGCTGCCAAATTCTATCAAATTAAATTTGTCGATGTCAAAGAGTAAATTGATTACTTATAATATATATAAACTAAATTATAGAATCATATGTTAGTTCTAGTTTCAATTATGTAATAGATTTTGGATAGTAGTATTGAATTTTAGATTCTCGATATAACTAATATAGTTTGATATAGACAAAAGTTAAATGGATATCAGAAACGGAGCGAAAATCTGCATAAGTTCAAGAGTAGTTCCCAAATCTAGTAGATGTTGTTAGTTGTGCCATTAAAATAAAAGTAATTTGTTATTGTTAAGTTCCTTCGAAAAATGATATCAAGTTAATGTTTGGGTAGTAAAAGTTGTTGAGTGATGGCTTCGTTGAGGTAAGTATTTATATCACGTGACATAACCTTTCATATATATTGGGCAGATATGTGTTGTATAGTTTTTAGTAAATGAGTTATATATGTGATGCAGTGGATACTGAGACTTCGACGCTGGTATTTATATGATCAATATGATATCCGAAAGGCGAGCAGCCGATGATGCGAGGATTGCTGATGCGATTTGTTGTTGGAATCTATTCGTTAGTTGGTCCCTCCCGATGATGAGTGTATTCCCATCTACTGGGTGTGTAGTAATGTATGAAATAGATTTTATTATTTGGCCTTCGGTTGCTTGGTGTAGGCAATGAATGACGTTGATTTTCCTCCCTGTGTTTAGGTATTTCCTCTACTTATGCAGGCAGTAGGACGAGTTGTCTTTTATTGGTCTTCGTCAGCTTTTGGTAGAACCCGAACGTAAGTTGTTTTTCCTCTATTAGCGTAGACTCGCAATAAATGTAGAAAGTTATTGTTGCTTGTGTGATATAATCGATGCTATTGATTGTATGATAGTTTGGCTTCTGTTGGATTATTTGATATGATTAGGTTGTCGGATAGTATTGAATTATTCTAGATTATTTGAGAGGTGGATTATATTAAACTGTTGAGACTATATATTTACATATGCATATGTGTGTGATTAGTTATGGTTCATTATATAAATATTCATTGAAGCCTACCAAATTTTATTCGGGACCCCCCTCGAATTTTGTAGTTGAAGGAGATGCCTCATATGCACCATCTGAGAGGCTTAAGGGAGCTTAAGACACCGGTGAGGGCATTGTACTTCTGGGGCTTGTTTAGCGATATCCTAATGAAATTCCTTCTATCTATTGTTTCCTTGTCGAAGCTTTTCAAAAATTTGATGCCGTTTTGAGGAGCCCAGAATAGCTACTATTATTATGATTTATTTTGGCAATTATGTCCTTATGATGTTCGGTCAGATATTCAAACTTCATGTATTAATTTTGTTATGAATGTCTGTGGTTTTTAGTGGGTGAAATTATTCTAAGTTCAATTCCCTGTGGACAAAAAGTGTTTGATTTAGTATTAATATCAACAGTCTTTTTACAGTTTATTATCCATCGATCTGGTAACTCCCGTGATTCAAGTTTGATGATTTATCTCAATCTTAGGGGGCCCACTAGCGGGTCGTTACAATATTGTTTATGACAACACTTGAAGGAAACATGTGTCTATTCTATGCCATTACTGTTTGTCATCACTTTTGTTAATAGATAATTAGTCTAGTCCAGTGCCATTACTATTTGTCATTACTTTCAAGATGTATAAGTCTGAATGGAAAACATATGAAAATATGAGTGGAAGTTTAGGCATTAAATGAGAATCTGTTAATAACATAACAAAACATTCCATAACATAATTGCTTAATACAGTGATAATGGCCACAATTTACAACTAGTCCCAATCTAATGAATTGCAAAACCTACCAAAACAAAAGAAGACTAAATATGGTGGTTAAGTAAAAAGAGCAATCTATGAATTATAGTTGTACTCAACACATAAAACACAACAACAAGCCCCAAACCCAGACTTTCATTTAGTCTTTTTCAACTTTCAATTACAATAGATTTTATGGGTAAGCAACTAGACTGCCCAGCCACCCCTGTGAATTCACAAACTATGAACACCGATCATGCGCACTGATGTAAACCTTCTTTCTACCCTTCTATGCAGTTTTACCCACCCATTGAATATTTTCCATTAATTAACACTCTAATTCTCCGGCCCCGGTCCCAATGAAGATGAATTAAGCGTTATTTTGCCTTTGATATTTTTTGGAATGAGGAATCGTTCAATTTAGGGTGTCTTTCCAATTTCTTTCGGAAGAAAACTTCGACCATGTTGGAACTGGTGATGTTAGTGACTCGCAAATATATGCCCATTGAACAATTAGATTTGTATCACCCATTATTACATTTAAATAACATAATAGGTAAACCGATTACATTAGGGTTATGATGTATAACTATAGTTTGATCATAATCTATATATTTAATATGATGTCTGCCAATACAAATTAATATATGCATGAAGTATTACTGAGCTTAAGAGGTCACACACAAATGTAACAAAATCGGAATCTGATGGAAGTTTTGAATTTATGAATCCTCCTGAGTCTCCTAAAATTTAACTGGTGATGATGAGTATTTAAGGGATAGTGTAATTCTAATTGGTTAAAATCACCCCGACTTTTCGGTCGAATAGGATAGAGGGGAGGTTCCAAAATATTCTTTCAACATAAGATGCCTCGATTTGATGAAATGAAGTCTCTGTAACCCCTCAGTCAACTAAGATAAGGAATAAGGAGAAGGTTTTACCTTGAATTTGTAATCTAAAGCTCATGAGTGTAGCTTTCATACATTACAGCGGACTATTCTAGGGATAATCTACATCGACGTTCGTAGCCTCTTCAGATATATTCCTATCAGAACCCCAAGAAAGGTACACACTTGCATTATTATTTTTTATATTATTCGTAGAATCTTGGTTTTCAAGTATTTATAATTAAGGTTTTAATATCGAAACCCAACAAGGCATCATGAACTGTGCTACGGTAATTGTAATTACATACTTAAATACATGAAATCAGCCACGATTGTTGAATCTGAATTTTATGTGTTAGAATTTCAATTAGAGAATTTTTAATTCGGATTGTAGAAGTATGTTAACTAAATAATTAAATATGATTAATTGTTAATGATTTTCAAAAATAATCATTGTAGTTAAATCACAAATATTTTCGAAATATTTTTACAAGAATTAGGATTATGTACATTTCATTTGATGAGTATCCAATGACATATATTTATTTGGATTATTTGTGTGCCTTTAGAATATGGTTCTTATCTATTATTTATGAAATCCTTTAATTTTATTATTGATAATTAGAAATGTATTACATAATTTTGATAATGGATAAGAAGCGATTAGTATCAGTATTTCACGCTTTTAATTTATTATCATTTAATATAAATATAAACAACCTAAAAATTGGAGACCCACACGAGATGTGATGGATAAAGACTATATAGACTAGGAGTAGTTTAGAACTAGTCTAGATTTTAAAGGTCAAATCCAGTCTTTATTAGTGTTATATTTTATGATTGTTCTCCATTTTATATATAACCGCTCTATGTATATGTGCTTAACTTGATTATAAGACTGGTTAAAATATAACTAATTCCACCATAAATTAAGTGAAGTTGTCATACCAATCTAAAGTTGGAGTGAACCTTATTGTGCGGATCTACTGGGATTGCAAACTTATCATACTTAAGACTTCTTTCTAATGGGGCGCTTATACGATTCTCAATTGATCAGATTCTGGCCATAGTAACCATCCAACCCCGACTATACGCCAATAGACTTGCTACTTAAACGGTGATTTTCAATGGATCGACTTGGGCCCGTTGACAAAATAGGTCACTATAGCGCCTAAGATGAACTTTTAGTGACGCCAAGAGTCACGATGGTCAGCGATTGGGCGACACCTACCTACAAAGGATTGAGTTGAAACAAATAAAGCCGCCATTCAATTCTCATCAAGTAGGATCTTGCATTCTAGTTAGTTTCAATGAATTGTAAGAACATGTATGAAATTCTATTATATGATTTTTAGAATTACTTATTATGATATGAATAACTAAAGCTACATTATTTTTACATATCTTTTGTTTGAAATTACATAGCCCCTATGAATAATAACTTTAATATACTTCGCTCCACTTTGGAGAAATGCAATATGGATAATATTTTAATCCGCTCGATTTATATGTAACAGTAAATAGTGGAATGACAAGAATGATGGCGTGATGAGATGAGTAGCACGACTACCACTCAACTCACAAATATTTATGTTAGATCACTAGCTACTTCACTTCGACACGAGTCATGACACCGGCTAAGCATCATGCTTTCTAAAATATGAGGGATCTTCAGAATAGAAAAAAGGTAGTACGAGATGGTGTGTAAACTCCGCTGAAAGTAATGGAGCAAAAGGCGCCATTGTCAATGATTTATTTTATAAGTTTAAGTTTGCCAACATGAATGATACCTTAAATAAATAATGTCTACAACCCATTTTGAGCAGTAAACATCATATAAGTTTCAACCGAAAAATGATGGCTATTACTTTTCAATTAGGAAAGCCGGATACTGCATTACTCTGAAGAGTATTTCTGGTGGTAAGGAGACGAATAATGGTCTCATGTATTGACATAAAATATTGAGACCTACAACATAAATAATGTTAATAAGCCAAATGACTCAATCCCTCCCATTCTGGTGGCATTATAGACTTAGTCACATGTTGATAAGTGCATTAAGAAATTACATGTCGATGGATTTTGAAATCATCCTGTTCTCAACCATGATCATTTTAATCATGCCTTGCTAGGAAGCATGAATTTTAAATCACTCTTTCACTGGTACGTAGGCAACAAATTTGTTTGGAATCATGCATACCAATGTATTGTGGCCCGACGAATTTGCTGAGGAGGTTACTCATACTTCATCACTTTACTGATGACTACAGTAGATATGGTTACATATATCTACTGAAGCATAAAAGTGAAGCCTTTGAAAAGTTCAAAGAGTTTCAGAAGGAGGCCGGTATCCAACCTAATAAACGATTAAGGCTCCTCCGCCCGAATAGTAGGCGAAAAAGTCTTGTATTTGAAGCAAATCTTAGAGAGTATGGTAATGTATCACAACTTACTCCTCCTGGAACACCTCAGCATAATGGTATGTCCGAAAGGAGAAATCGAACTCTATTGGATATGGTTCGATCCATGATGAAAGTACATCCGAATCATGAAGTCAATTGGGAATATTTTTACAAAGACTATCATAGCCACACTAAATAAATTTCCAACTAAGTTAAGTCATAAGATCCTATTACTTAGATGTGGTTTGGGGAACTATCCCAAGTTAGGTCATACGAAGATTAGTAAATAAGCCTCCGTCAAGAAATTGACTACGTACAAACTTTGGACCCAACCGGTAAATGCTATTTCATTGGTTATTTGAAAGAAACTAAATGGTATTACTTCTATATCAAGCATGAAAATAAGAGCATGAATATAAGATTTTCATTGCACGAAATGGCGCTTTCCTTGAGAAAGAATACTTAGCCAAGAGATATAGAAAAAGTGAGAATCTTGAAATTGTTCAAGATAGAAGCAGTCAACGCTTGAACGCATCGTTCACCTCAGAGGCGACCCCTCTTACATGAGAAAAATTCAACTCTGGATCCATTGAACCATGTTCAGCCAATCGAGACTCACACTACCGTTAGGAAATCGATAGAACTCGTCAAGATTCCGATAGGTAATGGGAAAGCTTCCTTTAATTGAAAGTGACGATCTTTTGATAATGGGCGCGTAATAACCTCAAGACATGCTAAAAAGAAAAATTTAAAGTGTTTTAAAATTTCTACGGGTGGGCGGGACCTGAGATAAAAGATAAATAATTTCGATGATAATATTATTTCTAAATTATTTGAGTTTCTAAATTACATTTATAAATTTAGTAGTAGTAATAGCCGGGGATGCTGAAAGGTTTTGATCGTTAAGTCATTCATAACTCGATTCTAAGGTGATTTCTGCACAACTCATGTAAGGGTTTTTCATGACTTACACTTAAGTCATCTTCATCCTTATCAACTGCACCACAAAATTGATTCTCTTCATCCCTAAGTCAGTCGAGATTCTCTTGGAGCAAAACAAGAATTTTTCTTCCATTTCTTCAATTTTGTTGTTTATAAAGAACCTTCAAGTCGACATAAGGCTTCCCCAAACATCTTTTCCTACTATTTTGAGGTAAGTAAATTGAGTTTGCTGATTTTTTTGTTGACTTCTCGTGTTGACTTTATTACAATTCAATCTTTATTGTGATGAATCTTAGTTTGTTAGTCAGTTCTATGACGATATAAGTTACGAATTCATGACTTAGAGGTTTCTGAGTGATTAAGCATGGGTCGGTTGACTTTATAGGTTTCAAAGTTGACTTTTTGGGTTGATATTTTATAAGACTTAAATGTGTAGGAGTTTAATCGGGACCTTATCAGAAGTTGTTTCGCGACGTTAAAATGGTGATTTAAAATTGATTAAAGGGAGCTTAGGTTGGTGCGTTATTTTCAAGTTATTGAGTCAGAATTGTAATATTTTGGGAGTACATGTTACATCATGGACTCGGTGGTTAATTAGAATGACTTATGTTGATTTGAAATGTTAAAGTAATGCGGAATTCTAGCGAGATCGATCGGGTTGTGTCCGACGGGATTATTTATTCATTTTTATCCGTCATTTGCATCATGAAATAGTTCCACTATGAGTCGGTAGCATGTCTTCTAGAATGCAGGTATCGTAGTAGGTTTTGATTATACTTTCTGGTGTTTTTATTAGCGCTGATCGTGGTGCGGGTACACCGTGATTGTGTTCGAAGCGTTTTTGTGGTACTTAGCAGTGAGTACTTATCTCACCGGTGTTACTTACCGCATTTCATTTTAAATTGTGTGAACATGTTATCGTGGTAATGATGTGGAGAATGATGTATGTCATCGTGTTATGATTACGGTGAATGATATACATGTAATTGTTGTATGATTATGCGTGATCTTATTTGTGTGAGCCATGATATGATCGCGGTGATTATATTATGTATGCCAAGATTGCTTCGAGAAAGAATAGCTCAACTCCCAACTTATACTTATATTTCGTGGCCTCATTTCGGCACTTTATGTGGATTTCTGGCTCGGCTGGTCGGCGAAGCTGGTGACGGGATTTATGATCATGGAGATGGTTTTGAATGGCGGTTTTGGACATAGTTTGAAAGGAGAGAGGCTGGTTACGCGAGGTGTCAAGCTGTAGTTATGTATGACTTGAGGTGACTTCGAAAATCGTGATCGAATCTCTATGTCGATGCTGATTGTGGGTTGTGTGGACTCTCCTTCCTTTGCAGTGATACGTGACGCTGGCTGGCCTTTATACTACGTATAAGAAATGTGGCGACTCTTTGATCACTTACAAGTGTATTGTCGGTGTGGCCCTATACTACTTGGCATACCAGGCGGGGTTTAAGCCTTATACTCACGTATAAGACGTATGAGTCTTTATGACTACTGGCTGTGTGATTAGGTCGGGCACACCCTATATTTATTGAGTACCGCTGGCCATTTTATATTTCAGAGCTGTGGGAGAAGGTTTGATCCATTCCCCGCAGTAGACTCGATTGAGTATATTATTGGGAGTTTCGTATATTTGTGAGATAATGAGATTAAGGTGACGACTGAGTTATAGTCAGCCGCTGAGTCTCTATGATTTTTATTCGGTGTTTGTGTGCCTTATCAGACATTCTATTATATCTTGAAATGTTATGCCCAGACCTTTTTGGAATATTATTGTATGACTTTATTAGGTAGTCATGGATATATATATATACGAATTTATCCATGTCGACTATTATAATATTGTCTGCCTCTCTGCTCAGATGGTAAGTCTTCACCCAATGTGTTGTTAAGTTCACTAAGCTTCGCAGCCTACACCCCATTTCCCGCTATGGGCCACATTGCGGCCAGCCGACGCACGGGTTTGTTCATGGTGTCGCTGAGGTTTGTTCCAGTGGCCAGGTAAGTATCGGGCGCGCGCAGATCCTCACAAATTCGAAGTTTGATGTGTTGCCAAATGTTTCGGTTGTTTCTGTAATTTTATTTTCAAAACTTTAGCCTTGTCGGCAATTATTTTGTATTCTCAATATGAGTTATTCTTCGTTGTAGCCTTGCCGGCATTTCATCGGCTTTTTGGGATATGTCAGATATATACGGTGTTGTTGGTTGACATCACCATTGATTGGTAGTGTACTTTTAAACCGTTAGTTATTTTGAGTATTAATAATGGAGAAATCAAATTTTGGATGAAACAAGTAGTTTTAAACTGAGTCGCCCATCGACGGTGACTCGAAGTTCCTGGATTGAATGATTTCACTGTGTGGAGGCCGACCGGGCGGGTCAGTTAAGGTAAGGAGCCATTTAAAAGTACAAGATGATTTATAAATGGCTTATCTCTATGAAATCCGAGATAGATTCATAATACCAAATGATCTTTTGGACATTGATGATCTAACCTGGTGTTTGGACCCATCGAGACAAAGTTGGGTATATAAACTCAAACTAGATAAATACGGAATGTCCATGTTTATAAGGTTGACTTATACCAAGTGGCTTCAAACTATCTGGCTGAATTGATTATGATGAAACCTTCACCATAATTGTGAATTGTAAATCCATTCGATTTATTCCTTAGCCATCACGCCTATTATGATTACGGCATCTAACAGATGGATGTAAAGATTGCATGCCACTTGAATGTGGAATCTAGGAAGAGGACGTACAAGACACAACCTCCAGTTTTTACATGTCCTGGGTGGACTCCAAGAAGGTACGTAAGCTACAAAGAAACCATTTATGGACTAAATGCATCCGTGTTAGAATTTTCATTTTAATGAGTCAATCAAAGAGTTTGATTTCATTAAGAAAGACAAAGATTCTTATATATACAAGAAGGTTAGTGGGAGCAACATTGTATTTATAGCCCAGATGTAGTATTTTAAATAATCGATCATAGGAAATGATATACCTATGCTTTTGAATAAGTCAAGTCATGGCTATGTAGGTGTTTCATGAAAGACTTGGAGAAGTTGACATTCTGAATTAGGGATCCATGTAGGATCGATTCTTAAACGCTTAATTGATTTGAGCCAAAGACACTTATATTAGATAAAGTGTTGAAAAGATTTAAGATGAATAATTCCAAGAAAGTGAAACCCCATTTCTTGGCATACGACCTTTACCTCACCGTCTCGATTGTCCCACAAATGAGGATGCAGAGGAAAGTGATGAGGGCGCTCTCCTTTGGCGATCAGCCTAGGATCGACGTGGTTATGTACACGCCCGCATCGCATCGCCGCCTGAAGAATAAAACAAGTATCAATCATGTCCATGTGAAAATCATCGTGGATCAGAAGTTTAAGCCATACTTAAGTACTTATTTAAGGAATTCAGTGTTTCTTGCATAACGGTGGGGGATAATGAGTTATGTATTATGCCCGAACGGTGGCGCCGCCTCGTGAAGTGAAGCAAGCAAGCGGCACTATAAATGATTCGACAATAGAAGCTCAAGATATCAAGGCAGCCTTCCTAAGCCGCTAAAGAAGCTTCATTGATCAAGAAATTTGTGAGCTTAATCCTGGAGTAGTACTCTAGTAATCAAGGTCCAGTGGAGTTATATTATGATAACATCGAGAGCACACAGTTTCGTAAGCTAAGGAAATTAGGATCACATCACGCATCCAATCATGTACTCGTGAAGTATCATCTTATTCGGGAGATAACCGATAAAGGAGATGTTAGGATATGTCAGTTCCAACCGATGATAGCGTAGCGTATTCTTACCTAAACTACATCAAATCAATCATGATAAGCACATGTATAAAACGTCTTAGGACACATGCTTGAGTGGTCTTAGTCTTAGTCGGAACTATTTTTTTTTTTCCTTTTAGTATGTCATGAAGTATTGTAAGATACTCCAATTTTAAGGTTCAAATTTGAATAATATATATTTTCATTTGCTTTTCAAACTATGATCTATATATATGTACTATTACTATGAGAAATGAAATTTATTTCATTTGCAATATAAAGCTTTGGGAGAGGTTTTGGAGTTAAGGACTTAAACAAGAAACCCGTCGCATCATGCCTGAAGACAACGATTGCGTCCCTATTAGGTGTTCACTATCGAATACAACACCATTGATTAGTGTGTGTCGATTATCCGATCACGCTTTCTTGGATCAAAAGCAGAATTATTGTTTTAGTCGGGTCTATGTATAAGATATACGGTGAAATGGTTTCAACCTCGACATCGACATCGACCGCTAAGAGAACTTAGAAGATTGTATATCTGTGTCCTAAGAAGTTACTCATAGAACTTACGTGAAGATGGCGATTCTTAGGACCTCGCCTCGACCGGCTCTTTCACTTTGCAGGCGAGTAATATACTTTGACCGCCTAAACGTCAGAATACGAGGGATTATAAAAGCCTTCGCTTATGTATAATACAAGTGTAGTTGTGAAATCTTTGCACACAAGATGGAATTTGTACAACCGATATAACGGTTTACTTCAGTTCTTGAAATCTCGCATTTAGACGCAAAGAGGCATTGTGACACAAATCTTATCATAGCTTGACCGGGCTCGGAAATCACATACGAGGGATCGTGGTTAGATAGAATTGATCGTGGCAATTGCTTCACAAATAATCGCCCAAGGCAAGCTGAGTAGAAATATGAGATGTTGGGATCTCACAAATATATGCCCGTTGGAACAATTGGATTGTAAAACCGACATTACATTTAAATAATGATAAGTTTGGGATATATGTTAATTGTTGAAAATTAATATATTAGGTAACCTCGATTGACGTTGTGGGTTATATGGTTTATTAGAGTCATCTTATAATCTTGAAGTGATAGGATTACCATTGGTAAATCGACCTCGGCCTATGGGGCCCCCCTCCTTGGTGCTCGTGGACCTCGGCTTGATCACCCTCAGATAGAATCACGTGAGCTCACCCCAAATCTTATGGATAACGATAAAAATGACATTATTTAATAAACAATACAACCTGGCCCATCGGGGCGAATCCGACCAATAATACAACAACTAAAATAATAATATAAATACACATCAAACAATTTATTATTATACAACTCAAACAACAATAATTACATGCATAACAAAACTCCAAATAATATAAAAATACGATCATTGAAGTCTTCTGGCCAATTATCGGCCACTTCCGCGAGTAGTTAGCCACTGGCCAACGATCTCGGTCATCCCAAGAACAACCTAGGCACAAACGCCCAATAATATAGGGGAAAATAGTGAGCCGCCTAAAAAGCTGAGGAAAATAAATGCCACATAAATTAACCTACCTTATCATACAAATAATAATAATTCTTAAATCTCTCACCTATTTAAAGACTATATACTCCAAGAGCTATATTTTATATGTTACTTACCACAATTTAAATCTTACTTAATGACTCTTCCCACTTACACCGATAAACCGACATTTAATTACACTACGGTAACCCACAAAGCGGTACTTCAGTCATCAATCACTCATCAACTAGATACCATCCGATTCTAATTCCTAATGCACATAAGCTCAAACCCGCCAATCTACAACGCCTTATACCCAAGTAGCAAAGTCGATAACTCAACGCCTTATACTCAAGGCATAGTGCTCGGAGAACAACGCCGGAGTACTCGACGATACAAATGATACACAACGCTTTTACCGATGTGATAAAGTCGATACACAAAGCTCTCTATACCGACATATAAAGTTGATAAACAACGCCTTTATAGCGACGTATAAAGCTGATACACAACGCTGATAAACAACGCCTTATACCGACGAGAGCAAAGTCGACACACAACGCTCTTATACCGATTGTGAAAAGTTTTATAAACAACGCTTATACCGGCATAAAGTCGATAAACAAATCTCTTATGTAGCCACTCTAACCCATAACCATCCCAATTTTAGGGTCATTCCCCGATATCATTACCTCAAAGATACGATAACTCTAGCCATCACCCTCAACAACCAACTACTTTATCGCTAAAACATTAAAGCACAAATTAAAAGAACACACACCGTGAACTCAATCTTCGCGCAACTCCTACTACGCTAACATGAATCCCAAAAGGCCTGGCTAGTCGGGCCTACAAAAGTACAGTGCGCTCTACTAAGCACAATGTAAGAATTAGATGAAAAGTGGGTAGGAAATTTTAAGTTGGGAGTTCTTCAGTTTCATCACTTACCTCCAAAGAATCTTTCACTACGTAAATACAATCACATAACATAATATGGATCACATAATGAACCACACATATTCATATCATGCGACATGTACACCATTCATCAGAACTACCCGCCCCCTGTGCCCGGCCGCCTCGAGGCGGTAGCCATTAAAATCCGAACACCGTGAGTCATCAAACCGATGGACGACCTGGGCTTAAAATACAATTCGCTTCATCCAAAAATGTGATCACAATTAAGTTTCAAATCAAACAGCTTTTAAAATTTATAATCCATCAAATTGATATCGAAACGACAAACCCATATATATATACACAAATATATCCCAGTAAATTAGTATGAATGGCTCGGCAAGTGTCATGAATTGATGATGGACAATGTGATCGATTCCCTAACACAAATGACTAACACAAGTGCTAAGATTAAAGAAAATACAGCAATGAAAACCTGTTGATTAACATATAAAATGAGACTCTTGAGGATCCTCACCCACCCGATGTCTACCTAGCCACTGAACAAACTCTCCAACAAATTTTTGGCTCAATCCACACCAATAACCCCGGCACAAATGAAATGTCGCTTCAAAAGCTTAAAAAGTGCGGTAAAGTTCTAAGCTAAGAAATCTTAACACAAGGTGAACTTGCCATACGGAACGGTAGATATCGAATTTAATAATCAAAATGTGAATAATATACATATATCCGTGACTATCTAATCAAGCTTCATACAACAAGGTTTCAAGAAGGTCTCTGCATAACATGTTAAAATATAATGTGGTCTCAATAAAGCACACAATCACCCAATGAAATCACAGAGACTTTAAACATCGACTATAAATCTAGTCATCCCTTCTATCTCTATATCGCACAAGCATACCAACCACTAATGCAAGATATACCCGGCCCGCTCACTCAGGAACGGATCAACCGCTAATAAACACCGCTTTATAATCAAGATAAGGCCAAACCGCACGCTATACCGTAGTATAGGCCACATCGACAATGCACACAAAGAAAGTGATCAAAAGACTCATACCGCTTCTTATACCAAGTATAAGTGCCAAACAGCAATACGTAACTGAACGAAGTAATACCGAG
>JADFUC010002048.1:0-32415 GCA_019722365.1 Lithospermum erythrorhizon
ATCAGTACTTCGTTCAGTTGCGTATTGCTAGTCAACTATAATCCTCAACATTTTTCAACCCCACGTCGATAATTGTCAACTCTTATCGATGTCCCAGCTTAAATGACAATTACATAACATAATAAACGTAAGCTGAAATTGACTTCAATTCCCAAAAAGTCAACATCCTCGAAGTCAAATACTCCAAAGATTGAACTTTCTTACTTAAAATGTGAAGATGGTAAGGCTTCTAATTTAGGGTGAAGCTTGCGAGATGAGGAAGAGAATGGAAGAAAAATTTTCAAAGGAAATAGGGGAGGGTTTCATTTCTCGAGGCAAAAGATGATGATGATGATGACTAAGCTTATGGATAAGTATCAAATAATTCATAGGAGTCGTGCAAAAATATCTCAAAAGTTGTGCCTTTCGTTCGGTTTTGGTTTTAGTTTCTGATCCGGTTTAATAACCGCAACTCTAACATAAATTTAACTTAACCCCAAAATAATATTACAATAATATATAAATAAGACGGGTTATTACATTGATATAGGATTAAGTAAGTGGAAAAAAAAGAAATTGAAGTTAAAGCTTGGTACAAAAAGAATTTATTTTACCTGGCCGATTGTTGGTTATATATTTAAAATATGAATTTTATGTGTCTTCTGACCTGATATATTGATGATAGTGGACTTTTGAAAGAAAATATTGAACTTTAAGGTTTTAGAAAATCACAAGGGACCTGTGATACGAGTGAAAAGATACTATTCTTTATTAGATTGGGGTATTCATAATATTTTGACACTACGATTGATAATGGAACCTCGAATGATCTGTTGTTTCTTTTTGAAGAATAACTTTAAGTGGAAAAATGAGATATTGAGAAATAAACACGCATGTTGTTTTGGGTGTGGGTCGTATTCTCTGACTTAATTATAAGAGAAATGTAATACTTAGTAACGACTCGTCAATTAATAAATTAAAATGTGGAGTTATTAATTTTAATTAACGTAAAATTGGACCAGCTTTTATATTTCATTGTCCTATAAATGTTGATGTTGGAACTTAATAGTCGAGATAAATTAAATCGAGAGGTTTGTTTAAACTAGAGCGGTCGGATTTTCATCCATAAACTGATTTTTTCCACTCGTCATTAAAAGTATACCAAGCAATCCATAGCGAGAAAAAACCCATCTCTCTTCTCCCACTTGCCTTGGCTCCCCAATTTCCCGTTGGTTTTCTTTCTTGATTTCTCCTCGATCTCCTTGAGAAACTTTGGTCTAAATTTCTGGAGAGTTTCCCTCATCATCCTCTTTGATTCAAGGTAAAAAAGGCCAAATCTTTTTGAGTATTTCATGAGTTTCGAATGGGTTGACTTTTTTGTCTTTTTGATACAATTCTTAGGCTTTAAATTAGTTGTTCTTGAGTTAAAGTTAAGCATTTGGATGAGTAATTAAATGACATTTTAGGACGTTGACTTTTTGAGATATAGTTTGACTTGATTTTATGAGGTTTAATATGGCATATAATTTATTATCTAGGCTTAGATTTTAGTATAGGAAGTGATAATAACTTAGATTTTGGGTAGAAAAATGTTGGTGTAGTTAGTTGACTTCGAGGTTGACTTTAGGTTGACTTTTTTCAAAAACCGTTTAATGGTATAGAGTATGTTCTTGGACCTTTATTATAATTGTTTGAGGTGGAATTGTGATTTGCAGTTATTGGATGAATATGTTTAGTTTTATTAGATTTGGTTAGTGGGTTGCGAGGTTAAAGGTTGTTAGGAACGGGTTTAGTTGGTTGGAAAAGTTGATATGTTGGTTTGGTTAAGATTGTTTAAGGTGTTAGAAATGGCGTTAGAGAGGGGGCCGAAATGGTTAAGGTGTGGGTTGTTCGATATTGCGTCGTTTAGTTTATCGTTTGAGCTTAACTAGTAATATTTCACCTAAAGTGGCTAATGGGTACTAAAAGTTGTTAAAAAGAGAATTTATAACGAAGTTTGTAGTAATCGTACTTTCGGTGTTTTGTTTAGACTTCCGGAGCAGCGGGGAAAGGCTGCGAGATCGATTGATTTCTCGACGGTGGTACTAGCCAAGGTGGAGATTTACATCACTCGTATGATATTATTTCATTTGGGTGAAGTACTTGATAAATAGATATGTGACTATATAATTGTTTTATGAATTTATATGATATAATTTGTGAAGTTGTGAAATGTTGAGTTATATGATGGTTGTGTTATATATATGGTAGTATGTTATAGGAGATTGTCGTATTGTATGTATAGTAGCAGGTTCCGTATTGAGATTGTTGCGTGATTGTTCTATCTGGGGTTCTTTGCGGTTGTTGTGATGTTAATTGAATCGTGTATGGTTATGTTTTTGTCATGGATTTATGTTTGGTGTGATGTTGAACATTTGGTGTGCTTGGTTTCATATAGAGAGTAGTCGCGCCCATATTGGATATTGGGCATGTTGGAGTCGCGTGAGGTGGGTACATGCGGATGGGGGTTGTGTTATGATATTGTATGGATGATCGAAGGGTGATTCTGCCGGGAAAATGATATGATATTTTATGGGTGA
Organism: Lithospermum erythrorhizon; assembly: GCA_019722365.1. Classification (NCBI taxonomy): domain Eukaryota; kingdom Viridiplantae; phylum Streptophyta; class Magnoliopsida; order Boraginales; family Boraginaceae; genus Lithospermum; species Lithospermum erythrorhizon. The sequence goes on from JADFUC010002048.1 coordinate 2,559, forward strand.
GCGAAGGGTGAGCGAAGGGAAAAGGATATGCTTATATTGTGTTACATGGGTGAGCCTTCGAGGAAAAGAACATGACATTATATAAATGTGGGATACGGTGTGTGTGTATTGTCTGCATTGTGTTGACATTAGGTGAATGTCAGCTGCGATGCAAAATGTTGATAATGTCATGGTCTCGTTTGGGGAGTTTTGTTATATGATTATTGTGAGTATAACCGTTGTGTTTGAGAATTTATGATGTTTGCTCTCTTGATTATATGTGACATCTTCTGGATATAACATAATAGGTTAAACGTAATAAGTTGAGTCCTGCAAATGTATGTATGGCGATGATGATTATTATTATTTTGATCACTGTGGATATTTAGTATATTCTTTTATTGTATATATATACTTTCTGTCCCTTTCAAATCTTATCTTTTTGTTGTATGCGCCTCATTCGGATGTGGATGATTACCACCGGGTGATTTGTTTCCAGCAAGGCATCGGGCTTACCCGCCCGACCTCAGTTGACGGGTGCAGCGAAGCTGATTGAGTTCGTGGTGGTAGTTGATTTTACTTAGGTGAGAGATAGGTGGCTAGGATCTCGGCGGTCATCTTTCTTCTCGCTTATTTTTGGTGTACTCGAGCCGTATTTTGTTTTGGTGTTGAAAATTTATAAACTGTTTTATGGAGTATTTTGGACTTGGTAATGTTACGAAGTTTGTACTTTGGATTTGGGAGTAGGTGATGCCACGATGGATTTAAGCTACGTATGTGGAAGTATTTTGAACTTTGGTATTTCACTTTTATCAGCTATCGGGTTTATTGACCTTGGCTTAGCCTTGAGTTATTTTTGTGTCGACCATCGTGTGGTGACTTCAGATATCTGAGTTGATAACGACTCGGCTAAATGCGACTCGGCGGAGGTGTTACCGAGAGCTTAAAGAGCATATCAAATTGCTGAGAATTAGAAATGTTGTTAGGTATCCTTAAATCGTACTAATAGAAACATCGTTTCAAATCCCAAGGCATTGTGTAGAATCCTTGTAAGAAAAGTCTTGTACTTGATGTTGATAAGAGGTGGAAATGATAGATAAGCCATTTATTTATTTTCTTTTTTCTATCAACTTTTTGATAAGATATGTGGTGAAATTTGTTAAAATTAGTAAAATTGATTAAGATAATTAATCATTATTTAAATGAGCCATTTAAAAAAAAATGCCCGTGGCTGGGCTACCGATCGAACCTAAATTTAATGTAAAACCTGATCGAGCAAGGGTTTCGAAATAACTCTGAATTAAATATTTATTAAATTAGAGGTTCGAGGCTAAAAAGTCTAATTTTAATACATTAGTTTTGTGTGGGGCTTGAAATTGAAGTTTTGGAAGTCATCTAGTTCAAAATGAAGACTCCAGAAAGAACGAGGTCTAAAATAAAGACTCCAGGAAGTTCGGGGTCAACATGAAAATATGTTTGACCTAGAAAAAGAATCGGAACCTTCTTTTTACATAAAAGAGGTGCCTATTTCAATTACTTGGAGGCAAAGTAATTCTCAAATATCAGAAGCCAGTTTAGATCTTTGTATGAGAATTCGATAGTTAGATAAAGTCCACTGAAAATAAACCCCGGTAATGAAGCAAGAGTAAAAGCTTAGAACCTATAAATGTCCCCACTTTTATTCAAAGTACAACATAATTCACATCATAGAAAAATACACAAAAATACGAGAAATATAGAGAAACGATCTTTGAGATTTCTCTAAGTTCATCTTTTAAACCGCGTGAAACACGGCTTTGGTGGATGGAAAACACCTCAGAGTATGATATAGGCGCGTAATCCAGAATTATTGCATAATGCAATAATTCTTCCAAGCTACAAGCAAAATATATGAAATCGGCCTTGATTTCGAGAACCCTTCGAATATTCAAGAATAAGCTAAAGCCTTGATTATTCAAAATCTTGAATAGGCCTTTTGATATATCTCGAGTTTGATTCATCAAGTTCGAATATAAAAATACACTTAACTTGATCCCTACTGACTAGATTCGAGGAAGGAAACAAAAGGCTGCTAAAGCCCTGTCTAAAATACGATCGATGTCATTGACAAGATTGGAGCGATCCACGCCCATCTTGTCAGCTATATGACAAGTTGCTAAGGCCATTTGTAGTATAAGCGAAGTGACGGTGCTTGAAAGCTAAAGCCGAGTCACCGCCTACGTTGCTGCAATGACAAGGCTGCTTAAGGCGTTATTCTGACTAGAAGCGACACCGCTTCAAGCCATCAAATCAGTGAGACAAATCTCCACAGTCCGCTAAAGCATTATCCCGTATAGAGGTGAAATCCGCTGGCGGTACTGAAACTAAAGTCCCACATTGCGAGACTCTTGCGGTAGGTCAAATCAAATGCGACATAGGCGGGCTGAAGTCAGGGACCCAAGATGCAGTACATACCTTGATACGGGAATAAGCTACTAAGAATATAGAACTTTGAACCGTGAAATAACCCGTTAAACAGCGATTGAAATGTGTGTTCTTAATTCGATTTAAGTGGGACCCGGAGATAGTATGAATAATTTGGAATAAAACCGATTGTGCAGAGACTAGTATTATATGAGTAGTATTTTATGTCATGGAAAATTTTACATTTGGAATCGGTTTACCGTTGAAATTAAGTGCGGAAGTGGAAAAAATAAAATAGCAAACCAAGCGGGGCCTTACACCGTCCCACAAAAAATCCCGCTGGCTTGACTAGCTGCAATGCTTACGTCCCTGAAACCCGTTTCCCTCTTCTCCCCCTCCCACGTTTTGGCCGGAGTCTCCCGAGGAAGAAAAAAGAAGAATTAACTGCTCCGTTTCTTCCTATTTCAATTGTTGCTCAGGCTTCGAATCATTGGTTGAATATCTTTCCACTGTCCTCGTCATATCAAAGGTAAGAAAGGTTAAATCCTTTGAGATATTTCATGAGTTTTGAAGGATTGACTTACTTGATTTTTATTGACCTTGAGTTTGGGACTTAAATGATATATATGGATGATACAGGCTTAGATTAGATAGATTAGAGTTATAACAATCGATTTTTGGAGGTTGAAATGTGTAGAAATTGATAGGATGACTTTGTTGACTTTTGAGGAATTGAATTGCAAAGGTTGAAAGGTTATGAAGTATCCTCAGCTTGAAGTATGTGAGTAGTAGTGATTATACTTGATTTTAGGGGTTGAAGTGTATTGATTGGATCGGTTGACTTTCTAAGTTCTTCAAATTGTATGGTGATATTATGGAACTTTAATATAGTTGTTTTGGAATGTAAGTTGGACGTTTTGATGTTGATGCGTAGAGGATATTGTTGAGTTGGGTTATTCCAAGTCGAGTTGTAATTGGGGTTTTGAATTAAAGGTTGATTATAATGGGTTAATTAGTTGGCGATTGATTGTTGGATTGATTAGAATGTGACTAAAGTGTTATTGTTGGGATAATAAAGTGATGACCGAATATTGGGAGTTATGAAGTTGGTAATTAGAATGTAGTTAAGTTGGAATTTTAGAAGTGTATACTAATTTCGGGGATAGGATGATTACTAAAAGTTAATTTGAATTGTGAGATGTGGTATAATACTCGGGGTTTAATAGATGTTAAGAGAGAGTTGATACCTGCGGAATGTGTTATAATGTATAATTTCTTTGAATAGGAGTTGAGCACAGGACTGGCTGCGTGGACTACCTAGAGTTATAGGTGTGCTTTTGGCTCGAGGGTGAGTACAAATCTCGCAATGGGAACCCGTCGTATATATTATGTTCTATTTTGACATGTGTGTTAATTGATTATGAAGTTATATTATGAGGTAATTGATTTTGATTAATGTTATGAGGATAATTGAGATTATGACTTATATTATTATGAGATAGTTGTGATTATGACCCACGTGTTATGAGATAGTTGTGATTATGATTTATATCATGAGATAGTTGTGATTATGATTCGTATTTATGGTGTGGTTATACGCGTGTGTTGTGTGTCTTGTCTTTAGTAGTAATTTTGTGTGTTATTATTGTAATTTGTGTGCGGATGTATTTTGATTGTTTTTGTTTGTTATTTACGGAGGCGGTGGTGACCCGACGGGAGGAGTTTGGTGTAGTATGTATATTGAGTGGGTAGCCCATGGATTCGGGAGATTTGGTGTGATATGCATATCGAGGGATGTAGCCTCGGTCGGGAGGATGGAGGTGGAGGCTGTCGATTATTTGGAGGTGTAGTTCTTTCGTTGTTGTTATTGTGGAGGTGGATTCCTCGTTTGTTTATTGTTTGTGGAGGTGGTTCCTCATTTGTTTACTATTTGTGGAGTGGATTATCGTCGATTATTTGTGGAGGTCGATTCCTCGTTGATTATCTTATTGTGTTAGATTTTCTTCCTTAAATGAATATGCATCATTGATGGTTATAAGCTCGTGTATATAGTATGCGTGTGATGCTTATGGGTGTAGGAGGATTACATGTGATTTGTGAACCCAGTTATCCATTGTGTAGGCTGGTTAATGTATATACATATGTTATATATATATAGAAATATGATATATGTGTTTGGGTAAATCTGTGTGTTGTGATGGCGCTCAGGTTTATAAATTTGACTCCCAATCTACATGGGCGTTTATCACCAGGTCTCTAGGAAGCGTCGTTGAGGTGTTTGAAAGATCTGCGTTGTAGAGGCTGCGTGAAGATGGAAATGAGTGAGGTGGTGGTGGCATAGAAGTCCTCGTCGTTCATTTAAAAACTTGTTTACATCAGCTTGTTATATTTCTAGACTTGGTATATGTAGTATAATTGGGATTTCTTGTGTATTCTTGGGTTGTATTATTCGGTGGATTTGTGTTGTTGTCTTTCGTTTTTTATTTAGATGTGTTGTTGGAACACCGTGATGGAATGAGTTTGTCTTTGTTAATGTCGGCCAGTCGTATTTGTTATTGTATCGTCGATTGGTGACTACGGGTGTGCGGGTTGCTAACGATCTTAACCTGGAAGGCGGTAGGCTTGGGTGAGTCGTTCTGTAATCAGAAATCGACATAGATTGGAGATCAAGTCGGGACCCAGAATCAGTAATCTGACCGTCACGGGGAGAAATGCATGTAAAATTTCTCACGGCTTGGATATATCAGTCAGGGCAGTCTCGAAGTCCATCAGAGACTGCGACACGTATACGGCTCGTCATAGAGCTCTTATCAACCCAACTAAAAATAAGACAAGCTCGGTCGAAGCTCAAGTAAACCAAAAGGCTATCTGACTCCTATCGAAGACCAAATCGGAAGTCAGCAAGCAGGACATCTTGCAAATCATCAACAAGCGCTTAGGAACATAGTTTTGGGCCGATCGTCATAACCCGTTGATAAAGCATGTACTGCAGAGAGAAATTTTCTCTAAAGTGAGATTTATCTTTGCTCTTTATCATAAATAATAAAACAAAAAATTTTGTAATGACATGTTAAGTAAGCACTACAAAATGACTTTGAAATGAGAATGTAAACAAAACCCAAGGGTACAGTTACAAAATTAAAACAAAAGACATCTAAAATAATTTAGTAACCAAAATAACCAAAAAACATATCAAAGAGGTTGTTTATTCCCCAAAACACCTACAAAATGGTTTCAAATGAGAAATTGAACTGAAAAACAATGCTATATTCATAACAATAAAAAACATATCAAAGTGGTTTTATTCAAATACATGTTCACCAAAATAACTATAAAATGATTTTAAATGAGCATGTGAGCAAAATAAAAATCAAGAACATATTATCAAAATCAAAACAACCAAACACATGTCAAAGTGGTTAATTATTCAGATATTCGTTCACCAAAACACCTACAAAATGGTTATTAAATGAACAAACCAATGTATGATCGATTGTTAAATTTACAATGGTAGTATGACATGTGGAAATAACATAAAAGACAATAGTAAGCGGCTTGTTAGGAATCTACTGCATTATTGGCGATCCCATGTTGACAGCTTCCAGTTCCATCCGGGATGCAACAACGAGGCGGAGTCGGATGTTATAACGCTGAATTCGGATATGATAATGAAAGAAAATAATATGGAAATTAAATCGGAACCTGAGAATTTTACTCTGTTCCCATGCCCAGTATGAAAGATTACATCCATTTTACTAGCGGATCCACTAATATATCATAAAGATTGTTATAGGACTTCAAGAAACTATTCTCACGACCTACCGATTTTATGTTATCTCGCACGAAAACTCCAAGAACAAGTTTCTCATGGATCTTTCTCTTGAATCTCTGTGACTCTTTTCATGACCTACGCTGAGGGTATGATAAACTCTCGTAGTTCCTAACGTCTGAGGTTGATTTCCAACCACCGTTAAGGTGGTGGTATTTCTAAACACAAAATCTTATACAAAGAAGGATATTTATAGGTTTCGCTTAAATGAGCCTTATAAGGAATTATTTTTCTTGAGAAAAAGCTACATCGATTACACACTTACAAAGGTAATTAATTACTCCAAAACGAAGGCGCTTAGAACATTTTCTTTCTGGATTACCAGTATTTTCTTAAGTGTAATGCTTTAGAATAATCCCAGGATTAACGCGTGTTTGAGGCTTCCAGGCGATACAACAACATTACCAGAGATGTATAAACCATATGTTCCAACAACATTTCTTCTAGATTATCATTTTAAATGTTGGACTATGACAGTTTTGAACTTGCTGACGTTTTTTTAAATATGTAATGACAAAAAATGTTTGCCTCTGGTGATTTTCCGCCATTGATGATGAACATTCGCTTGCTTCAAATGTTTCGTCTTCAGTGGTTCTGTGATTTTTTTTTCTTCGTTGTTTTGAGATTATATTATTTTTTCTTTGTGGTATTATTGTATTATTTTTAATTTTAGTCCCAATTCTTCATTAAAGATGAAAGTACTTGTTTACCATTTTTAAGAATCTTGCTTAAACAATTGCTTAAGCACGTAAATGGTTTTCAGAAGCTCAATAATATGGTTTTGATAATCAGTTAAAGATCATGATAACTCCTCATTAGTCACAACTATTATTCACAATTGATATATATGTATTTTGACAAATTAAATACTTATTTGCTGAATCATTGATGAATATGTATTTTGATAAATTGAATGTTCAATTTCGGTATTTAATATTTTTCACTGAAAAAATCGAATAGCACCGATAAACCGAATTCTACCGAACCGAACAAAATCGAAAAATACAGTGCGATCTGAAAACCCCACCGAACCGCACTGATTACCATCCCTACTCACAACAATTATTTGTGATGTATTCTCAATAATTATTTGTAACGTATTCCCAATTAGATAACTCATATTCTCAATATTTAGTAGGGTTTTTTTTTTGTAATTGTTGCCTTTCATCTGTATTATTGAATCTTTGGGATTATGTTCTATATTTTTTAGGTTTATTAATTTTCGAAAGTTCAGGTTTCAAAAATGTACCCCAGGTGTCTATTTGAAAAATTAAAAACTTTAGGTGATTCTATGAAAATTTTACAAAAGGTCGGGTGGGTAGATAAAATTTAGCCAAAATTAAAACCTTAAAATTTTACTGTTGAATCTGATATAACGTGCAAATATGAATTTCGACCCAGCCTGATTGTCTCCTATATTTGGACGTTTACGTATAATCTACGAAGGCAAGTTATGGATGGTACGAAACTAAATGCGGAGAGCTTTAAAGTAGACATAAAGATCGCCTGCGTCAGATAAGTATTCGAAGATGTAAGTATAAAAGATGATAATTTGATGTGGCAAAACCGTATTAAACGAAAGAGAATAAAACTTGCTTTATCTTAACATCCCCAGCATTACACGCCGGGCAGAGGAGACCCAAATCACTTTTCGCTCCCCATAAAATGAATACCGAAGCTAGTATAGTTAAACTCCCTTAATATATTTTCCGTACCTATCGCGCGTGTACTAATATTGGGCGTCGAGTATAATCGGAAGAATGCGGCCTGCTTTTTGTTATGTAGGTTCCCTTTTGACCGAACAAGTTCCGGATGGATAAACATTCATGGCCTATCACTTGAGAGGTCGAGCAAATGATAAGAATTCTTATAAAGTTCAGGTTTCAAAAATGTATTTTAGGTGCCTATTTGAAAAGCTAAAAACTTTAGATGGTTGTCTGAAAAGTTCGAATTCGGGAATTGGGTAGATGAAATTTGGCAAAATTTTGTTATAGAATACACTGTGAATCGATGTTGCTGCCCAGCATATTCCGGGAACCTATCACTATTCACTAGTAGTACTAGCATTCCATCAGTTCCTTATAATTTCACTAAAATTCACTCCCAATGGTATTTTAATTTTTTGGTTGAAACTTTATGTATGCTCTTTAGTAGCTTCCTTATTATTCATCCAAAATTGAAAATTAAATATATCAGATATGTCAATAGAAATTTAGGATAAAATTAAATTTTAAAAAGAATAAAATTATATATTAAATATGGATGCTGAATGAAATATCTTTTTAATTTATTTTGTATATGACGAAAATATTTATTTATTTTTATTTTTTATATAATTGAAAAAGATAAAAATGAGGGGAGACAAAAAATAGCAAAATAGGAGGTATAAATTTAGGGAGTGAATAAAATTGAATGAATAATTTTATGAGGACCCACTCTATTTTAAGGGGAAAGTGATCTGATCGATTTTGTGGGTTTTTTATAATTTCGATCACTAAATTAGCTTTAGGAGCTATTAATGAAGGCTCTTAGAGTTATTCGATCAATAATTTTTGTGGGGAACACTCTAAGTTAGAGTGAGCCCATGTTAGACTTCCACACAGTATTTTAGGGATTGAAATTATAAATATTAAATTTGAACTCATCGAACTTTCACTATAATTTTGCAGAATTCACTTTCAGCAGCCACTTTTTTATTTTAGAAGTTTGCTTTTTGTGTAATGTTGGCACTACTTGTTTCTCTATTATTAAAGCCCCAAAATTGAAAATTGAATATATCAAATATGTGAATAAAAATTTAGGATAAAATTAATTTTTTTTAAAAATAAAATAATATATTAAATATGGATCTTGAATGAAAGATATTTTTTAATTTATATTTGTATATGATGAAAAAAATTATTTTTTTCTTAATTTTTTATATAATTGAAAAAAGAACAAAAGTGAGCGGAGAAAAAAAAATAGCGTAAATAGGGAGTCTGAAATTTGGGGAATGAATAGGTTGTCTGAATAAATTTTGGTAGGCCCACCCTATTTAAGGGAAGCTCATGTAACCAATTTTTTTTTCAATTTTTACAATTTCAATTTCTAAAATAGTTTTTAGGAGAGCTGATGTGAGTGCTCTTATTACTACGTATATTGGAAACATATTAACAAATACAACAATTAAAATTATGGTGTCTATTACATGTTACTTTTGTAAACTACAAAAAATTTGGCCTCTAATACATTTTGAGGAAGTTAAATAAAAATTCATTTATCTTATTCAACAAAGTGTAATGTACCTACATTTTACTATTGAAAAGGTGTTGTTAATCAACCAATGTGAAACTGTATTTATATTACTTACAATAAACAATCGATAAGATCATACTAAACATAGTGGTTTGTGGACAAAATCTGTTAAAATTTAGTATCTATGAAGAGAATGTAATACCTAGTTGCAACAATAGTTTGAGAGTTTATATAGACAACAGATACTGAAACTCAAATTCATATGGTATTTTCTCAATGATGGTGGATATCTTGCCACCCATTGTTCCTCTAAAGCAATCCACCATTGATTTCCTCAAGGTCCCTGATGTTGGCAACTGGTGACAAACCCATTCAACCAATGTGCCAGTGTCTTTGGCAAAATCTTGCATATTTCTAAGTAAAAGCTCTGGCAATGCAACTCTTTTTGTACTTGTGACAACAATTGAAGCTTGTAGATACTCTAGCTTGGATTTTTCTAATTCTCCTTTAACACCTTCTGCTGTGTATATTCTTACCTGCATTTTTAGGACATGGAAGAGAAATTTCTTCATTTTGTGGCAGCAAATGGCGTAGTGGGATTTTTGTACAGGAGTGGAGAACTTATTTCACCATAAGAGTAAAAATTATAAAAATTTAGGGATGGGAGCAGAATTTTGGAAGAGAATGAATATAATTTTTAAAAATACTTGTAAAATATATTTTCGAAAAAATTGAGCGATTGCCTCATGCGCTCCCTAGTTCCTCAGTAGCCGCAAAACCCACTGTCTGATGAGTTATGTAAAACTGAAAGTGATGATTGTCTTACCGCTGGAGAAGAGCGAGTACCACAACATAAAGCGAATGTCACATTTGGATCAGATATCTCAATTCCATAAACTTCATGTATTGTAGCTGTTTTGCTATCCTTTACAAGTAAGGATGATGGTTTTCTCAGAATGAACTGTTCTATGGTGGGAGCATTGACTGTGTTGCCTCCTACATTTAAAGTCGTCTGAAATTAAAGGGACAAAAGTGAAAAGATTAAGATAAAGCTGCCTTGAAATCCTGTAATTCGAGTAAAAAGGAAAAAATAAATTTTAACTACGTGATCAATGTAGTGAGTACTTTGCAACAAGTTCCAGAGCATGTTTAGAATGCAGTCAACATTATTTAAGGACAGTGTACGAGAACCGTTCCCCGTTCTCTCCGTCATCAAGGCTAGGATGATCGGTTATACTGAGAAACAATGTAGGAAGATCTAGTTGATGTAGAATATTACCTTGTTCATAAGTGTAAGCAATTTTTCTGGGCTCGAATCGGAAGGAACCCCATATAGAAGAAACCCATTCATAAAGATTACAGATAGAGTAAAAATTAGACTTACGTGCACAAGATGTGCAAAGAATGCCAACAAAAGAAATATGTTTCGTAATGTACATTCATAATGCATGCATTGTATATGTTGATCCAGAATGCTAGCTTCTGTTGGTTAGTCAGAGATCTTAATTCCACTTGCTGTAGATATTTTATCAAGAGCCTGCAATTCAATTTGATTATGCAAAAACTGTCGTCACTTTGAATTGTATACTGGAGTTTGTTTTTTTGAATTATTGAACTTACTTTAACCTCTGAAACAAAGGAGTGGAATTCGAACTTGAGATGCATTTAGCATCCATTGAACTTGAAGTGAATCGAACCAAGTTTTTGTAAGGTCCAATATCCCTTGGTATCGATTCCTCCAACTCGAATATCCCATATGGATCTTGTTGCTTAGAGTCTTTTTGTAGCATTAGGCTTGCCTTCGAATTTGAGCAAGACTCAGCTCTAAAACTCATAGAAAAGTTTGTAGACCGCAAGATTGGACCGGACCTTTCCAACTCTATTGCCCTAGTTGTTCGTAGGAGCCTCACAAAGATAAAAGTCAAACATTTCATGATATTCTCAGACAGTTTGTTTGGTGGCCATTTTTCAATGTCCTCTTCCTCTGTATGAGTTGGCGTTGACACATATTTTACTGGCAAATTTTGCGAGGTTTCTGAATTTCTTTCTCGCTGAAATAAGTGAAATTTCAGTATTTATGGATTAATGTAAAAGTTAGAGATCGAGTTGAGGACTATCATACCCTGGAAGGTGCAGGCGTTGGGCGTCTAGCATCTCTCAGAGGAGAGGATGATTTCAACAATGCACTTTTCTTTAAATTCTTCTCCCGAAAGTTAACAATATGCTCATGGAACTGATTCTCCTTGAGATCAGAAAACGCATTGGAGTTTATTTGTTTGTCACTGATTTTGAAGTCACTGAGATTGTAATCTCCTTTAATGGCTTTACTAATGAAAAGCAATCCCTTACTAGGCTCAAAATCAACCTTTTGGTTTCTTTTCTCTGGTGATGTCTTCCCATTCAGTCCTTTGTTCGCATGTTTAGGGAGTGGTGGGAGAGATGTAGCTACACGAGGTGGATCAAAATTCCTGTCATGTTTCGACTTTGAGAATTCTTTGGTGAGTTCCTTTTCTTGAGTTATGTCTGTTTGAAGGTTGCTGATTTGATTTTCCAATCGAGTTATCTCATTCTCAACCATTACTAGTTCTGATAAAATCTCCTTAACCTGTCCATTTAAGAGAATAAATTATACATGTCAACATTCTACCACTGTCCCTTAAAAGGCCAAATGTTAACTTTCAATGGTTCTGCTTTTAAGTCTTGACCATAAATGTAAGATGAGTTTCCTTTAGTGATGAAGGATGTAACACAAGAGGATAAGTTTCACGATCACGTGACAGGCAATGGAGGAACTAAGGGGGGCTCGAGTTGGTAGTCTCCTTCACAACGTCGGTATAAAAATCTTAGTTCCGGCACTAGTGACATATATGTATTCTATAGATCAGGACAGATGGGTATTCTAAAGATCAGTTACCTTAGGCGGAAGGTAGGCAGGGATCGAGACAAGGGAGTCATCCTTTCGATGCTGCAACTGATCCAAGAACTCGTGAAAGTTTTTTTCCTGCTGCAGCATTTTGTGAAGCATAGAAACCTGAAAGATAATATATACTTGCAAACTTAAAACTAAGACATATTGGACTGGTTGCATCAATGGCATATTGGTTTATAACGATTTCATTCAAAACAAAGTCATGGGCACTTGATAAATTAAATTTCCATGGCTAGACATTTAAGACTACGACAATCTTCTTGAAAAATTGACATGGCTACACATTTAAGGCCTTGACAATATTCTAGACATATAAATAGACATGGCTAGTCATTTACAACATTGACAATCGCCTGTGGAAATAAATTGTGTGTGCGTTGACGTACCTCGCGTTCGAGTTCTTCTCTGTTACGCTCCCCATGTTGTCTCCTCTTATTCTGGGACACAATGTTGTACATTGTTAATTCATTCAAGCTCATCAAATGTGGAGATTGGGAAAAGACTTACTATATTGTATGTGGTTGGTGGAGTGATGCCACATTAAATTAACATGGCTAGGGAGAGATGTTGAGGTTTTAATCATACTCTAATGTTGGTTATAATAAGGTGTAACAACGTTATTACTAATCTTTGAGTCGAAGGAAATTTAGCTGCTGGGGCATGCTTTGAGATATGAATTGAAGCAAGGTTTGGAAGACGAGAGGGCGCTTTCAAAACTATTCCTTTATTTTTATGGTTAAAAAACCATTTCTGTTGTGGTTGGGTGGGAAATCATGCATTGTGATTTGTGAGAGTGGTGGGGTGGGGTGGGTTCTTTCCACCATGGCGTAGCTTCTACTTACAGTTTGAAGGTGCCTTACGAGTGAATCATTATTACTTGTACTGAGCTCACCATTGTGATACTACCCACTTAAAATATGTTACTAAATCAATTTTATTCAATGAATCATTTATTCTTATTCAATTTTCGATCTAATGATTAATATTATATAGGGTAATTTTGAGTTATAGTTTGAGGCTTATAATAAGTTGTAAGCACCATGCTTACAAGGGTATAATGGATAGTGCACGTTATAATTAAATACAAAAAATCAACCTCCCCCGACTCAATTAGGCGCTCGTAAAATCCATCCCCAATTTGCTCTAATTCCGCCCCAATCACACAAAACCATTAATTAGTTTCCTTCTAGGACAAAAAATTCTTCAATTGAGTGATATAATCCAATTAATACCTTCCCAAACCCAAAAAACAAACCAGAAAATACTACAAAATCTGTAAGAAATACCAAACATGAAATTGAGGAGAATTCGCCATTAAAGTAATTTGCAAACAAGAAGTTGAGAAGATTGAAGAAAAAATGGATAAGAAAACCAAAAGTACAAGGTTTTTTTCGATCTATTAATTTACTAAAATAGTGTTTTGGAAAAAAAATTCAGTTAAAGTAATAGTATTTGTTATGTTGCATGAACATAAATTTGTTCTAGGATTTTTTACCATTAAAGTATTGTGTTGTTGGTTTGATAATACTATGTTGAATGGCTTTTGATTTAGAATTTATTGTTTTGCATGTTGATTGATGTTTGAATTTCTTAAATATGGGTTCAGAAATCGTTTAGATATAGATTTAATAATAATATAGTTTTGAAGCCAATTTAGATTGTTTAGAATACAAGGTTGTTTATAAAACATGATTTGTTTGATAAACATGGAAGTTTTATTTTTTAGTTCAATCTAATTAATGTGTTGAATAATAGGGTGAATAATATGTTGTTGGCTGTTTTTGGAATATTATGTTTTCAAATGGAATGATACAATGAAAAAATCCCTATGATATTCATAAAAAATATAGTTTTGTTAGTTTGGATATAATGAAAGATACAATGTTGGACTTTCATAATAGGTTTAAGATACAAATAAAGAACTAATGGTGGATTGTTAGAAATATGAGATGTTAGATCTTATAAATATATGCTCGTTGAACAATTAAATTGTACAATCGATTATTACATTTAAACTTATAAGTTCGGATATATGTTAATTGTTGGACAATTAATATATTAGGTAACTCGATTGACATTAGAGGTTATGATGGCTTACTAGGAGTCCCATTTCATGTCATATATTAATACTTGAGTATTAGTTAGCATAAATTAATATATTGCTGTGTCGATCGATCTAAAGAATGCATACTTGTAACAATGAAATCGAACTATAATACGATTATAACTTTCAGGGTTTAAAATTGAACTATATGGATTTATTGGGGCGAAATTCCTATTGTTCAAATTCCACTTGTGATCGAGTAAAGAGGATAAAAGGAGGGAGGTTCAGGTTCTTTAACAAGATGCCTTGGTTTAAGGGACAGAGAGGAGATTCTAGGCGCCCCTCGTGAAGTCTGATATTTGAGGGGAAAAGAGGTGGAAGAGTTTTGTGCATCAACTTTTTGGAGCCTAAATTTTAGGGCTTGAGAAGCCTATATAAAAGGGTCTAAGTTGATGACAAAATTGCTTATTCATTTGTTTTCACTTCTCATACTTTGAGGGGAAGGTGAAAGTGCAGCCTCTCTCTCTTTTCCCTGCCGTGAGTAGTGGGTGAAAATTCCATTTGGAATTTTTTTTGCCCGATCTCTTCCTCGGTTTAATATTTTAAAGGAGCTCTGGTAAAGCTCACGGAGGGGGGTTGATTCATATATTTGGTGTGAACTATTTAGGGCAAGATTGATTAGTGTCTCCTCGGATTATATTCGTACAAATCCCTAAAAGAATTGTACACACTTGTATATTATTGTTTTATATTATTCGTAGAATCCTGGTTTCGGTTTATTTATAATTATTATTTTTAATATCGAAAATACAATTGTGGCATCATGAGGCAGCCTATGAATTGTAATTACATAATTAAATGCATGAAATTAGTTTATGTATTGTTGAATCTGAATTTTATGTGTTAGAATTACAATTAGATAATTTTTTAATTCAGATTGTAGAAGTATGTTAACTAAATAATTAAATATGATTAATTAATGTCATTTTCAAAAATGAAATGGTATACCTCGAAATATTTTTTTCAATTTTTATGAATTTACGTGAATTTTTTTAGCAAAGCCCATTAGTTTTAGAAAAAGAATGTTCTCAGCGACAATACAAAATTTAATGCGGGTGGCGTCATTAGTAGCGTCGGCCTGTCGACATGATGTCATCATGACGTCATAGGTCAACAGTTGACTGAGTCAACTCGGTCAAACCGAGTTGACTCGTTGACTTTACCGAGTTGACTCGGTTTGACCGAGTCAACCCACTACCACGTCACCAACCACGTGGTGACGTCGCAGTAGAAAATGCGCGTCGTTTGTTGGCGTGGCGTGCCACGTCATTAACAGCGCCAACGATGGCGTCGGTTTTTGTAGCGACCCGGCCCAGTCGGCCGCCGAGTGAGAATCGTTATAATCCGAACACGAGTCGCGTATTGATGAAGGCTTAGTTTAAAGAACTACGGCGTTTTATCCAAAAATTTAATTTTACAATTAAAATTCTAGAAAAACGATTTTAAAATTTACAATCCATCAGGGTGATATTTAACCATCCAACTCCATATATACAATATATCTCAAAACGGCAGTAATGCCGGCAAGGCTACAACTGGGAGTAAATACCGTATCTTGAATACAAAAATAATTGCCGACAAGGCTAAACTCTGAAAATGAAATACAACAATCAAGAAACGGTTGACAACGCCTTAGCTTGAGATTGTGAGGATCTGACCACCCGATCTTTCACACAGCCACTGGAATATACACTCTCAAGCGACCTTGACTCGACTACCAGCGCATCGACTGGCAATGAAATGCCGCCCAAAACGAATAGGGGTGTAAGTCGCGAAAGCTTAGTGAAAACTTAACCCGGGGGTGAAACTTAAGTCAATAGATATAGTAGTCAATATGAATAAATATGTATATACCGGGAGACACCTAATAAAAGGCCATATCATAAAATTTCAAAAGAAGGTCTCGGGCATAACGTGTCGAGATATAATACAAAGTCTGATAAGGCGCCTGTCCTTTGAGAATAAAATCACAAAAGACTCATGAGCGACTATAACTCTAGTCTAAGCCAGGCCATCTATCTACCGTATCTCCTGAAAGGTATACCAACCTCTAATCTTGCTCGATCCGTCTACACGGAGGAATGGACCAATCGCTAAATAAACACCCTTTCTTATACCATAGTATAAGGCAGCATGACTTTCAATGCCTTAAAATAGGTCATAGATAATCCAAACCAGCTTATACCGAGAGTGATATAAGGACAAACCGCGCTTATACCGAAGTATAAGGCCAATAGCATCACATATCTTGCAAGGAAGGAGAGTCGCTTTCAGCTTAATCATCGACTATAGAATTCGTATCCTAATACTCAAAATTATCAAAGTCACTAACTCCAACTGACACCTCCCAACAACTAACTACTCTATTCCCCGAAACAATAACCAAAGCACCGCGGCTAAGCGTCTCGCAATCAAAACTCGAAATCGAGAACCTTACATGGCAAGGCTGCGGAAACTCTCTGAGAAGTGCCGGCAAGGCCGCAGGCAGAGAAATGCGAGCAAGGCCACGAAACGCAAAAGAAACTTAAGTTGAGAGTTCAAGCTATTGCCCACCTCGAAGCAAATCTTCAGCGCCCGCGAAATACAATCACATAATCATATCGCGAAAATCACCGAAATGAATCATACATAATCGTACAATGACATGTATACTATTCTACTTAATCATACGCGATGACATGTTTCCACCTTGATTTTAAAATACTTACGTAGGTAGCACCCGTGAGATAAGTACTACTCTGTAGCTACAAAATTCTCGCTTGAAAACACAATCACGGTAGCTTGCTCCTTCCCACCGATCAACGCCTAACAAAAGCACCCAAAAGTACAGTAAAACCTACTCTTATACTTGCGTTAGAAGATACGTACCAAGCTACAGTAGAGCGATTGCTAAGCGGTCTAAGCGATGAATAAGAGCGAAATAACAACCCGTCGGGCGCAACCCCAATCGGCCCCCTCTAAAATTTCCACCTTAACACTTTAACATTTCAAATCAACTTATAAGTCATCTTGTTTAACCACCGAGTCCGTAAATATGACCTATATTCCAAAATCTCAATTACTCATTTCAATCCTTTGTTTTCTCGACCTAACTCCCTCTGTCAGTTGTAAATCCATGATTCTAACCTTACAACTAGTACAATAAGGTCCCAAATTAATCCCTACACATTTAAAAATCTTATAAAAAGTCAACATAAAAAAGTCAACTAACCTAGAAAAGTCAACTATCGCCGTAAACCTCGAACAACATGCTTAACTTCGTAGAATTAACTACTTATATTCATCGTACACTACCCACATATGAAACTTAGAAACACAATTAAATTCACTTTGTAAAAGTCAACTATCCTTGAGAAACCCAAGAAATATCCCCAATTTGAACTTTCTTTACCTTAATTCAAAGAAGATGATAAGGGGAAGATATTCGACCAACGATGTTTGTGAGTTTGAAATGACGATGAAGAGAAATGAAAGAGATATTTTGTGTTTGTGAGATGATGTGTTGGATAGGGATGCTGAGAGCATATTTAAGAGTAGCTTGAGTCGCTCGGTTTCGATTAATTTCTCACCTTTCCGTCTTAAATCTCGGTAAGCGATTCCAAATGTACAATTTCCCGCTGACATAAACTACTACTCATATAATACTAGTCTCGGTACATGATTTTATTCGAAATTATTTATACTATCTCGGGTCCGCGCCCCGGCCCGAATTTTTTTTAACGTAGCGGGTTGTCGGTTTTGTCTGTATTTGGGGCGTCAAAATTTATTCAATCTGGTGGGCCGTTAGAACTGTTTCGATGCTAAGCGGGCTCACTGTTAGGCCTAGCATTTCGGCTTTGCTTTTGGTTGATTTTCGGTTTGTAAGCCGCTTTTAGACTTGTTTAGCTTATGTTTTGGGTTTTAATTTGTTTAAGCCGTATTTTGCTCAAATAAATATTTTGATATTAATTTCAAGTTGGATATTAATTTAATTTAACTACTTTTAATAGTTCTAATTTGATTAGAAGTTATTTTAATTGATATTTGATATTTAATTAAAATAAAGATAATTAATTGATTAATTCTAATTTGATTAGATTTAATAATTTGAATTTATTTCATTAAATTTAGAAATCGAATTGTAACGACCACGCCGATGGGCGACTCGGTTTAAAATCAATTGAAATTAATTAAAATCCGAACGAGTCACCCGAGCCGATGGGCGACTCGGTTTAAAACTCTGATGCGTTTCATCCAAATATGTGATCGCAATTAAGTTTCCCAATCAAAAGCAGGTTTTAAAATTTATAATCCATTCGGTGATATCAGCTTGACAAACCCATATATATATACACAACATATCCCAAAATAAAAATGTGCGGCAAGGCTACAGCAGAATGATACGTGCGTATCACCGAATACAAAATGACAACGGTCGTGAGCTAAGTTTCAAAAGGAAAAATGCAACAGTAAAGCGATTGACAACACGTCAAAATCGATTTGTGAGGATCCTACGCCACCCGATGCTCACTGGCCGCTCGAGACAAAACTCTCAAAAGCGACCTCTTTGGCTCAAGCGGGCGATGCATCGACGCTGCAAATGAAATGCCGCCCGATGCGAAAGGGTGTAAGCCGCGAGGCTTAGTGAAGGAAACTGCCGGGGGTGAACTTACCATACGGAAGGGTGTCCAATAATATAATGATCCAAATATGAATAAAATACATATATCGGGGACTACCTAACAAGGTCATACAACAACATAATTTGTGAAATCTCGAGACATAATACATGAAGATATAATAGAAGGTTCAATGACACACAATTTGAGAAAGAAATCAATAGACTCGACAACGACTAAAACTCTAGTAAATCAAGCACTCCTATCTCTAATATCCCCCACCCGGTATACCAACCTCTAATGCGCATATACTCAATCCGTCTACCTACGAAGAATGAACTAATCAATAATCACCCCTTATACATGATATAAGGCGAGAACAACGCTTATACACAAAGTATAATACGCTGCCTATACACAGCATAAGGCACACCGCACTTATACACAAAGTATAAGGCACACCGCTCTTATACACTAGTATAAGGCACACCGCTCTTATACACTAAGTATAAGGCAACGCCGCCTACTTGTTATCTTGAAGTAGTATAGAGGGCCAGCATCGACAATGCTGCTTGTGAAAGTGATCAAAGACTCATACCGCTCATACTGCAGTATAGGGTAAACCGCCTGTTATACCGTAGTATAGGGCCGCGCCCGACAATGCACACGATAAAAGCGTCAAAGCAGTCATCTTGCTCTTATGCAGTATAAGGCCAAGCCGTAGTATAGGGCCAATGGCGTCACGTATCCTGCAAGGAAGGAGAGTCACCTAATCCTGCTAATCCCAAGCATAGAATTGCTTTACGATACTCAAGTCACCTCGAAGTCATAGATAACTCTAACCATCACCTCTCAATAACGGCTACTACTGCTCCCAAACAATATCCAAGCCTTGGCTAAAACATCATGATAAATGAAGTCAAACACAATCGCCATGAGAATACAGAAATCATAAAGTGCGGCAAGGCCTGAAATCATAAGTGCCGACAAGGCCACATAAATCGAGAAATATAGGATTCGGAGTTCAAGTTATTACTTACCTGAAGCAATCTTCAGCCACAAATATAATCACATAATCATATAACAATTACATGTATAGATTACCAGCGTAACCATAAAACAACATGTATATCATTCTCACATAATCATATCATAATAACATGTATATCGTTTCTCACATAATCATATCGCAATAACATGTTCACCTGATTTAAAGTAACACCGTGAGATAGTACTCACTACGCTAGGCTACCATGGAGCCTTGAAAAACAATCGAGTAATTGCCGCTTTTCCACGATCAACGCCTAAACAACACCGAAGTATTATAATCCAAGACCTCTTCTTTATGCGGCGTTCGAAGATACATAACTTGACTCTTGGGTGACTATCTCTAAAAGCGATCCCAGCATGTGTGATAAACTATCGAATTATAATCCCGTGGACACAACTTGATAGAGTTCTTTACTAAATTCCATCTTATCACTTTCTAGAGCCTGTCGACTTATAAGTTATTCTAACTAATCATCAAGTCCATAATTAACCAATACATACTCAGAAATATCAATTATAACTCAACTTGGGGAATTTACTTTTGACATAACGCTGGCTTTAATCAATTTTAAATGCGATTTAACATCGTAACAACTATAATAAGGTCCCAATAACCTCCCTACACATTTAAAGTCTTATAAAAATATCCACATAAAAGTCAACCCCGAAAACCTAAAAAGTCAACTCGACCATGCGTCCTCGAAGCGATCTACAAATCACGAATTCATCGCTCAAATACGTCGCGGAACCAGCAACCAACTGAATTTATCATAAAGAATTCCGAATTATGAAAAAGTCAACTAAGAGTCAACTATGTCAAAACCCAAGAAATATCTCGAAAGACTTGAAATTTCTTACGCCTTTCGAGAAGAGAATGATAGAGAGAACTTGTATTCTCTGGCCAGATCTTGAGTTTTGAGCGACAATCGAAGAGAAATGGAAAATGAAATTTTTTTAAGGGGAGAGGGTGAATATTTCGGCCAAAAATGGAACAAGATGAAGATGATGACTTGGTTTATGATGTGGAGGACTTTACAAGATATTTATAAAGTGAGTCTGGATTCGGTTTCGGTTAATTCTCGACTTATCGTACTTAAATCTCCACGAACCCGATTCAAAAGATAAAATTCTTCCATGGCAAACTACTAAATTATAAATGAAAATTCGGCTCAAAAATTTTTCTGAGAAATAATATCATCATCGAAAAAAATTATGCTATTCAGGGTCCGTAGTAGAAAAAATTTAAATTTTTTTTTTTTTGCGTAACGGGTTATTACATCAATGATTATTTGATAATTGATGTTTCTTAATAACATATAATTTGAGATTAAATTTTTTTAAGAGTTTAAATTAAATATATAGTATTTTTAGAAATACTTATGATTTAATATTAATTGTTCAAATACTTAAAATAGTTTAAGTGGATATTTTATACTTATTCAATTAAATTTTGTATTTCATTGGATGAATATACAATGACATATATTTATTTGGATTATTTGTGTGCCTTTAGAATATGGTTCTTATCTATTATTTATGATATGTGGATAATTAAAATAAATACATAATCACGATGATCGATAAGAAGGAAATTGGTGATATAGATTTAGATGTATTTTTGGAAAATACAACACATTAGTTTTAAGTAAAATGATTTAGAATTGTTCTACGTTTCAATTTATTATTATTTAAATGTAAACATAATTATTTGAAAGTTGGAGACCTACCCGAGGAGCCAGGCAGATGATAGAGATCATTAGTAGACTTAGACATGGTTTAGAACTAGTCTAGATTTTATAGGTCATATCAGGAATATTTATTAGTGTTATATTTTATGCTTGTAATCTATGATATATATATAACTACTTGTGTTTATATATGTTTAAATTGATTATAAGATTGGTTAAAATATAACTAATCCCACCTTAAATTAAATAGTATTGTCATACCAACTCTAAAATTCGATTGAACCTCATTTATGTGTGGACCTACCCAGTTAGTAGGCATTATCATAGTTAAAACTTCTTTCCAATGGGCTTTTTATATGATTCCCAATTGATCGTAAAGGATCGTTGACAAAGAGAGGAGTCTGCTATATAGTCTAAGATGAGCGTTAGTGGCGCCGGGAATGGCATGGCAGTCTCATGATTGGTGATGAATTACTTTTGCCCATTCGACTTCTTAGTCATGTAGGATCTTGGTATACTTAGTGCGTTTCAATAGGATTGTAAGCACAAGTATTAATTCTATTATATGATTTTTAGAATTACTTATTATGACATGAATAACTAAAGCTAACATATCTTCTGTTATAGTCAAATAGCCCCTATGAATAATAAGTCTAATATACCTCGCTCCAATTTGGAGAAATGCAATATGCATGGAACTTCTTGTGTTCTGATGATACAAAATAAATCATGGAATGAAAATAAATACATGGCGAGATGAGATGATGAAAATGCGACTACCACCAGTGAGACATGTTGGATCACTTTAGCTACTTCACTTTCGGCCAGCAGGTGCTTGACAGAGATTGTCGGTCTCGCGTTTACAAAAATGTGAGGGGATATTTCATAATAGAAGAAAAACATTAGTGCAGATATGAGGTAGACTGCGGGTTGGTAATGGAGCAAAAGTTGCGACCATTGCTACATGATCGATTTGTTAAGTTTACCAATAGAATAATTTTAAACTAAACAATGTCTACAACGTACCTACTTTAAGCAGAAACATCATTTCAATTTCACAATTGGAAAATGATGGCTATGCTCTTTCGATTAGTAAGAAAGTGGTTGTTTCATTACTCGCGAAATAGTATAGTTTATGATGCTGTAACGACCGATGACCCAGTCGTCGCCCTGAGGTTAGAATGCATCCCAAATCCACGGACACGAGTCACTTGCGTCGATGGATGGCTGATTTTAAAAGACAACTTGTCTTGAAACAACTCAGTAAAATAATATGCAACGGATAAAAAGCAATTTTTTTAAGAAAAAGAATCCATGGGTAATTTTGTTCTAACCACTTGATGCTTAACCAACATACAACATATCTCCCAAAGTACAACAATCGACATACAACTGACCGAGAGAAATCCCAAAATGACAACTATCTGAGACAACCGAACTACAATCCAGCAAATAATGAGGCCTTGAGGATCAACTACCGCCGCCTCACATAGCTCTAAGACACAATCCCACCCCAAAACAAGCCCGAAGGCAGAAGCAGGCGCCACACATGTCAACCTAGCAATGAAATTGCGCCCATAGCGAATAAATTTGCATGAGCTAGCAGAAACAGTGATATATATCTCAAGAATGAAATTAACCTCCAATCACTCATAGTGTACCAAAGTAGATGATATCGCATACGATAGATAAGTAGTACATAATATTATTCAACTTAAGATCTTAATACGAAGTCATTAGCAATTTCATTATCATTTCGTATATTCATAAATTCGTCCCACTAGCATATTTATTCCAAGATCATGACAATCAACAATAACATCATTGCTTTTCAAGAAACAACTGCGATAACACGCCTTGATAAATTTAGGCGCACTCATCTACGGGATAAGCGACATCGAGAACTCAACAAGTAATCAGCACCGTGACACAATCCAACTCAACCACAACTTTATCAACTCAACAACTTAGCAACTTTATCAACTCGACAACTCGATATAAGTCGGTTCTACAACTAATGCGCATATAATCAACCTCGGCTTGCATGTGGAGAAAACTTATGCCGTCGACATAGGCTGCTCGTCGAATGGCGCGAGGTGCGAAGCAGCAACACCACTTATACCGGTATAAAGGCAAATACCAGTTTAATACGACTCAACAAGCACCATCAACTCATATACAACTCTTCCTAATACGACTCGGCATCATCTCAGAAACACCTATCGACTCGTGAGACCCTGAGACCTGACTTGACAACTTTCGACCCTGATACATATTCAACATATAGAATTTAACACGAGAATCACATACATACATACACATATCACCGTAATCAAGTAGCTAATCAACACCATTGAGATAGATACTCACCTCGACTAGCTATATATAAAAACTCCATGATAGCAGCAACGGACCTTTCCCGTATTAAAACACTTAAACAATCATTCAAAATTATAGTACTACTTATAATATACAATAATATAGCATTTTACGTATATGTTTGTCACCGTATTTATACTCCCAAAATAACCCAACGAAAGTTCCCATTATAACATTACTCCAACTTTAAGTTCCTGACTTTCCATTTTAATGATTGAGTTCCAATTACTAGTTTGAAAGCCATAAAGTTACGATATTAACGAAATAATCATCCATTTCTAACCATCTTTAATCTCGAGCCATTTAACTGCAAACTTACAAAATTCATTTTATCCTAATATTCTCTAATGCATATAAATCATGACTTCACCTCAGAAACAAGCTATAATAAAAGTCAGAGTGCACTTATACCATATTAAAACCATTTTTAAAAAGTCAACAAAAGTCAACGATAGTCAACTATAATTCTCAACATATTTCAACCCCATAAATCGATTGTTGTCACCTCTTATACTATAATCTAAGCAGATGATTACATACCGTTATAAACTTCAAAACCAAGGTCAACTCAGTAACAAAAGTCCAGCATCTCAAGATTCATGAAATACTCCAAAAGGTTCGAGCTTTCTTACCTTAAAACGTAGAGGATGACGTGGGAAAACTCTCCAAGAAATTTTAGGGCCAAAGCTTTCAAGATGAGGAAGAAAATGGAAGAAAAAAATCAAGGGGAAGTAGGGGAGGGGGTTCGGCCCTTTTGGGGAAGAAGAAGGGAGATTTGGGGATTTGGATGATGATGAATAGTAACATGGGAGTTGGTGCAAGATATTTCTAGAGTTGTGTTTGGAGCCAATTTAGTTTTTGGTTTAGTTTCGTCTCGGTTTAATAACGCCTTCGAACATAAACTTAACTTGACCCCAAATAATATTATAATAATGCACATATGAAGCGGGTTATTACCAATTTATGACATCTCCCCATCGAGGAATGAGTATTTATGTATTAGATACAAACGTTGAGACCTACAACATAAAAAATAAGAGAAACAAGTCAAATGACTTGAATCCCTCTATCTGGCCAGCATTGCGATTAGTCGCATAAGTGATAAACACATTAAGAAATAAATGTTGATGGAATTTTGACATCATACGGTTTTGAACCATTATGATCAATGTGAATGTCGTCTTTGGTAAGCCAGATGACCAAATCACCTTTCCAGCGATGCAGTCGGGAGAACAGTTATTGGGTATCATGCATAGTGATGCATGTAGACCCGATCACCGACTCTGTGAGGAGGTTACTCGCCATAAATCGCTTTCATTATTGACTACAGTACATATAAGTTTACATATATCTACTGACATAAAAATGAATCATTTGAAAATTTCAAAGAGTGTCATAAAGATGTTGAGAACCAGCTCAATAAAATAATTAAGGTTTCGGTCGCGGAGGCGGAAGAGCCTTAAGTCATGTATTTGAAGCACATCTTAGAGTGTGTATTATATCGCATTCACTCACTGTGGAACACCTCGACATAATGATTCGATCCATGATAGGCACATCAGTACCCGGTCGGTTTTTGAGGATATGCTTTATAGACTATCATGTACATACTAAATAAATGTCCAACTAAATCGGTGGTAAGACCCGTAAGATGTGGTTTGGGAGAACGATCCCAGATTGGTCATATGAAGATTTGGAGTAATTCGACCTATGTCGAGTGACCATGGACAAGCTTGGACCCAATCTGAGAAATCTTGTGAAGAAATTTTATATGGATAACTTGAATAAAATCGACTAAGCATATAAAACGGGACCCACTTTAATTATATATTTCAAATCTAAAGATATATTACAATACACAAAGTAAGCACATTTACGGAGTGCAGTAGAAATAAACAACAACAATTCTTTCACGAAGCCTCCTTTGAATTCCCTGACTAGCACAACAAATTCCACGGTGCCTCTAGTTGATCCCACACTAGGAGAGGTTGAATCACATATTTGAGTTCTTTAAGAACAACGTAGTTTGGATGAAGAATCGATTAGCCCAGAGGCCCATCAAGGATTCTACACTTAATAATATTGACCACTACTACAGGAGGGAGGGGCCGAAAATGTATGTTAGCAGGAGGCTGAGTTTTCATTTGTGTTGTAACAATAAATCTAATAAGTCTCACTTATATAGAGTTTAGTATTTAACAGAACTTCTGACACGAATATTTAATGAGTCGGCTGTTTAATTAAACTAACTCGTTAAAGCAAAATACTACTAACAGAGTTATTAACAAGCTCAACTAACTATTTAGTTAATTTAACGAACAAGTTAATTAATTGAGTTCATCAATAATTTACACATGCGAGTGTAAATTACCCGATTAAAATTTTGATTCTGATTAATTTCTCAATTTACCAAATATATTTTAATTTCATACATTAATTATAATTTCAACTTTATTTATATGTGTGTGACGCTGAAACTCAAACCAATATGGGTTGTATAATAATATAATAGACCACTAATATTATTATAGCGGTTATACGCTGGGATCTAGCAATACGTAACCGGTATTGTGGCGAAACGCCCGACTAGTAATTACAATTACGCCAGTTGAGCGTTCGTTTATGTAATCAAATTCACTAAGCTAGTAAATGAATTGTTACAACAATTTTCATAATGGAAGCACCAATAAATGAAACCAATAACTATTGATTTTCCAACACTCCCACTTGCCCTTGGACGATTACTTTACAATTCCTTTGTCTCGCGATCTACAGTCACGAGGCTGACACGCCAAAAGTGTGTCATAAACGCCCATGTGACTTTCTTTACTCAAACTATGAATCATATTGATAAACCGACGATGTCAGGTGAGCGCAATCAGTCCTGACTCTCCGAGAGGCCTGAGATCTACCTTGTATATCAAGGATGGACAAATCCCCTATAATATATCAACATCTCTTCTTGCATACTTCTTTGTGTCGCTTCAACATATGCCGTTATGATCCCCAACATATAGAGAAAATTCAACGGTCCCACAGCTGTGATCGAGCCAAGCTGAGACTCATAATACCATTGGGAGGTCAGGGATGGGAACTAAAGTCAAGAGCAGAATAGGTGGGTATATGGAATCGTTCTTAATTGAAGTGGCGAGCCTTAGCCGACATGAAGAGCCATGAAATAGGGGAAGCTAATGAATGACTTGTAGCCATGAAATCCAAGATCGAATCAATGTTCCAAAATAATATTTGAACATTGATGGATCTGCCAGAAAGGTGCTTGATGAAATAACTTCGTTCCGTATAAAGCATTCTTTTCTTAATGTGATTTTGAATTTGTCGGGTTGAGTGTTTCCTCTTGATTAAAGTTAAAATTTTAATGGTATAATGCTAATATAGGTTGGCGTGTGGAATTTTGAGAATAGAAATTTAATTTGACTTCGTGTTCGGGTAGGTTGTTAAACCCCCGAGAGAGAAGCGAAATTTACCCCGAACAAAAGCGAGACCTAACATCACTAAAAGTTCCTTACTCTGCCCTGAAATGTCCATCTTTGTCTTATGCTCCAAACACACAAAATGGCCCACTTTCTTCCCCCAGGTGGCCGAACCACATACTGCCCCCAGTATGATTTTTTTTCCATTTTGTAGTGAAACTTGTTGAATTCAACCCTCAAATCTTGTTCCCCATCTTATCGTTTAAGGCTTGAGTTGACTTTTTTATATAATTGAGTTTTGTGTTGACTTTTAGATATTGACTTTATTATGGTATAGAAATGTTATCCTGATATCGTTTAGGGGATTAGGGGTGATTTTTGAGTAATTATTGGGGTTAGGAAGTAGTGCTTTAAGTTGAGGCTTGACTTTTTATTGACTGATGCTTAAATTAACTCTAAATTGTAATATGAGGTTAGAGGACTTTAATATAGTTGCTTTGGGAATAGGGTATTGGTTTTTGGATGGATAGGTAGGGTGGGTTGAGAAAAGTTTGGGAAAAGTTCGTATAACATACGTGTTTGAATTGGGGGTTTGTATTTAATGGATTAATTAGTTGTCAATTGATTGTTGGATCGATTAGAATGTCTTTAAAGAGATGTTATTGTTGGGGTAATGATTGATGACCGAATATTGATTTTTCTGAAGTTGGTGATTAGAATGTAAGTTGCGTTGGAATGTTAGAAGTGCAAACCCGAACTTGGGGATAGGACGATTGCTAAGAGTTGTAAATTGGAATCGTGAGACGTGGTATAACACTCGGGGTATATATAAATGTTAAGAGAGGTTATTATACTGAATGTGTTATAATGTATGATTTCTGTGAATAGGAAATGAGCTGGATGTAGCGAGGACTACTAGAGTTATCGTTCTGCTTTTGGGCTCGAGGTGAGCTGAATTCTCACGATGGGGACGTTTCATATATATTATGTTATATATTTTGCATATGTTGTCTTGGGACTATTCTAATATGTGTATTGTGTGACTATGATTGACATTATGTGGAAATTATGATTTATGATTCATGTGATGAAACAATTGAGATTTTGATTGATATTATGAGATAATTATGATTATATGATCTATATTATGGGATAGTTATTGAATATGATTTATGTTATGAGATTGTGTGTGGTTGTGTGTTGTGTGTGTGGGCGTAATGCGAATGTGTTTTGATTCTTGATGTGTTGTTATTTACGAGGCGGTGGTGACCACGGCCGGGAGGTTTGGTGTGATATCCACATTGAGGGTGTAGCCTCGGTCGGGAGGATGGAGGTGGAGGCCTCATCTGATTATTTGGAGGTGGATTCCTCATATGTGTATTATTTGGAGGTGGATTCCTCATTTGATGACTTTGTGTGTTGAGACTGTTTCCCTTAAATGAATATGCATTATTTATGGTTGTAGGCTCATGTGTATTGTATTATGTAACATCGTATAAGAGGATTCTATGTGATATGTGGGCAGTTATTCATTATGTAGCCTGGTTAATGTATGTGCATATGTTATATATATATAGTATGAATATATGTGATGGGATCAAGTCTGTGGTATTTGTATTCACTTGAGCAATAGCTAACTCCACTTTCTCCCCATGGGCGGGCGTTTATGCCTAGGTCTTAGGAGAGCGTCGTTAGAGGTGGTTGAGGCTCTGTGCTGTGGCTGCATAGAAGATTATAGGTGAGGCGGTGGTGGCATAGGGAGTCCTCATCAGTCATTTCCCTTTTGTTGTCGATTTGTATATTTCTAGACTGGTGTGTTGTATTATATTGAGGGGTCTGGTTGTCATACTTTCCCTATGTTGTATTTTGGATTTCTAGTATATCCTTGGGTTGTATTATTCAGGTGGATTTGTATTCTGTTGTCTGTTATTTTGTTGGATGTGTTGTTGGAACACCACGATGGAATAGAGAGTTTTGTTTTGATAATGTCAGCAGGTCATATTTGTTATTGTATCCATCGATTGAGTGACTTTGAATTGTCTGAGTTGTTAATGATCTTAACCTCGGGGGCTGACCGACTTGGGGTAGGTACCGTTACAATTTTGGTATCAGAGCCTAGGTTCAGGGTCTTTATGGTGTCCTGTGTGGTTATGTGCTTAGGTTGATAGTTGTTAGAGAGTTGTCGATATTGGGGTTTTCTTGTGGGGTCTGATCTTTCCTTTCTTTTTGTTGC
>JADFUC010001646.1:0-53836 GCA_019722365.1 Lithospermum erythrorhizon
TCAGTACTTCGTTCAGTTACGTATTGCTAAAAATACAAAAGTGCCGAGAAGGGCGAAATACAAAAGTGCGACAAGGCCATAGAAATACAAAAGTGCCGATAAGGCCACGAACTCGAGAAACTGACGAGGCCCGCGAGCATAAGAAGCGTAAGTTGAGAGTTCAAGCTAATACTTACCTCGAGCAAAATCTTGGCGGCACCAAATACAATCACGTAATCATATCATAAGCTGCTGAATGAATACTTTTATAATCATAAACAATGACATGTATATTATTCTCGCATGAAATCAACAAAGAAGTCAATTCCTCTAATCATGTAATCTAAGCTTTAGGCGATCCATATATATCATTTTGAAGTCACCAATCATAGTCAACAATAATTCAATAGAAGTCAACTCTTCAAAACAAAAATATCTCCAAAGATTTGATCTTTCTTGCATTTTTAAATGTAGTGAGGATGATGAGGGAGAAACAAATCCGCCACGCCATCCTTGAGTTTTTAGCGACCTTGTCGATGAGAGAAATGGAAGAAGGCTTCAGGGGGGAGGTGAAATTTTCGGCCAAAGAGGGGAAGGAAGAGGGGAATGGATGAGGATGGAGATAGTGGTGGTAGGTGGGATATTTAGAGGGAAAAGAAATTTAAGTTAGTTAGGTTTGGGTTAATTTTACACTTTCCGTGCCAAATCTCAACGAAACCGATTTCCAATGTCTATTATTCCCGAGGCATATATTACTACTCATCTCATAGTCGTCTCGATAAATCTATATTATTCCAAAATTATTTATACTATCTCGAGATACCGCCTGAGCAAATATACCACCGACCGACCGATTTGTTGAATTCTCCTTTCCTTCAAACCGAAATTTTTAATTCCTTGAAATACTCCACCGAGAAACTTATATACTATAAGCCTAATATTTGGTAAGGCAGATTTATTTCATTGATGATGGGAGTATTATCATTGTGCTTTGATTTATATTTCTTTTCATTATCGCATGATTGATATTAGCCTTTATTTAGGTGTCATATTATGATATTTATGTCCTTAAAGATACATATATACTATTAATGTGTGTAAGGAAGTATGAGATTGATTTACCACTCATGGTATTTGTGATTCATTAACCTTTGCGAGCACACCCTACTTCGCTATAGGCGGCATTTTCGTTGCGGCTTCAGTGTAGATTGATGAGGTAACATAGATGTAAGTTGATAAATGAAGTGGAAACCCGTATAAGGAGCGTTGGTGGCTAGAGTCCTCAGCCCGGTCATATTACTTTCTATCTTGTAAGTCCATTTAGACATTAAGCGTCGTTGTTGAAATTAAATTGTATTTTTGCGATTATGTGCAGTGGAGACTTGAAGTTTGTATTTTTGATGTTGGTGTATTTACGATGAGATGTTTAGTTCGCGCGATGGACAAATATTTTATTATTATTAAATAAAGTTATTTTCTGTTGTCATCCGTCGTATGGCGTTGATGTTTCATGTTGCCGGCTTGATCCTAACCTCGGAGGCCCACCTGTGGTGAATTCGTTACACGTTCAAAATCTCGCGTCGGTGTGCACATCAAGTATATAAAACAATCTAAAGCGTCGCGTCATTGTCTAACCCGTATCAAGTATATCCGATAATTGATGCATCGCGTGATATTGCCCATATATCCACGCACCTTGATTCAATATATTGCCTCAAGTGCCCGTTTCATAAATCATTTCATGCTTGACCAATTTAGAAAACATACATGATAGTACTAGTTAAAAAGTATATTTTCCAAAAATATCATTTCTTTTCAAAATAATTTGATAACATTTATAAATATATATTTTTCAGTATCAAATTAACTAGACATAGTACAACCAACCGTCTCAAAAGCGATTCTATTTAGTCCGAATCTCCCCAATCCGGTCACAAATCCGATCCAAAACAGTCTAATAGCAGCAACAATAAGCATTACATGTATTTGATTTCGTATCGAGCCCTAAAAATTAATACCATCTAATTCTTCGTAGACCTTAACTTGATATTCTTGATTACCCCAAGCGTCCACTTTCTTATAATATAATACCAAAAAGTATAAACTACTGTCGGATATACTAAAATCCGATATTAACATACCATTAATTTGACCCTTAAATGAATATACTTTTGTCATTCTTAAATCAAATCTATGATATTACCCTAAAAATATAAACAAAAATCATCATCCAACTTATTATTAATCAATTAAATGGATAATATCTTCTAATTCACAAGTCGTAATACTTGAACCCAAAAACAATATAATCGATTAAAGATTAAAATGAAAGCTTACCCGATCCCTTTTAATTTTGTCCATATTTTTTACCAAGAAGAGGTTGTAATAGGTTGGTCGAGGAGAGAGGAAGTGGGGTTGAATTCACTACGGAGTGGAAAGCTCTTGTTGCGGTCGGGAGGTTGGCGCTCATTAATGTGAGGTTGGGTGTAGGCTGCATGAGTGAGTAATGAGGGATGGGGCTCGTTTGGTTGGAGGAGTTGATCTTGTTAGGGTTTCTTGACGGGGTGAGGCTTTGGTTTTGGGTTTACGGGTTTGGGGAGAATAAAAGGTTTAGAGTTGATAATGGTTTGGGGAAAGGAGTTCTGTGAGGGGTGGGAATCATGGATTGGAGTTCGCGGGGTTGGGGATGGTTGAGGTAGATTGATTGTTTAAGATTACCTATGCTTTTCAAAAATTATACTTTTACCCTCAAACTTTTATATTTATTCATAAGACCTCAATTTCTTTCTCTATTATAATAAGCCTTGTAGTAATATAATCACCGACTTCTGATCCATGTCCAAACCTAAAATTTCCAAAAAATCAATTTATTAATTACTACAAATATTCGGATATTAAATTATCTCCACCTTTTAAGAATTTCGTCCTCGAAATTTCACCTCACCCATATCGAAAGTTCAATGTCGATTTTGCTTCCTTATGACTACGATTCAACTTAAGCTTTCATTTTAAAATCCGTAGAAGCTTAGTATGATGAGCCCTAGAGTCTATGATATTCCCGATATCGGTTCAACAAATTTTAACATTATAGTGATAAGTCAAACCCGATGTCTCATGTAATCAGTCACATAGTTAAACTCCAAAGAGATCTTAATATTTACTGCGTATTTATCGTCTTGCTTCAAAAAATCCTACCAAGCGCCCAAATGCAGGAAGCCACTTTCGAGGTCATTAAATCCATTTGAAGCTCGAACTTCCTAAAAAACAAGTTCCCCTGACTTGAGCAATTTAGATCCTTGAAATTTACTTTTTTCCAGCTACCGGCCTGTTCATGCGACTTATCCTTATCAGCTATGCAGCTCTATAATTTGATAATAGTGTAACCCAAATATCATGTATACGCTCTAAACCTCAAGCAACCAATATTAGCTGGGCAACGAGAGAATCGCTTAGTTAATTTCAAATTTTAAAACTTTCAGCATATGATGATCAGGCAACTATATCTATAAAATGCCTTCATCGAGAAACAGACAGTCTTTATCACATATTGAGCTTGACTCAAAGAGAGCGATAATAATTATGCCATTATCATTTGAAGCGGTCGTTTACGTTGATGTCCTTGAACCAATTTATACCCTTGATAAGTAGATCAATTGATTACAACAGATGTCTTTCATAAAATTCATCATCCAGCTTAAAAAAACTAAGGTACTTGATTACTACCATATAATATGCAAAACAAAAAGAAAGTCCACAAAACAATATTGGTCTTCCGTTATATCCATTATCACAAACTTAATCAAGCAAGTTGTCGGGCCTTAAAACTGAACAAACTATACCTCAAAATATATCAGACGTTGCACTTCCATAAGTAAACTATTAACTAATCACACCCTAAAATCAGTCATATATATTAGCTTATCTATTCATAGAAGCTTAACTACAATCATATATCCTAAGAAAGTCGTATCAAATTTTAAATTCCACCAATTTTATTAACCTCGGCTTAACCTTTAAAAATCTGAACTAAGCTTCAATCATGCACATCACATTGTCGAAAATCTCTAATTGTCCTTGTGAAATGTCATTGACTAACTTCATTTGCCAAATATCAAAATAATATAATTCAAGATATTATCCATCTAAACAAGTAACGTAATCGTAGACCATATCACATACATTATCACAAATAAAGACTAACTCGATAAATTCAATTAAAACTTATACACCTTTGATGAAGGCGGGTCGGTTTGGTGGTGGAGCGGAGGATCCGCAAATCCTCAATCGAGATTTGATAAGTCTTGCTCCGGTTGAGAGTTTCTTCAAAACAAGGGCGGTTATTGTAACGACCCGCCCAGTCGACGCCGAGATTAAGGTCATCAATGACACATGCCTTTGAGTCGCGTCGATGGATATGTAAAAAAGACTTCGTTTGACATTAATAATAATAAAAATACACTTTTGTCCGTACGTGGTGAACTATGACATATACAATAAAAAAAACGAACAACATAATACAAAATTCACCTTAATTATACAACTCAAAAGATACCTGAGAATCCAAAATCTGACATAGGGAAAGTATGACAACCCGGACACAATGAAATCGATACCCAAGTCAACAATATACAAATCGACAACAAAAGGGAAATGGTAGTAGAAATTTCATGCCACCGCGCCTAAATGCGATCTTGATACGCGACCCTATCAATGCAACTTCTCGACAACCTCCGCGATCGACCTCTTAGAACCTGGGCATAAAAGCGCCCGCCCATATAGAGAAAAGTCGAAGCTAATGGCGAGTGAATACAAATACTGCAATTTGGTCCCCGTATACATATTCATACTTATATAAATAATATATGCTTATACATCAACCGAAGACCACCTGATGAATAATAGTCCACAACTCACGTAGAATCCTCTTATACGATGTTACATAAAACTATACACATGACTTATCGTCATAAATACTTGTATTCATTCAGGAAACTTGATTTGACACACAAAAGGCATCAAATAGAGAATACGCCTCAAATAATACCCATGAGAATCCGCCTCAAATAATACACATACGCAGAATCGCCTCGAATAATACAGCAGAGAATCGCGCCGAAATAATACTTAGCATATGAAAGTCCGCTCCACGTAATCGGATAGGGGCCTCCCTCCCATCCTCGACCAATTACGCCCTCGATGTATATCACTTTGAGCCTCGAATCCGGGGCAACCCACCTTGATATACTGCTTGAACCTCCCGATTCGGAGTGCGCATTTCCATGAGTAACACTGAAAGCAATCAAACACATCGACTTCTGACCACACCTGACCTGCTTGACCACACAAAATCTCATATGAATCATATTCTGGCTTATCCCAGCTGATATAAATCCATGATCTAATATCGCCTTGATATGAATCATAATCTCGATTATCGTAATATAACCCAATCTGAATTATTTCATCGTATGAATCATAAATCAAAGTTTACACATAGTATCAATCATAATCCACTTGTCACATATCAGAATAATCCCAGATAACACATCTGAAATATATAACATAATATATATGAAAGGTCCCATTCGTGAGATTTGTCTTTCACGCCGAGCGAAAGTAGTAATCGTGACTCTGTGATCCTCGTACTAGATCCAGGCTCAACTCTATTCAAAGAATTTATACATTATAATACATCTGCATTAGAATAACCTCTCTTAACGTCTATATATATCAGGTGTTATACCCCGCGTCTCGCGTTAATTTACAACTTCTAGCAATCATCCATCCCCAGATTGATATACCGCTAACATTTCCAACTACATTTTTCAATGACCGGTCATTACATTATTACCCCCAGCAACAACTTCAAACACATTCTAATCAGTAACAATCGATTGACGCTAATTAATCCATTAAATACAACCTCAATTAAATCACAGCTATACGAACTTTCCCAAACTTTCTCAACTAAAATTCTACATCCGTATCCAAACCAATAATTCTATACCCAGAAACAACTATATTAAAGTCCTTTAACCTCGTATTACCATTTAATGTCAATTTAGGAAAGTCAATAAAAGTCAACATAACACCCCTCTTTCAACCCAACTACTCAAAATCATTGCTAATCCCTCGCGATACCAGATAACATTTCTATACCATAATAAATTGAGGATCTAAAGTGGCCAAAATCAAGGAAAGTCAACTCTTTAGAACTCAAGAAATATCGAGATTCGATCTTTCTTACCTAGATGTGATGAGGATGGCGAGGAAGATGATTACTTAAGTTTGTTCTTGATTTTTAAGGCGACAATCGGCGAGAAATGGAAGAAAAAAATTTGAGGGGAGGATGACTCATTTGACCTAAGAGGAAGAAGAAGCAAGAAAAATGAAGTTGGTGGTGGAAAATGATGAGAAGATAAGGATAAAAAGGTCCGTGGGGTCCGTGCCAAAATATCCTCAAGTGCTACGACTTTTCTGCCGTTCGGTTTCGAGCAATTCAAATCTCGATTTAACAACACAACTCTAAATATAAATTTAACTACAATCCCCCAAATAATATTATACGACAGATTACAACTTTAAAATCTTAAATACCCGGCACTACCAACCCGTCGATTAGTCGTATCTCAGCGATTGACTTCGAAATTTCGATTTCTCCTCGAAATACTCCACCGAGCAACTAGTATACTATTTCATAATGTAATGTCTGAACGGGTTATGTGATCTACCCACATATAAAATTCGTCCTCGAAATTTACATAAAAGACCGATTTTTTATCTTCCAGCTCGCCTACGATATGCTCTTTATTACCGAATATCATGACATGCTTGTCTGATCACATTTTTCCAACATAGCCATAATCGCCATGTCATATAGCTGACTACGATATCGTCTCGTATCGTATTACTGTACAACACCCGTCAAGTTCATATTTTATTATATTGCTCGATATCATAAATCGGCCATCATTAATACCACTAATCGATAGCCATATCCGATATCAGCCGTATCCGCTCATAATTCGTGTCATAATATCACCTCGTTGTTGACTTTCAGATTCATTAATGTGCAAGTAAATTCTCTTATCAACCCCACTTTCGTCAAATTATTTATTCTTGATTATCTTGGTATTTGTATACGATACCAAATGCACCCAGTTTACCGGCGTACAACTAACATATAATCACATCACCGATAACCCCGCGTTTCGTAATGCTCCCACGTATATACCTCTTAAAACACCCAACACCATGAGTATAGTCATATCGACCTTAACAAACTTGCACATATTAGTCACCGGTATGTATATAGCGTCACGTCGCCCGACAAATTGATACATTATCACCAGAAAAACACTTAGTATCGTTCATTTACCGTTCTCGTACCATCGTGAGTTTAAGTAAATAGGTATGAGTCGATATCGTGTTTTTTTCCGCACTTTCGTTTCGTTTATATCAACTTGTGTCATGCCATAACATATTTAACCATAAAATTAAATGCATTATCTGATTTCACCGTAGCATATATACCACACAAACTCGCGGTTAGCATCATATATTTAGTCTTACCATGATTTATCAACATCCGATTTCCCAGCATGATAATTCCAACAACATGCATATATATATATCATCCAGTACTCTGATGTTAGCAGATCATTCGCGCCTTTGCCAGTAACCCTTTATCGAGAACAACTTATTCTTAGCTCGATAATTTATCGATATCCCTTTTAGCATAATCTACGGCTTCGATGTCTCGGTTTAGTCTAGTTGAAAATTTCAATCTACCATATTCCTCTTGACATCACGCCATTTATGAACTTTCATATCGGCCAAGTATGGATTAACGTCTTCTACGAAAATTGTTAAGACATTAGCAGTGACTTCGTATTACCTTCACTTTTAGTCCTCGCTTATACGTATAGTACTTTATGAATCACAATTCACATTCAGCTTGGCTATATTATCGCATCCACCCAATGCCATTCCTTCATTAATTTAACATATCGAAACTTATTGTTGTGGTAGTCATATCGAGTTCTATTCTTTTTCCGAGTTCTTCGTCACTCATTAGAGTCATTTTCCTTTCCTCCCGTCGTTTCGGCCAATATTAGAACTCGACATCTCTTGATAGCTTCCGATGGTGCCATCCTAACCTTTGGCTTGAAGTTAGTACTACCGTGAAACAACTTTCCTCTTACTTAAATTATCATCTACGTGCTTCCGGGTCTTCACGCTTAATCGTCTTATACCTCGCCACAATAGTCCTTTACTTTCGATAAGGCCTTTATAATCAACATAATAATATTTCCAAATATTTGTCCTTGAATTCATGAATTCCACTGTTGTATTCTAATTGACATCGACCTCGCTTTATTAATGCGCCCCACGAGCTTCGTTTAACATCTTGACTCGCGTCCTGTGACGTTACCAAATCCCTGATTCTTATAATTGCTCCACATCGACTTTATACCGCGCTTCACATAATGATTCAACCTTACGAGGAGAAAACTTGTAGATACATTAAGTAGCAATTCAATTATTATTCTTATTAAGGATTTCTCAAATCCGTCATCCGAGAATCCCATAAGTATAAAATTTTTTGGTATCCTCTAGAGTTATGGGTTAACGACCTCTTTCTTCCCTCTCGTGATACCAATTATTCTCAAGCCGCTAATGCCTCAAAACTACGAAGTCTCGCGGTATACCACCGCTGATGAGCTCATTCTCCATAACTATGCTCCCGAATTATGTGTGCAACACGTATATTCTACCTTGTTAATACTCCATTGTCCACCCGAATTTGCTTCATCCTCGGTAGTCCATTAATTCAAATCCTTAGAACTGACATTAGCGTATCACCATTATTAGTTTCCATCATGTTATTCCTTAAACAAAAAATTTCATTTATGACCCGATACATTAACCATCATATTTTTCTTATGAGGGAGATCCCAATATTCATTGATATTCCGTTACTAATTCCCACCGATTTCCTTACTGTTAGTCCAACTTTCTCCGAGAGAGTCGGTATTTCAAATCTTATATTCTGAGAATTCGCTTATACCTATTCGTCACTTAAAAATTTATCCTCAACGCTTTTGAATGAACACTGTCCGATTATCACTTATCTTGTAACCAATATGATATCGAACATTTTACTCCTTATCATCTTAAATATAAGTAGTGCTCTATTCGACAAAGAAATGAAATCCGTACCCTTTGATTCATTTAACCTTTAACCTTCTCGACAATATTGTCTAACCATAATTGCACTCTGATATATTCAAGTCTTGAAGAAATCATCATTCCCTTTCTGTAACTCTTTTCATGACTACTCGAACAACCAATTTGCACCCTTAATTAAATCTTTGATGTGCAACTATTATTACCAAATTTATATCTTAATCTCATACTTTCTCCTTTCAATTAAGCCATTGTTACAACTCAGCTATCCTATACCCGGCCATAACATATACCCACGTATCATGCGTACCCGTATGGTTACATTTCGTGCTTCACGTTTCATCATGATGCGATTATACACAACTTCATCATAGATTAACAACCATGATAATCTCGTTTAGGCTAATCCCGATCATGTTACGTAATTCCCAAAATTCCCTATTGATCATCGGCTTTAAATAATATATCGGTATTCGCTAAGATCCTTATTTCATAAAATTATTCTTGATAAACATCCGGTCTACGTCGTTTTATTGTCTTGGGAAGAATAGTTTGGTACCCGACGTCGCGTAACACACTTTTGAAACAACTCCACACATCCCAGTCTCCTCTTTAATGTGTTGTTCCTGGTCGCCTTCCGTTGCATGCAGTAATTCATACTTAGAAGTCCAGCTAAGCTGGTATATCATTAATTTCTCCTTGCAATAATTCTTCCGTCCTCAGACTTACTACCGCAATCGTTATCGATTTTTTTTTTTTTCATCACGTCTAAATAGCCTATTAATAGAGTACTACTAACCATCTTTTCTTTTCCCCAGAGTCCCAAAATTTTCTTTTTTCCCACTTTATTCTCAAAGCAACAATTATGACTTAAAAGCGACATAAAACTTCAAAATGAAAATCAACTAAAATATTCATCTTTATCCCAATCACATTCCGGTTACATTAAATCCAACCGTATCAACTAATAGAGTACTTTCGGATGCCAATTCCACCAATACCAATTTTCCCAATATTTCAGATGCACAGTCATGTTCCAATACATCTAGATGATCGATAACCTCGTACAATCAGCCAATCGTAATAGAGTTTCTGGAAAAAAAAATTCCCATTCAGTATCCTCGATTCACTTAGTATCCATCGAAATAAATTTTCAATATCAACCTAATACGACATTTACATCTTCTCTTACTTTGCCTCGTATTCATACCCACATCGGACAAAAGATTCATTAACTCACTTATCTTCACGAGTGGCCCATCCTGATACGTCAACTACATTAATCCTCTACTGCCCTACTTACTTGGGTCCAACTATCATAATTATCTGACACTCTTCCACCGGTTATTTCGGTAGCACCGGTTGCTTCACCGTCTAAGAATCAACAATCTTATACCCTGATCACGGTGCCACTTATGCTCTTAGATTTACAAAACACCTCGACCCGGCTGTGATCGACTCCGGCGTTATAGATTTCTTTCCCGACATCTTTTTTGGTATCTCCTTTCTCCCCGACAAAATTCCAACCACTGCGTCCGTATCTTAATGTCACCGATTCAAGCTTTTACGCCATGAGTTCGCGTCATACCGCATAAGCTATACTTGTTATCCAAAGTGAAAAATAAAATCTACCCAGCTTCCAATGGGAGACGTAATCCGAATAAACATCATGAGTGTGTATTAAATCAAATTTCTTCGCCTCGAACCTATATTGACTTGTAACAATAAATACCATCCGTCTCAACCTTCCCCTACCGGTGTTACTTAGCGATTCGGCGAAATCTTCAGTGGCATCTTTCAGCGGAGTCAGCGATCAAGCGAAAGAAGAAATTGACTCATGAAGAGTCGAATACGACCACCCAACGACCCGTACTTACGCTTTGAACGCATACAACCGCGGGACACCACGAGAAAGCGAAACCTAAGCTCACGATACCAAATTGTAGCGACCCGCCCAATTAAGCCCTGAATTAAGGTCATCAGCCGACACAATACACGAGTCACCGATCGATGGATGACAACGTAAAAAGACTTCGTTTGACATTAATAATAATAAAAATACACTTTTTGTCGTAGGTGTTATTTAACAATATACAATAAAACAACGAACAACATAATACAAATTCACCTTAATTATACAACTCAAAGATACACAAGAATCCAAAAATCTGACATAGGAAAGTATGACAACGGACCCACCAGTAAATCGTACGAAGTCTAACGATACTCTGATCGACAACAAAAGAAATGGCCCGATGAGGAATTCATATGCCACCACCGCCTAAATACGATCTTCAATGCGGCCTATCAATGCAACTTCTCAACTGACCTCGCGTCGGACCTCTTAGAACCTAGGCATGGCAGCCATCAATAGAGAAAAGAGTCGGTATTAAGGTGAGTGAATACAAATACCAGATTTGGTCCCAGCGTATACATATTCATACTTATATAAATAATATATGCTTGCCATCAACCGAGGCCACACAATGAATAATAGTCACAACTTCGCGTAGAATCCTCTTATACGATGTTACATAAAACTATACACATGAGCTTGCTCGTCATAAATAACGCATATTCATTCAAAGGGGAAACGGTTCGCACAAAGGCATCAAATGAGGAATACACCTCCAAATAATACACATGAGGAATCCACCTCGAATGTAGACACATTACATGAGAATCCGCCTCGAATAATCTGTGCTTGTAGAGAATCACGCTCAAATAATACGCATATGAGGAATCCGCTCCATGTCAGATGAGCCTCGCTCCATCCCCCCTCCCGACCGAAATTTACACCCACCAGTAATGCATATCACAAACCTCGAATCACGGGGCGACCCACAATATCTTGCGCCTTGAGCACCGGTGGGAAGTACGCACTTCAGCTCAGCAATGCCTTTAAAAGCGATCAAACACACATATTGTGCGGCCACACCACGGCACACAGCCACACAAAATCTCATAACATGAATCATATTCGCAACTATCCCATGATATAAATCATAATCACTAATATCTCATGATATGAATCATAATCTCAATTATCTCATAATATAACCCAAAATCTCAATTATTTCATCGTGCCGAATCATAAATCAAAGTTTACACATAGTATCAATCGCATAATCACCACAATACACATATCGAGAATAATCCCAAGATAACACATACAAAATATGTAACATAATATATAGAAAGGTCCCATTCGTGAGATTTGTACTCATAGAACCCAAAGTAGTAATCGCTGACTCTCAATGATCCGTACTAGATCCGAGGCTCAACTCCTATTCCAAAGGGTATACATTATAGCCCATCTCGTAGAATAACCTCTCTTAACATCTATATATATCCAGTGTTATACCGCGTCTCACGATTCAATTCTGACTACATGGCAATCATCGCATCCCCGAAGATTGATATACCGCTTCTAACGTTCCAACGTAACTACATTTTTTCAATATTGATTCATTACATTATTACCCCAACAACAACACTTCAAGCACATTCTAATCAATCCAACAATCAATTGACAACTAATTAATCATTAAATACAACCTCAATTCGATCACGAAAAGCGCTATACGAACTTTCCAAACTTTCTCAACTAAAATTCTACATCCATATCGAGCCAATAATTCTATACCCCAGAAAACAACTATATTTAAAGTCCTTTAACCTCATATTACCATTTAATGTCAATTTAAGAAAAGATCAATAAAAGTCCAACATAACACTTACTGCTACTTTCTAGCAATAACTACTCAAAATCATTTATTCTTAATCCCTCGCGATACCCAGATAACATTTCTATACCATAATGATTGAGGATCTAAAAAAGTCAACCAAATCCAAGGAAAGTCAACTCTTTAAGAATTTCAAGAAATATCCCAAGAGATTAGATCTTTCTTACCTAGATGTGATGAGGATGGCGAGGAAGATGATTAAGTTTGTTGCTTTGATTTTAGGCGACAATCGTGAGAAATGGAAGAAAAAAATTTGAGGGGAGGGATGACCATTTCGGCCCTAAGAGAAGAAGAAACAAAAGAAAAATGGGGTTAATTGGTGGAAAATGATGAGAAGATAAGGATAAAAAGGTCCCGTGGGGTCCGTGCCAAAATATCTCAAAATTCACTCACTTTCGTTCGGTTTTTAAACCCAATTCTCGTCTGGAGATTTAACAAACGCCTTTCTAATATAAATTTAACTTCTAATCCCCCGAATAATATTATACCGCTCGATTCTGACTTTAAAATCTTAAATGCGAAGCCTTGGCTATAGCCGTCGATTAAACCGTATCTCCAACGATTCAACTTGAAAATTTACGATTTCTCCTCGAAATGCTCCACGAGCAACTAGTATACTATTTCGCCAATATTAATACGGAGCGGGTTATCACAGGTTGCCCGTTCGGAAACACTTCCCGACGATCGAGTCGATTAACGGACGAAGAGTTCGGTTTACGAAAGTAGAGTATTTGGGTATCAAAGTGAACTTACTTGATTTGGCTTGAGGAACACACCTTTTATAACTACTTGAGCGGTTAGTTTGGTCGAGTCTTGATGGGCTGCATCGTTTTCCGATTAATGATTATGTGGCTCATTAAGAGGTCGTGTAATGATTAGTCTTAATTATCCCCTTAATGGAGCGAATCAGCCGTTAGTACTAACGGTCTTCCTACTTACAGTACAGACGGCTAACCCACGTAAGTTTTGTGTTCGCGTTACGGCTTGTTCGCGTATCGAGGTCCGTTTATTCGGTCGCCGTCCATGATCCTTAACGATGAGCGAGACCCGTCTGCGGATCGGCCCATTTAATATGATTATC
The DNA here is from genome assembly GCA_019722365.1 of Lithospermum erythrorhizon. Taxonomy (NCBI): domain Eukaryota; kingdom Viridiplantae; phylum Streptophyta; class Magnoliopsida; order Boraginales; family Boraginaceae; genus Lithospermum; species Lithospermum erythrorhizon. The sequence goes on from JADFUC010001646.1 coordinate 13,996, forward strand.
AACCTTAAACCAAGGTCATATATCTTAAATGCAAGTATATACCGTGTTAGTTCAACTTCCGAATCTCTTGGCTTTCTTTTTGTCCAACGTTAAAATATACCCATGCGACATTTTAATCTATCAATGTCACGAATATGAAACTCTAATAACAAAAAAATTGTCTTAAAGGAATTTGATTCAATTCCTATATGAATATAACACAAACTCTTATTCATGTAACATGTTCATCATTCTCAATTACTATCTCAATGATTCATTATTCTTCCAAAAGAATTACGAACACCGAGGCAACGACTTGGACTTCCGCTTAACATTCTAAAAATCCAAAAGAATTGTAACTGTAATAAGCCATATACCATTTAATCACCATAACCAAGCTCGGTGTCATAGCAATCAATAAGCTTTCTTAGCGCACGCTAAACCTTTAGATTCACACGTAGTATCTGATATTTACATATACCTAAAATGTGGTATTCACTTCTAAATCTTGGAGATAGAACTTATAATCGCACTACTAAAACCTCGAGATATGTCAAAATTCGATTTGCATTGACTGTAATAAACTGAGCACAATGCTGATAATTTCAATTCGGGTTAATTCCTTATATTCAATCGAATTTTCCAGTCCCCACTGAAGAATTCTCTAAATCTAAATCTAAGAAATGCAAGTTAATCGTTTCTTAAACCCATGTAATATTGATCCATGATCCTTAAAAAAATATGCTTAAACCATTTCATATCACCGCTTTCAAGTATTAAAGCTTATGCGCTTATATTCGCTATCTTTCCATGTCAAAACTTTATCGATTACTTTAATTTAGTATCTACTTACCCGGGGATTATCCAGCTTCATCGATACATTTGTCAAACAACCTTGATGCTAAGGAGAAATTTCTACTCGAATTAATCTTAGTATAACTTGATAATCGATAGCATTATGCTTTTGTTCAGTTCAAAATAATTGCTTTAATCCACTTGATCTTTTACACCAGGGTCGTAACCTAAGCTGCGAAACCGTTAAATGTGACTGAATCTAGAGTTGTTACACCGGCCTTCTCCCCAATGCATGCGAGGCGTTACACAATTTCAACTTACAATATCATTACTACTCGTATCTGCTCAAAATAACAAAGCGAGCATATAACCTCATAATCAGCATCCTACGCGTACATACTAAATATATTCAAATATCTCAAAATATAGTACTCAAAAGGCGAGGCAACATATATAATTTTAATTCCAAATCAGTATAACTTAGAATACTGAGTATACTAAAGTCATAAAGTCTACAAATAACCTGATTCCGATAAACCAAAAATAAAATAACGGACAAGCTGAACTAAAAGATCAACAATCTCGAGCCGTCCGACCGCTGGTATCGGTTCATACCTAATCATGAAGTTGAGTGAAATTGGTATCCTGACTGTTAAACAATCATAACTGTACAGATGGTCAAGCATTCCTTGTACATATACATTACTTTTCAAAACTATTTATATTCTATATGAAGTTAAAACATCAAGTATTGTAATCAATATATTTAAGCGTTTCCTGTTGACGCAAAATAGCATCATCAAAATATATATTTAAACCGCTTAAATTTGTAGAAACTTCCAAAACTTGTTTAGTTTATTGAACATAACACACTTTATCTCGAGACGCCATTTAAGAATATAAATAACAGGGACGACAGGTAGGTTAACTATCCCTACCTAAACTAGGACACCCTCCACAGAATGAGGTCCATAACTTCCCCCGGTGAGCTGCCTGTTGCACAGCGAAGTTGCGGAGCGACGCATACAGAGTATCCTCGGTATCCACGAAAATGAGTCTCATAATTATCAAAGGTAAAATCACATTTAAATAATCTCCACAAAATGTAATATAAAGCATCGCATCCATTGTGTGCCCATATCAAGTATATAAACCGTTCGAAATCTCGCGTCGTTGTGTCCGTATCAGTATATAAAATAATCTAAAGCATCGCATTAATGTGCCATATCAAGTATAAAAAAAATTCAAAAGCGTCATTGTGTGCCCATATCACGCCACCTTGATTTAATATATTGCCTCAAGTGCCGATTGGCTGATCATTTCATGTTTGACCCGATTTAAAATACTAATAGTATTAGTTAAACCAAAGTATATTTTTCAAAAATATCATTTCTTTTCAAAATAGTTTGATAACATAAAAATTTTATAAATATATATTTTTAGTATCGAAATAACTAGGCGAGTGCAAGCAGCTGCCTCGAACAACGATTCTCGCCCAATTAGAATCTCCTAATCCGGTCTTAATCCGATCCCTCAAGATCAAGCAACAACAACAACAAAGGGTAAATATTTGATTTCATATCGAGCCTACTTAATACCATCAAATTCTTTGTAGACCTTAACTTAAATATTCTTCGTTGCCAGCTATATTTTCTGAAATATCGGATATTACAACTACGTGTTATGATTCGAATCGCTCTATCGAAATGTGATGTTTGCTAAGTGATATGGACATTAGTCATCACCCCCCTCGAAGCGACGAGACCTCGTACCATCATTCGCCGCCGTAGGTTGAGAAGCAGTTCGGACATCCTTGTGGTCAGTCATATAAAATTCAGTCTCTCGGCACCACGGATCTTCCAAATATAAATTACTTTTGCGTCCCTCTTGCATGTGAACCTGACTTGTCTTAAATTTACCACCTCCATCGAGCTTATGCTTTGAAAAGAGTAGACCCAATTTAAACCTTAAGAAAGAAGTATTGCGAAATCCTTTGAGTACACTTATAGAGTAACGGCTGTCTTTGTCAAGATTCTCCACCACTTGTCCAAGCTAGCAGGGGCTAGATTCATAGACTCCCAAATCTTTAAAATCTAATGCCAACCCTTGGTTCAATTATGAGTATAATTGTAATATTATTTGAGGTTTATAAATTTAAAATTTATGTTAGAGGTTGTGTTGTTAAGCAGAGGCAGAAGCTAAACGACGAGAAAGAGCAAGGCAACTATTAGAATATTTTTTATGCGGACCTGAGACTTTCTTATACTTATCCGAGTGCGCGTAAATCATCACTCTGTAATCTTCTTTTTCTCTTGAGTTGGCGAACCACTCCCACTATTTCCTTTAAAAAATTTCTTGATTTTCTTCGTTTTAGCGAGCTTTGGTCTAAAATTTCTGGAGAGTTTCCCGAGGCATTCTCTACGTGTTGGGGGTAAGAAGTTCGAATCTTTTGGAGTATTTCTTGAGTTTGAGGATGTTGACTTTTTGGGAATTTGAGTTGATTTTGGTGATGTTTATTATGTTATAGAATCGACTATCTAGGCTTAGATTATCATATAAAAGGTGATAATAATCGATATAGGGGTTGAAATTGGCCGAGGGATTATAGTTGAATTTTGTTGACTTTTTTTTGTTGACTTTCTAAATGATTTTATTTATGGTAGAGTGTACTCTTGAACTTTAGTAGGGTTGTTTGAGGTGTAAGTTATAATTTTTAGGCAATTTAGAGAATGATGGGATATTATGAGTTACGTAAGTTGAGTAGTTAATTGGTTTGAGATTAAAAGATGGTTAGAAATGTGATGATTATTTGTTAATATGAACGTTAGAGCTTTTCAAACTAGTAATTGGAACTCGATCGAATGGAAGTTGCGGACTTAAGTTGGAATGAGATTATAATAATAGGATTACTCACGTTGGGTTATTTTGGGAGTATAAATAAATTAAATATATAGTAGAATGTTATATTACTAGTTGTGTTATAAGTAGTAATTATAATTTGAATGTTTTTAAGCGTTGATAAAGCGAGATAGGTCAGCTGATTGTGATTGGAGATTTTGTCTAGGCCTTGAGGTGAGTATCTATCTGGGTTTTAGATCTTATTTGATTACGGATATGTGTATGTGGCCATATATGATTTTGTGTTGATTATATGTTGATTATCGTTGTGGGTTGACTCGTTACGTTGTGTTTGTGGTCTATGGAGTCGATGCCAGTGTTTTGAGGTGTTGTTGAGTCGTATTAGGAAGAGTTGTATATGAGTTGATGTTGTCAGTTGAGTTGTTTGTCCGGTATCTTGCTTCGTTCCTAGTACGATTTGGTGAGTTGCCTCGTACCTAGTGACGATTCGGTGATTGCTTCGTACCTCGTTACGATTCGGTGATAGCTTATGTCGACGGGCATAAGTTTCTCCCTGCAGGTTGAGGTTGATTATATGCGCATTAGTTGTAGAAACCCGGACTTATATTGAGTTGTAGGATTGTTGAGTTGTGAGTTGTTGAGTTGATGTTGAGTTGTTGAGTTGATACTATTGTTGAGTTGTTGAGTTGATACTATTGTTGAGTTGTTGAGTTGATACTATTGTTGAGTTGGTTGGGTTGCTGAGTTGCCTAGTCGTTGAGGTTGTGGTAATGGGCGTCGTTGTCGATGGATAGAGTAGAGATTCGATTGGTTGTGCATGTTGTTACGGTTTTCTTGAGATATACGTATGTTATTTGATTTCCTTTCATTTTGGATAATTACGCTGAAGTAATAATTTATGAACATATGATATGATAATGGAACTAGTAGTAACTATTTGTTAAGACCTGAGTTGAATAATATCATATATTATTTTTCTATCGTATACGATATTAATTCCTTTGATCTGTTATTGCGTAATTGGGAGTTGATTTCATTCTTGAGATACGTATATTCACTAAGCCGCGGCTCCTTTATTCGCTATAGGCGCAGAATTTTATTGCTAGGTTGGCCGGTGGTGTTGTTCTTCGGCCAGGTTTTTCGGTGTTTTGTCTTGAAGAGCTTAGGTGGCCGGCGGGTGGCGATTGATCTCGCGGTCTCTTTATTTTGTTGGATTGTGGTTGTTGTCTGTATAGTTGTTATTTTGAGATATTTGTTGTTGTAGGTTGTTGTATTGGTACTCTGGAATTATGTTGTATGTTGGTTGTTGTTATGTGGTTAGGACTACCACGATGTATCCTTTTCTTAAAAAGGGTATTTGTAGTTAGTTGTATATTGTTTTTGTTGAGTTGTTTCGCTTCTGGGTTTCCTTCAAAAATCAGTCATCCATTCGATTGGTGACTCACGGTGTCCGAGATTTGGGGCGATTCTACAACCTCGGGGCATACGACTGGGGCGGGTCCTACGCTTTAACCCCCTGCTAGTTTTGGTTTTATCTGGCTCCTCCCACTTTTCCCGATGTATCCCTTCTCTTTACGATCCTTACAAAATCTTGCCGTTATTTACGTCATCAAGAACTCACTGTGCCAATTATCTTAAGCAAATTCATCGCGTAGTTTAGGATGAGTCGAAGCGAGATTTGATAAGTATATTTTCCACGCTGAGATAGGAGCTTACCATCCACCGCTTTGACACGATCTACTACCGAAACTGGAAACCAGCGAAGCGTCACTTGGTTTTCCCTATCTTCGAAGAGTAAGCCCAATTATTTACCTTGGTCACATGCCCGAAGTACCCGCACGCCCTAAGCGATTAGATTGTGTTTCATATATCGGTTGGTGGTGGAACCGGAGATAGTATAAATAATTCGAATAAAATTGATGTACCGAGACTAGTATTATGAGTTGTAGTTTATGTCATGAAATCTTACATTTGGAACCCGGTTTCATTGAGATTTAAGTACGGAAAGTGGAATATAAACCGAACCAAAGCGGGACTTAAGCCATGCTTTAAATATCCTATAAATGTATCATCTTTAAATGCGTCATCCAACACAAAACCCGTTCCTTTTTTCTTAATGAGGGCCGAACACCACTCCTCCTCTCCCCTTGAAATTTTCTTCCATTTCTCTACCGTGATTGTTGCTTAAACTCGAGGACAAAGTTGTGAATTTTCTTCCCTAAATCATCACAAATCATATCTAGGTAAGAAGATCAAATCTTTTTTGAGTAATTCCTTGTAGTCTTCATATAGTTGTTTGAAATTGAAAGTTGGAATACATTGGGGTATTTTCATGAATTTGAGATGTTGACTTTTAGTTTGACTTTGGTTGACTTTGAGTTTGAGGCTTTAAAATGGTATAGATGTAACGACCCGCCCAGTGGGCCCCGAGGTTGGGACCGTCGTCGGCTTTGAATGTCGAGTCGCCCAACGATGAATAACGATAAAAATGACCGTTTAACGTGATAATAAAAATAATACAACTTTCGTCAGCCGGGTGAACTAGCAAGCCTTCTGACAAGCGAAAAGTAATAATATAAATACAACATCGAACAACTTGTTTACAACTTCGAGACAATAGTATGCGATACAGCCTTAAATTCCAAAGAAATAAAGTATATTTGGTGAGGTCTTGAAGCCACCGTCGCCTCAGCAGTGCCTTGACTACTTCGACCAATCGCATTTCGGTCATCCCATATAACCTAGACATAAAAGCATCGCCCATAGGGAAAATAGAAGTCGGCTAGGAAGCTGAGTGAATACAAATATCACGATGGTTAACCCCGCTTATCATACAAACAAAGGATAATTCAAGTCTCTTTACCTATTTAAAGACTGTATATACCTCGAGAGTTATATTTTTATGCTACTCATCACAATATAAATCTTTCCTTAGTGGCTTTCCAACTAACACGTTAACCAGCACGCGTCAACAACGTACTCACAGTACACCTTAATCGCGAGATATCTTTCTATTTGTTATCTTTACGAAGTATAGGCTAATTTCGATATAATATACAACGAACATTACCACAACTTGACATTTCACAACTCAACCAATTATCTTTAGTTCACGGAAAGTGCTACTCCCAATTATAATCATACGGCTCCTATGACATCTGAATGTTTATCGTAAGAACCTCCAAATCATTTATTATCTTAATACAGTGAGCAACATAGCTTAATGAAGATAACTTAAGTACGAATTATCTCACCAAATTCATCATTTAATTCTGAACTTATTTACCTCATTAATTGCTCAGCGTAGTAGTTAGATCATAACTTATATACTAACATGTTTGATCAACTTTTATATATACTTAAAATATCATCAACATCATCTATAGATTTGCATGAGCATTCGGTTTATAATTTTTATCTATAATGCCTCGTTAGAAAGTTATACTCAGCAATTTAACCAACTCAACTTTTAACCTTAAAGGATGTATAACGATGAATACCAACCTAGGATCACAAAAGAAAAATATGGTAATATTATCGATAATCAACAGCAGAAACCTAATGCGACATAATTTCATCAATGACATCTAGTATAATCGGCCTGATATCCATAACTTGATAAATGAGTCATAAAAGCAGACCATCTGACTTTCATATAAAATTAAGCTTGACATAGCCGAGGGATATAATACAAAGTCTGTGAGAGCGCGCCGTCGCTCGAATAAGATCACGGACAGCACCGACAGCGACTATAGCTCACAATTACTTTGAACCGTCATCTCGTATCTCACGTTTATACCCGACCTCAATGCGCGTATGCTCAGTCATTCTACACAGGGGAATGGACCAATCGCTAATAAACGGCGCTCTTATACGAAGTAAAGGCCAAACGCGCTTATACCGTAGTATAAGGCCAGCGCGGCAAATACTGCAACAAAGTGATCATAAAGACTCATACATTTCTTATACCCGAAGTATAAGGCCAAACCAGCAGCTTATCGCTAAGTATAAGGCCAAACAATGCACCGCGACAAAGTGATCATAAAAGAGTCATGCCGCTCTTATCTAAGTATAAAGGCCAAGCCGCTCGCTAAGTATGAGCCACGCGACGATGCGCGTCAAAGTGATCGCCTTAGATAATCATGCGGCTCTTATGCGAGTATAAGGCTAATGGCGTCACGTATCTGCCCGAGGAAGAGTCACGCAACACAATCATCCCAGTATAATTCGTATCCTAATACTCGAGTCGCCTCGAGGTCGCGTATAACTCCAACCAACGACCAACTACTACACTCCCAAATAATATCAAGCAACTAAAACATCTCACAATCATAAATCAATCACAACCGCCCGGCAAAGAGGCCACAAAAATACAAAAGTGCCGACAAGGGCGACAAAATACAAAAGTGTGACAAGGCCACGGAAATACAAAAGTGCCGGCCAGAGGCCGCGGAGACTTCGAAATGCCCGGCCAGAGGCCACGGAACACAAAGCGTATGTTGAGTTCAAGCTATTACTTACCTCGAGCAAATCTTCAACGCCGCTTTGAAATACAATCACATAATCATATCGTGGCTCATGTGAATGAATCACATAATCATAGATCAATGACATGTATATTATTCTCGCATAATCATACGCGATGACATGTTTCACGATCTAAAGTAAGTCGTAATATAGCACCCGTGAGATAAGTACTGCGCCTTGGTTAGCAACAAGAAGCGTCCGCTGTCGATCGAGTGCACCAGCGTTGCGTCCTAATCGAAACGCCAGAAAATATAATTATCTTCCGTAATTTTAACCCTTATCTTAATTAAATTTAAACTTTTCAGCCCGTTTAGTTACAAATTAACAACTTAAATATAGATTGCTAATTATGTTCCAAAGACTATTAAAATGGCAATTTGACTATCGAGCTAAATTTCATAATCGGTCAGCATAACAAAATACCCCAACATTTTCAACCAATTTTTAATCAACTCAAAATATCAACTTTTCAACTAACTAAACCCATTTCTAACGACCTCGAATCCCAAGCTTAGTTTACTACTCAAAATCTAATAAAACTAATTTCAACATATTAAATTTCAACAACTTATAATTCATAATTTCACCTCAAACAATCACGATAAATGTCGATAACATATTTATACTCTCATGACATTTGAGGAAAAAGTCAACCCAATCAACTCGAAATTGACTCGACTATAGCAACCTTTCTACCCCCGAATATCGGGTGTGTCATCTCGCATGCTATAATCTAAGCCTGAATAATAATTATATTCAATAATGTCTCATAAAATCCAGTCAACCCAAAATTCCAAAAGTCTTGACGAAAAGCGTCAGAAATTCCACATCGAACACGTAATTTGAACTTCGAGAATAACTAATTTAGAACCCAGAATCGATTGTAGCAATAAAATTCGAAATACAAAAGTCAACTAAAAAAGTCAGCTCGACCGAACTCACAAAATACTGACAAGATGGGACCTTTTTACCTTGAATCGAAGAGGATGATGAGAGAAACTTCTGCAAAAATTTGAGTCCCAAGCTTGCGAGATGGAGGAGAAATCGAAGAAAAAAAAAAAAAAAAAACAAAGGGGAGGGAAATTAGAGCTCACGGCCGAAGAGAAGGTGAAGGAAGATGGGCTCTCTTTTTGGGCCTTGGTTGATTGTGTGGTTAATGGGTTGGTCAATTGTTTTATGTGGTGAAATCCCGATCGCTTTAATTGTCGATACTTACCGTTTTAATTTATCTCGACAATAACTTTCAAGCGTCAACATTTCTACCCTCGAATTATATTACAACCCAACTAATATCATTACCATCCGACTAAAACTTTAAAATTCTTAATACCGAAATATACTACCAACCCGACCGATTCGTTGTATTTATTTATTGACTTCGAAATTTTGATTTCTCCTCGAAATAATCCACGAACAACTTGTATACTATTACGGTAATATTAGTGCGGAATGGGTTATTGATAGAGTTATCATCTAAGTTTTGGATTATGTGATAAGAAGTGATGATGATCGATTCTTGGGTTTGAAATTGTTGAATATGTTATGTTGACTTTGGTTGACTTTTGATGAAAAATGTGGAATTGGTAAAGTGTGTGGTTGGAGTTTAATATATATAGTTGTTTTGGAGTATAGGTTGTGATTTAGTGGTTATAAGAGACAGGTTGGATTAGTTTGGGGTTAGTTGAGTAGTATTTCTTAGTTTGAAATAAAGGTTGTTAATAATGGGTGAATTAGTTTGAGGAAATCGATTGTTGGATTGATTAGAATGTGATTAAAGTGTTATGGTTGGGATAATAAAGTGATGACCGAATATCGGGATTTATGAAGTTGGTAATTAGAATGTAGTTACGTTTGAATGTTAGAAGTGTATACTAGTTTTGGGGATAGGATGATTGCTAAGGATGGTTAATTTGAAATGTGAGATGTGGTATAATACTCGGGGTTTAATAGATGATAAGAGAGGTTATTCTACGGAATGTGTTATAATGTATAATTTCTTTGAATAGGAGTTGAGCCCGGACCTAACACGTGGACTACCTAGAATGATCACTATTGCTTTTGGCTCGAGGTGAGTACAAATCATGATGAAACCGCTTCATATATATTATGTTTATATATTTTGCATGTGTTTTTTTCATGGGCTATTTTTGACATGTGTATTGAGTTATTGAGATTAATGTTATGGGGAGCCGTTCACGATTATGATTCATGTTATGAGATAGTTGTAGAGTATGATTAAATGTTATGAAGATAGTTGTGGCAGTATGATTTCATGTAATAAATAAAGTTGTGGTTGTTATTGGTTATACAGCGTGTGCTATGTGTACTTGTATTTGGCTATTGGCCGTGTCTTTATTATTAAATTGTAATCTGTGTGCGGAGTTTATTTTGATTGTTTGATATATATATATGTGGGCAATTGGTGACCAAAGGCCGGGAGGTTTGGCGTGGTTGCATATTAGTGGAGTAGCCCGTGGATTCGGGAGGTTGGTGTGATATGCATATTGAGGGTAGCAGCCCAGTCGGGAGATGGAGGTGGAGACCTCATCTGATTATTTGTGGAGGTGGATTCCTCATTTGTTTATTATTTATGGAGGTGGATTCCTCATTTGTTTATTGTTTGTGGAGGTGGAGTGGATTACTAATTGTTGTGTTTGTGGAGGTGGATTCCTCATTTGTTTACTATTTGTGGAGGTGGATTCCTCATTTGATTATTTTGTGTGTTGAGACGGTTTCCCTTAAATGAATATGTGTTATTGATGGTTATAAGCTCATGTGTATAGTATTATGTGATATCGTATAAGAGGATTCTATGTGATTTGTGGACAGTTATTCATTGTGTAGCCTGGTTAATGTATATGCATATGTTCATATATATAGAATATGATTATATGTTATTGAATAAAATACATGGTATTTGTACTCAGCTTTATAGCTGACTCCCTATTCTCTATGGGCGGGCGTGTCATGCCTAGGTTTCTAGGGGTTGATCGTCGAGGTTGCCGAGAAGCTGCGTTGACATTTGTAGATTAAAAGATCGCCGAGTGAGGCAGTAGTGACATAGAAGATCCTCAACAGTCATTTTCTTCTTGTTATGTTTTTGAAACTTTTCGGACTTGTATATTGAAAGGGGATCGTGTGTGGCTACTACTAATATGTTGTATTGTGGAGATTATGTGTGTATGGTTGTATTATGCGGGGTTGATGTATGTTTTGTTGGTGATACATTTTTTTCTGATGGACAAAGTGTATTATTATTATTATTAATGTCAAATGAGGTCTTTTATGTTGGCGTCCGTCGATCGGTGACTCACGGGGTCTGGGTTGTTGATGACCTTAACCTGAGGCGGCCGACTGGGGTGGAGTAGATTACATGTACCTCTTTCATTTAATAGAATTGCCATAATTTCCCCCACCCCATGTTCTCCGCAGTCCGTCGTTAGAAAAACTAACTCAACATTTTTCCATATTAAGTTTTGGCGCGGCCGTATCTCGTGATCTTCAAAAATTTTTTATAATGATTGTTCCCTCCCCCTGCGAGCTTTATAGAAAACAAAAGTGTCATCAACAAATTAAATGTGGGAAATGGGGTGCCCTTGCGGTTTTCACCTGATTAGTGCCTTCCTCTCTTTACATTGCTTAAATAACGTATAGTGAGGATACTACAAGCACAAAATAAAAAATAAGGCGATAAAGGGATCCCGCAGCGGATACCCGCAGCGACTCAAATAATCCTTAGGCGCCCCGTTTATGATAAAGCCATAAGATACGGCAGAAACAATGCACATAGTCCAATTAGCGAACTTCATGAGCCCGATTGTCATTTATAGCCTTCAAAAAAACCATTTCCTTTATCATAAGCCTTACTCATATACAATTTAATTTCTATCAGTATCTCGCCTGATTTATTATTATTCAATTTGGTGAAGTACCTCGCTGAGCAATCACGATATTATCCGAGAAAATCGTCCTAGAACAAAAAGCACTAAGGGCCTCCGAGATAATCTCCATAGGCTAGTGCCGACCTATTAGCCATAACTTTGAAAATAATTCACTATAATATTACACAGGCTTATAGGTCTAATTTGAGTCGTGTTCTAGGAGGCAACTTTGGGAACTAAGCAGGATGTGAGTATGATTAACTCTTTTAAGTGGCAGGAAGAATGAAAAGAAACTATCAACATGTTAATAATATCATCGAAATAATATGCGGAAACTCACGAAGAAAATACCATCATCCGTCTGAGCAGTTGATTTGGTATCGCATATCAAAAGATAGCTAACTTGACCTCCTAACCCGATTGTCGCCTTGTTAATTTCTGTTCATCGGCGATGTTACTTTCAGTTGGCACATCAACGGCCGCCCGTTTGGGAGTCCTGAAACAATGGATGACGCTTTTCAAGCTAATTAACTCATGTGATCGTCCACCTCTCGGACCATTCAGTCCGCATCTCCATACCCGATACCGAGGTCGGTTTCCTTCATATTAGAGTGAAGCATGAAAGAACTTAGTATTTTGTCCCCGCCCGAGATGTTGCATCCTGCCTTGGATTGCCGATAAACCTCCTTTTATTTATGTTCAACTCTTTCGATACCAAGCGTTAGTTCTATCAAAATCCCATAATTAATAGATGCATGCTGTAACCTTAAGTGAAGCTCATCAATCCGAACTCTAAATTTAAATTTTTCCCTTACGTAAATTTATTAAGGCAACCGTAATCCTTGATATTTCTCATGCCATGGAACCACCTGAGAAATTGACTGGTTTTGTCGAGGCCTCTCGGCCGACACTCATGACCACAATTTCAGTCACTGCTGTAGAGCCACGAGCCTCCTGCTTTTCATTTTTAATACTACGAGTCTCGAGATCTAATAATATAGGACAATGATCCGCCCGACCATGGGCGGTGAAATACGGTCGGCTTCGAAAGCAAAGCCCCAGCGGCGTTACATAAAAGCTACCTGTCGAGTGGCATTTTTATACACACCGCGCCATCCGCTTATTACACCGATGAACTTCATTACCCAAAGCCCAATCGAAGCTAGAATTGTACCTCTGAAGCTCATCCGTGTGACCTAAATTTCATGAAGTCCCATAGATGCTTTATTTACCTTATCGCCATTTTGTTGCCCCAGCGTCCGTACGCCCATTTGTAATATCTCACTGCTTCACCCCGTTTCTTTCACACTCCGAGCGATTTCGGTCCACCATGATTCAATTCTCTTTATTACCATATATATTATACATTTGTGACGCTCCATATGTTATTTTCTCTTTCTTTGACATCCCCACCCACACTCCATAATGTACATTAAAGAAGGCAACGTTTACCTCGATAATATCTTACATTAAATTGCGCTAAACACCTCCTCTCTTTGCAGTGCCTCAGTACGTATCGACCACTGTCGCAACATCCTCCTCTTCATTTTATTTTGACAGCGCTACCCCAACCTTCCTGCCTGCAACAACCATTATCTACAGCCTAGTGCGCCATGCTCCTTGCATTTCCTAAATCGGCAGCAGCCGCATGCAATCCGCTTTCCCCTTGAACCCCGATATACATTCTGACCCGATTCGGCCCCTCTAATTCTTCATTTAAAAACCCCATAAAGTGGCTTTAAGCAACTTCTTCGCTTCCCTAAAAACCCCAGCATCAGCTATACTCTCCTCAAAATGCTTCTCATTCGATCCGAGCCCCTCCTCCTGCTTTTCTCCCGTGCCCTTACGATGGAAAATTATCATATAAACTTGATCTAACATCTTAAACCAAATTACATAATCCAAGATTTCTAGGTGATTAAACATCAAACTAAATATAGTGAGAAGCTTACGGAGATAATGACGAGAAGACTACAACAACAAATATTTCCCGAGCCTAGAATGACGATCCATAATCTTGAAGCACTCTGAGCATGCCTCTAGTGACTGCACGAGGGTTGAATCCCACACTTGAGTGTATAACTAGGATTAAACTTAGATGAGAAAATATCAAATCAAGAACCTTGTTCTTGATCTTGATAAACTTAGCGTCTTATATGGGAAGAAGGCCAAAAATTCATTAGGGTTTTGAGGTTTCAATGAAATTGTTGCCTAATGATTTCTCATGAAAACCTATTATATATAACTATATAATAAAGAAAACCCTAGCGTTAAGGCAATGAGCTTATTTAATTAATGCTTGCTCCGAGTCAATTAAAAATGACTCATACAACGAATCAATTAATCGAACTAAAAAGTTAATTAATTTGGGCTCGTCAGTGGTATTTCACCGTCAGTGTGAATATCCCCAATGAATCTCGTTCATTACAATCAACTTTCGATTTAGCAAGTGCATTTTTTCCTTACGCGAAATATAACTTCAATATCATTTGTATGTGTGTGACCTTTTAGGCTCGGATAATAGCGACATATAATAATATAATGGACCATTAATATTATAACAGTTATACATGAGATCAGTAATCTAGTAACTCACAGTATTATCGTGATAACTTGACAAGTAATTATAATTACTATGAGTCGAACATTCTATTTATGTAATCGCGTTTAACTAAACTAGTAAGCGAATACGTTCACGATAATTGTCGCCAGCCGGACATAATTGATCGATAACTATTGATTTAGCATCCAACACCCTTGAAAGATTGCTTTACAATTCATTTGTCTATGATCTCACAGTCGCAGACTAACCCAGTGTGCAGCAGAAATGTCTCTACGAAACCTCCTTTCCCTGAAACCTCGTTCTTTATTCCCAAAACCCACCAATAAAGTTGCCAGCAATCGATCTTCTCGATCACCGAAAACCCTCACCGGTGATTCTCCCTACTCCCAGGCCGGTCCCGCGTTTACTGTCCCGATACGTAAAGATTGATCTCTATGTTTTTCTCGATTTCAATTGGTTTTAAATTTGATATGGTAGTTAAATACATTGAAAATTTGCCGAATGTATCATTTTATGTCATTGGTTGAATTTAATAAATTTTGGGGTTTATGTAAATTTGATTTTTTAATAATCGATGTTGGTTGAGAAATATAGCAAGTATGACCTTGTTATGCTTGATGTTATTGAAAAATTGGATATCTTAGTTCATGTGTTGAAAAATTTGATATCTTGGTTGTATGTTAGTTTTTGGAATGTCTACAGTGAGTATTCATAATTGGTAGCAATTAGTGATGATCCTTTGTTTCCTGAGACTTACGAGATGGTCGACCCAATCCTTGATGGATCTGAGTCTGCGAAGGAGCAAATCTTTGATAAGTTGCAAAATCTTGTTCTTATATCGGTTTTTATTCCTCCCCAATATCTAGTTAATATCCATTTTATTCCTTAAAATGTCGTTAAATTGAGGATACCTCTTTGTAGTTGTATTGTCTTGCTTTTGCCGTGATAAAAGCTTTCTTTAAAAAATCCAAATTGTCGTATAACTACTATTTTGATTTTGTTAATATCCGAGTTGTATCAAACTTATAGTCGATATTCAATTTCTTACAAAATTCCATTGTAGAGCATCAAACCAGTTGCAAGTGAGCTTAATTTGTAGTATTACACAAGCATTTGTCACGTTTACCACTCCTCGGGTAGTTTATCCCATTATATGATATATCTAACAATTCCTCGTACACTATGTTTGTTCGAATCGTACAAATTTGTGCAAATTTGCATCAAATACCCATTGCATCTGACTTTTTGGTCCAATCCCCCATATTGTTTGAGGGCACAAGTAACTCTGCAATGAGACAAATAAATGAAAAGTGGCTGGATAGAAATAGATACATGAAAAATTAAGATGAACTATTCAAACTAAGTTCAAACTAGATCTGAAAAAGGCTATGAATAAGATACAAAGTTTAGGTTCATTATTTTACGGAGGACAAGCGAGATACAAAATGTACAAGTTTACTATGCCAAAAGAGTGAAATACAATGGAACTACAAATCAAATTCAAAAAAGATAAGATTCATAAAACAATTGTTGCATATCAAATGTTCTATAAAATGTGTCAATGAAGTTCTTCTTCTTCTACAAAAGAAATGTGTCAATAAATTTTCAAAAAAATACCAATTCAAGTTAACAATGCAACTAACAATTAAATTACAACCTTGTGACTCATCCATATTGAAAATAAGAAGCTATGAGAGTTGAGATATATAAAGAGGTTGAGAGGGAGTAATTTTTTTTTATAGAGATGGAGAGGGTTTTGCAAATTTGGAGGGGGGGGGATTATGGTGATGATATTTTGAGTGTTATGGAAGAAGTGTTATAGAATGCAAGTTTTCTTGACATGATAGAAACAAAAATTAGTGAAGTCAAGACAAGCTTGCCCAGGTGCCCAAGCTTTATCTTTGGCAATCTACAGGCGGGTCGATGTTCGAGTCCTCTTGCTAGCAAGGAAAGTAGTTAGAGGAAGTTTTCCTCGCTAGTTTGAAGCTCTTCATGCTAGTTGCCTGCTCACCCAGGTTTATGATTTGTATTGTTGAATTGATAGATGTTATCGTTTGATATCTATTAAAAAATAAAAAATAAAAGAAAAAATAAATAATAAAAAATTAGTGAAGAAAGTGTTAATCTTGCAATTATCCACAGAATTTTGTTATACGCACACCCAAACAGATAGTTGGGGATAAATGACTATTTGCCTCCTTTATTTGCAAGTGTAGTAGTTAGGAGAATTTAAATCGAGGGTAAATTGACATTTCACTAAAAAACACTATTTGAATGTGTATAGTGTTGCGCTTGATTTCAAGGGTACAATTTAGGTATGAAAGACTTTATGAAATTGGACGTTACATTGTCTCTTGGCAAACTAACGTACCCAATTATTAGCTTTGTTAGAATATCATCGAAGCAGGATCTCCCCGATACCACGCGTTAAATATATTTATGCGTTTTTTGTTATACGCTTTTCATTATTCTAGTTGATCGTTCTTGTTTTGATTCTTTGCTTACGTTATAACACATGTTTTATAGGATTTTCTTAAAATTTGTCCCAAAATCATCACTTGTCTATTTACTATGTTGGATGATCTAATCCTAAAGCAAAAGACCATGTTGATTTAGCGTTTTATCGTGTGAATTAAATATTGCTCCACTATATATTTGTACAATAATTGTAGTATATAATGCAGGACCATTACTTACTATGATGCTCACGAAAAAAGTGAGCGAGATCTTTATCAACCAGAAGTGTGACACCAACGATTAAAAATGGTTGAAATTCGTTACCGTACACAAAATAAAATAAATCTATAGAGAAAATAACACGCGATATGTTGGAAGCAGCGAAGCCTAGTGAATGATTCCGCCTAATTCTTTGAAGGAACTACAGAAGGGATTTATATGAATATGTTATGTTTTCCTTACTTTTTCTCTCACTCCAAATAAGTTTTTAAGTCTAGGGTTCATCCCAACTTCTATCCTTAAATGTTAACAACTCTCATGATTTCGATGTACAATTATTAAGCAGAATAAATCTTAAGGTTTCTTATAACACAGTGTTATAATCAATCGTATATTAGTTAGAAGTTATAGTATTCTTCCTAGCATAGAGCAACCTACACTAAACTCTCGTGTAAGCTCACCCAAAACACAAGAACACACTATATGAATATAATCGAGAGAGGCGCTTGGCTTGATTCGCATGTTTGAGCTGCATAGTGTAGATCTCGTATTGGAAGCTGTCTTCCAATAAGGAAAGTCTTGAACCTTTCTAAAATACCTGACCACAGTGGCTCCATCACTTCTATATACTCGAGATACTTAGTCTCCAAGAAATACCTTTAGTCAAACAAGATCTTCAGCATTATCGTAAAGTTTCCTTATTTACAAATAATTTCATATCGATTTTAAATACTGCATGTAACAAGATCACATTTGTTGATTCTTGATCGAGGATCATCTTTATGCATGCCAAAACTCTTCAAGCAAGTAGACACGTCGTAGCCTTTCAGTTTAACGAGTTGGATAGATGTAGGATATAAATTACCATACACTGTTATAGACAGCTTGTTATACTTGATTGGTACTCACTGAAGAAAAAACTTTATCCTACACATCTCATAACAACTCCCTCTTTGAGTACGATTTTCATGACAAATACCCAATAATTAAACACCTTCGGTGAGTGTAAAACGAAGTATTAAAACAAACGATCGTAAAATGAAACCATAGTCGGTCATTATCGTGGAGAAAATGGACACGTAAAGCAGAAATCTAGAAATACTAGCGAGAAAATACCAAATAATAAATACTCACTAGTTTTCCTAAAAACATGCCCAAGAAAGATAAATTACATAGGAGACTTATGAGTCTTTGTAACAACAACAACGATAGATGGTTCGTGAGAGTAGTAGTAGATGTAGTGGCATGATCATTAACACACGGAGGAACGGTGGTCTTCAATGGTAGTTTTAGCCTTCAATTGAGACCTTGATTGTCTTGACGCAGTCTCGACTTCAACATTTGTTGCTCTTAACCCCGTAGGTCTTAATCAATATACTTGACAACTTTTTCTTTTGGTACAAATTCAACATGTTCAATAGCATTAAGATCTGTCTACCAAAGTCTTTCCTACTACGTCTAACTTGTCACTTATTATTAGTCACTTTGCATCTTCACCGTACCCATCTTATGGCTTTAGTACCTTTGGTTGTTAGTGTCGACCAAGCTATAGATAAGGCTAGGAAAACAATTGGGTTTCAACTTATGACAGTCTTAGAATGATCCCTGTCGATCGAGAAGATCACGCATAATGTTCAGTTCGACCTAACCCGAGCACATACAACCACTTTTGATGTTTCCTCACACATTAGTATTGTTAGAGGTAGGCACATTAGGTGAACCCGAGTTTGGTTTGATTCGGTCAGGATTCCTTAATAAGGCTTACGGCCCGTTTATCCCCCGCCGGCCCCTCGTATGTCCATCTATTTACCCATTTCATATCACATTAGTCCATGTCTAACTCCACGATGTCCATTTACACATTTTCATACCCTAAAACACATTAAAGGTATCGAGGCATTTAAATGAGTAGTAATTCTCTCTACCACAAACCCCCTCTTTGATGATTCAATTCCGTTTCCGATTCCCTGTGAGCCGTCGTTTCTCTGTTCGTCTTACGATATATGCGATTGAGCCCCCCTCTCTTGATTCGGTTTCCGATTCCCTATTGTTGGTATTGTATTACTGCGTGCGTTGACTTTAAATTGTGAAGAGCATCTTTGAGTCTTAGTGTTTTTTTTGGGGTTGCATGTATGTTGTAACTTGTAAAATATATGTTTTGACTTTTGACTTTTGACTTTTTGAGTTTTGAGTTTTCGATTTTGAGTTTTGAGTTTTGATTTTAATTAAATTAGGTTTTCTGGTTTAATTGAATTAGGGTTTATGGTTTAATTAAATTGGGGGTTTCAAATAAATTAGGTTTTCTGGTTTAATTCAATTAGGGTTTAATTAAATTGGGGGGTTTCAAAATAATTAGGGGTTTCCTCGTTTGAATTAAGGCATCCACTTTAATTAAATTGGGGATTTGAAATAATTAGGGTTTTAACTGTAAATTTAATGATTGAATAATCTTTTATATTATACTCTTATATTATTGACTGATGACATATTCTTTTGTTGATTTCTCAAACACTGTCCCTTTGAATGATGATATTGAAATGGGGGAGGGTACTGAATCGGACTACAATGGGAGGAATCTGCTTGGTAGCTCAAATGAGGTGGTTGATTTGGAATCTATTTGGTGGTTAGAGAGAGGGGGTGCTGAGCTAGGCGATCCTAGAAAAGGGTCATTAGTTTGGGAGCATTTCAAAGTGTTGCGGCTGAAAAAATGAATAAATGCATACTGGCTGCGGTAAACTTCTGCAGCCCACAAAAGAGCCTGGCTTACTCCAGCTTGGTAAGGCAGCAGAGAATGTTAACAAATATTGTGCTAAGTTGTTTCCCTAGAATGTCAATAAAGATAATAGTAAGTCCACTATCAAACTCGGTTGCATGTTGTAATTCTTTACGAGGGTGATAGTTTATTGAATACATTTATTTTTAGTTTTGAAAGTGAATGAATTGGCTGCCCATTATATTACAGCACATGAGTACCCGTTTAAGCGTTGTTGAACATAGTGCTTGTGAACAGGGCATACACTCCTTATTACAAAAAGATCAGTAGATATGTAGTAAGAAAAGAGTGTTTTGCTGTTTATGAATTGGAGAAGAACAGACTTATAAACATTTTGAGTAAGGTTAATAGAGTAAGTTTGACAACAGATTGTTGGTGGTCTGGTGTTCAAAGAATTGGTTATATGGTCATTACTTGTCATTATGTGGATAGAAATTGGTCTTTACAAAAAAGAGTTCTTTCTTTTGTCAATGTACCTCCACCTCACAATGGGGCTGCATTGGCAAAAGAAGTTCACAGAGTCTGTAATGTGTTTGGGATCAGTGATAAGATTGCTTCTGTGACTGTTGATAATGCTTCTGCAAATGATGCTTGTATTGCTATTCTGAAAAAGGATCACAATCTCCATTTAAATCTTGTTTTAGATGGTAAGTTATTCCATGTTAGATGTTGTGCTCATATAATAAACTTGTTGGTGAGGGATGGTTTGAAGGAAATTGATTCTGTTATTGATATTGTTAGAGAGGGAGTGAAATATTTGTTTGGGTCTGAAAATAGACTAAGCTCCTTTAATGAACATAGAATCAATTTGAAGTTGCCTTCTAATAAGTTGGTGTTAGACAACAACACTAGGTGGAATAGTACATATGTTATGTTGAACACTGCCTATACTTATAGGCAGTGTTTTACTAAATATGCTGAGGATGATGATGGTTTTGCAAAATTATCAAACTTCTGATAGGAAGAAGTTCTTGAAGTTTTGTGAGTCTCTTGAAATATTTCTTGAGTGCTTGACAAATCTTATTAGTGGTTCAAATTACCCCAGTAATTTGTTTTTTGGGAGGCTTCTCCGAGGAATCAAAAGAATTGCTAAATCTTGACTTGATGTAGATAGTAAAGCATATTCTACCAAAACATGGCTATGAGAATCTGCTTAAGTATGACAAATCTTGGGATGAGTGTGATACATTTTACATCTTTTGGGACAATTCTTGATCCTGGTATAAAATAGAATGATTAAGTTTGCTTACAGATATGTATCCATATGATTTATAGAGAACATGGAAAAAGGTGAAATGATGTTTTATGACTTGTTTGAGCTTGATATATCTTGTAATATGGGGATAGAAAAGGGAAAGGGGCTTGAAGGCTGATCCTACTTAGGCGGCCGCCCCTCTTCTCATTTCCAGAAAAGATTTCATGAATTTATGCAAACAGATGAGAATGAGGGTAGAGAAAAAAATAATCTAGAGTTGTATTTTGAGGAAGTGAGGATATCCTCTTTGTTGACAATTTTGATGCCTTAACTTGGTGAAAAGCAAATGAGGGAAAATACAAAGTGTTATAAAAATGGCAATGGATATACTTTGTCTATTCCCTATCATGACGGTTATACGAGTCCACGCCCGGTGTTGGTGGTAGGGTAGTGTAATAAAAAAAAACTGATGAGGAGAGAGACACCATTGAAACCTTGTATGTGGTGGTGATTGGATTAAGGAGGCTTATGGAATTAGAAGTGATAAAGAATTTGATGTATTTTACTTATTGTATTCTATTAAGGTTTTTGTTCTCTTAATAGCACTTTCTTATTCTATTCTATTGTAGATTCTATTATGTTTTTGCTTAACTTATATTCTCTTGTCGAATTTGTTTGCTAGGGAAATGATGATCTTGTTTAGTTGGAGTTTGAAAAGAATATGAAATGAGAGGAAAAAATGCCAACGATAGTAATATCGATGCATTGCCTATCACGCACATTGCTATCATTTTGTTGTCACATCAAACTCTTGCCTATCAAAGTGTTTATCATTTTGTTACCTATCAGCTATTTGCCTATAAATTTTGTTACTATTAATTATGAATCAAAATGTTGCACATTGCTATCATTTTGCTTATTTACTTTCATTTTATTTGCCTATCAAACTGATGGAATTGTGAGATTGTCATTTTGCTTCAGTTCAATTTGTTGCCAGATTAATGAAGTATTTTGTGCGACTGAGTTAACTATTCATGTTATTCTTGAAAGATGATGATTACAACTATCTGATTTCCTTATGTACGAGTATGACATGCTTTTGTGTGATTCAGTTACCTTCTTACATATATGCATTAGCTTTTGGATTGTGCGTGTTGACTATAATCTATGTTTCCTATTATCTATATACATGAAAAAATGATGACTCAATTCTGATTTCCAATCTATATTTGCCTACAATTGTGTGAGTTGTTGCCTATAATATTTAAGGAAACATATTGATTGAACAAACTTAGTAAAGCTGTTTTGATTTCAGGTCTTTGGACAATCTCTTGTTCCCTTTGTTGTTTGATTCGTTTGTTGCCTTTTAGATGTTATCTCTCTGAAACTTGCAACCCAAAAATGGGGCCAATCACGTAGTTCCACCATCAACACGGTATGTGTATCCACGTAGCTAGCGATTTTATTAATTCTGTTGCTCGATTCGATTGCGTTTGGACCTAGAGATGATATCTATAATTTCGAATAGTATCGATATATCGAGGAAAGAATATGAGATGAGTAGTAATATTTGCCTTGAGGAGATACTTACATTTGAAATCGGTTTCATTGTTGAGATTTCGGTCTTGAGGGAAGTGGAGAAGTAGCGAAACGAGCAGACTTAATTTTCCCACTTTTCATCACTTCACCTTGTCGTGTCTTGTTCAAACCCGTTCCCTTTCCCCGTTTGGCGAGATTCCATTTCTCCCCCGAAATTTTCTTCAATTCTTTTTGGCTCGAGACATTAAAAGTTGATTTTCATCTTACCTTTCGATATTCCATCTTCCGGGGTAAGAAAGTTTAAAGCTTTGTGATATTTTCTTGGGTTTTGGAAGGTTGACTTTAGTTGACTTTTGGTTTTTGAATTTTGAAAGTTTTTAAATGATATAGAAGTATCCTCTAGGCTTGAATTATGTGTTTGGTAGTGATTATAATTGATTTTAGGGGTTGAAATGTGTTGATTGGGTTAGTTGACTTTTAGGTTGACTTTTTCTAAACTTCTTTAAATTGTATTGTGATGTTTTGGGATCTTAATATAGTTGTTTTGGAGTATAGGTGGATGTTTGATGTTGATTGGAAGAGAATATTATGAGTTAGGTTTTTGTAAGTGAGTAGTAATTGGGTTTTGAATTTAAGGTTAGTAATTGAGTTTTGAATTTAAAGGTTGATTATATGGATTAATGGGTGAGAGGTGATTGCGAGGATTGATTAGAAGTTGTTTAAAGTGTTGGAATTGGGGTAGGAGGAGGGCCAATTTGATTAGTGATTTGGGGTGGTTGGAATTTCGTTGTTTTTTTTGTCGTTAAGCAGCGTGTAGTAATATCGCTTTGGAGTTGTTAAGTTGATAACTATAATTGTTGTAAGTTGGATAGTTAAAATACTAAAAGCGAGGTTATGATTGTAATAAGTATTAATAATTTTGGTGTTTGTGATTAGGCGTGGAAGCTGGGAAAGCGACAACTTGGACCTAATTAGGCGGGCGCTATTATTTGCCTTGAGTGAGTATTTATCTCGCGGGTGTTGATTAACTACTTGATTACGGATATGTGTATGTGTATGATTTTGTGTTAAATTGTATGTTGAATATGAATTGTTGGTTGAGTTGTTGGGTCGTGTCTGTGGTTTCATGAGTCGTATAGGTGTTTTGAGGTGATGTCGAGTCGTATTAGGATGAGTTGTATGAGTTGATGATGTATGTGGTTGCATTATCCGGTATTTACCTTATACTTCGGTATAAGGGGGTGTGCCGTACCTCGTTACAGGTCGGTGGCCGAACATGTCGGCGGGCATAAGTTGGTTCCTCATAGGAGTTGACATTGATTATATGCTGGCATTAGTTGTAGAAACCAGTTTATATTGAGTTGATTGAGTTGTTGAGTTGATTGAATTCTTTGAGTTGATAAAGTTGTTGGAGTTGATTGAGTTCTTGAGTTGATAGGTTGTTGAGTTGATAGAGTGGTTTAGTTGGCGATTGAGTGTATTATAGTTGTTGTCGAGTTGTGGACTTGGTTGGATTAGTTGTTAGTTAGCCATTGCTTGTCGGTTGATAAGTGAAATTAGAAGTTGTTGGGTATTATTAGGTCTTTCTTGAAGCATGCAGATATTGTGTTGATTGCCATTATTTTGGAATGTTTATGATAGTAGCGAATTTATGAACATATGGTGGATAGTGAAATTGCTGAAATAACCGTATCTGATCTTAAGTTGGAAACATATCATGTACCTCTTATCTATTTTATCACGAGGATAACTACTTTATTACATTGTGCGTGATTGGGGGGTTAATTTCACTCTTGAGTATACATTCGCAGCTTCGCGGAGTTACGCCCCTTTGCTATTGGCGGCGTTTTCAATCTTCAGGTTGACGGTGGTGGGGTATCGTTTCGGGTTTCGGTGATCGTGTCTTAGAGCCTAGGTGAGTGGCGGGTGGCAGTTGATCTCCTTTGATCTCGTTGTTTTTAGTTATGATCGGTTGTTTATATTGTTGTTATTTTGGAATTTCTAGCTATTGTATGTTGATATTATGTACATGGGAGATTGGTGTATATTGGTTGTTATTGTGTGGTTAGGAAACACATCGATGAATTCTTTTTCTTAAAAATTGTTCTTGTCCGTTATATATTATTTTATTGGGTTGTTTCAGGACAGGTGTCTTTTGAATTAGGGTCATCTATCAGGTGATTGGTGACTGCGGTGTCGAGAATTTGGGCGATTAACCTCGAGCGTCTGACACAGGGCATGTCGTTATAGAAAGCAGCGGTGGCCATATTTCCAAACGAAGAAAGTTGTCAAAGTTGAAGAATGAAAGATTAAAGTTCAAATTTTTGTATTTTGCTATTCCCGTTAAACATAGCCTGTATTTTATGTTATGAATTTGTGTAATTGTGATGGCCTGTAATATTATAACTGGCAAACTAGACTAGGGACTTGTAATGTATGGATTATGCATTTTCAATTTTCTTAACAATATGTCGGACTGGATCGAACTGTATGCGAACAGTTTGCAAAACACGGACCGAATCGGATCGAACCATAACTCAAAAAGAACATGCGAACTCAAACTTTAAAATTTAACGTTTGCAAAAATCGAACAGGATCGAACGTACGTTCGAACCTGTGCGGACCGAACTTCGAACGTACCATAGTTCGGTATAGTTCGGTCCGTTTGACTTCCCTAGTTAGAGGTAGGGACAAAAGTTACCACAACGGCCTTACGTAGTACTACTAGGGATGTAAGCGAGTCGAACCGAATATGGAGTGGGTTGAAGTTCGTCTCGTCAAATCCTTGAACCTAATGTTGAATTTCCATTTCGAAAACCTCGAGACAGCAAATAAGGTTAAACAGATGCTTCGAGGTTAAAATTCCTTCCTTAATACGCGGATTCATTTCGAATTTTTCGAACCATTTAGAAAAAACTCGGTTCGACAAGTGATGAAAGCAGAGAAAATTTATTTAAAAATAACAATCAAAATCTTAGAAATTGAAATAATTGAACCAAATTGAAATATTAATTAAAATCCTAAATTAATACAATTTAAATATCTAAGCGAACAAAAAAAAAAATACTTGAATACCTAATTTAATTCCCTATCAAACAAATTGGAAGAACATCGTTCCCAATCTTCGTATTAGTTTTGGCATTTTAAACAAACTAAAGGTTGTAAGATAGGAGGACTTTGTAGGAGAAAGAGGTGGAGGAGGTGGAGAGTGGAGGGAGGACTTCGCGGAGCGTTCTTTGAATACGTGTTGTAGAGAGGCGGAGGGGAGGGGGCCGCGGAGGATGGAACTTGGAGTCGGAGTTAATGGGGTATTTGGAGGGGGGAAGGTTTATGTAATGTGAATTGGGCATTAACATGTAATAGGTACTTATATAGTAATGGGCAATGGTTTCTTCTTTAATGGATCAATACTAATGGACCGAGCCGAACATGTTCGAATAGTTTGGCTCAGTTTGATGAATAATGAATTTCAACGCCTCAATATATCACCGAATCGGAACTATTTCGAGCCAAATATC
Source organism: Lithospermum erythrorhizon (assembly GCA_019722365.1). Classification (NCBI taxonomy): domain Eukaryota; kingdom Viridiplantae; phylum Streptophyta; class Magnoliopsida; order Boraginales; family Boraginaceae; genus Lithospermum; species Lithospermum erythrorhizon. Next base: position 40,301 of record JADFUC010001646.1, read on the forward strand.
CGGAAACGACATTAAATCCTAACGTCATTTACAACCTAAGTACTTCATCTTAAGCCCATGAAGGTCAAGTTGATCCTTGGTTGACCTTGCTCTAAGAGTATTTCCGCTAGTCTCTACAATACGCCCAATTTCAAAGTAACACCGATCCCCTTTCAAATTACCATAGCGCTTTGCCGATTAATTAGTACTAATATATAAAAACATATCCCATCACCACCAAGGGAACATGTGACCGCCAGATCAAGAATGTTCATAAACATTGCACACGTATTCTCCAACAAGCTTAGGCCAGTGAGGAACAATGCGTCGGGCTACGCTAGAGCAACTCGCTCTAAGAATATTCGTAGTCTGATTATTATAGGTGACCTCAGATAGAAACCTTTCAGGTAAGATGTTTCTGGCATATATGAGTTTTCATCCGTCTTCGCTTTGAAACCTAAACTCACCCCATCAATCGCACATCAGCATCCTGGCACCGCCTCCGTTATCGGCCTATTCTTATTATCATTTTCCTTCCCCTCGGATCCCTCTTGAGGATTTTTACGCATCCTCCTCCTCGACTCACATCGCCAAAGATCATCATGAACAAACTTATCATCCCTAACAAGCACTCTTAGGCTTAGTTACAACTCATTTTCTTTCTTGGGTACGTAACCACCAATTTTATCACGCTTTCCCCTGGGCATTTCTTTATCCTTCTTACCGCTTCCTCAACTTTCTCTCTGCTCCTCAATGTCCACAACTCATCTTGCACTCCTGCAAGAACCTTAGCCCCTACTCCCCATACCTAGTGCAACTCTATTCTTCTCCAAGGGGCAAAGAACACTAATCCCGATTCTCTTCTTATTATTTCCTCGAAACTTTCACGGAACAAGCCCTTTCACCACCAACATCCTCATCTCCAGACGACAGATCATTCCGCCACATCATCAGTTTCACTCCTATTCATAGGCTCACTTCACCTTTCACCGATCTAGCGGGTTCAATCACAAGGTATATGTACTACCTACCCTTCTAACAAATCAAAACTGTGGATTCGAGGTTTATCACGCCCACTGTAGGATGCGAAATAACCCGTTCGTATAAGCAATTGTTTTTTTAAAATGATTTAGTTTTCGGGTTGAGCGCTTGGCGGTTAAAGCAAAATTTGAATCGAATAATGGTTAATATGGGTTGAATGATATATATTTTGGAGAATATAAATTTAATTTGACACGTGTTCAGTTATGTTGTTAAACCGAAAAGAGAAGCAAATGTAACCAAACGAGACCTAAACTCCACTTGTGTCCCACCTACCACCACTAAGTCTTCATCCTTATCATCATTTCATCAAAAAAATCTATCTTCTTTCTTTCTCCACAGCGGCCGAACTCTATAAGTCAGCCTCTAACCTGATTTTTTTTCCATTCTCGGTGAAATCCTTGTTGAATCCAACCCTCAAATCTTGTTCCCCATCTCGAGATAATCATAGGTAAGCCTTCTAATCTTCAAATCTCATCATTTAAGGTCTGAAGTTGACTTTTTATATATTTGACTTTTGTGTTGACTTAGATCTTGACTTATTACATGTGGGATGGAAATCTATCTAAGTTTGGTTTAGTGGGATTTGATGACTTCGAGTGATTATCGGGGGTTAGAAAGTGGTGTTTCACAGGTTGACTTTTGTTGACTTTGTCAATTTTTCAAATTAACTTTAAATTGTAATAAGAGGTTGTGAGGACTTTAATATAGTTATTTCGGGGAACAAGATTGGTTCTGAGTATGGATCGCAGATTAGGCCGAGAAAGTTCGGGGAAAAGTCGTATAAGAGTTAGTGTTTGGAATCGAGGTCAGATGCAATGGTTTATTTAGTTGGCAATCGATTGTCGATTGGTTAGAATGTGATTAGTGTTATAGCATTAAAACATTTAATCGAATATCTGGATTTACGGCGGTAAAAAGAGAACGTAGTCACGCTTGAATTTTAGAAGTGCATACCAACTCATGGATACGATGATTTACGTTATAAGAAATTTGAATCGCGAGACGCCGATAATACTCAAGTTTATATAGATGTTAAGAGAGGTTATTCTGCACGAATGTGTTTTAATGCTTTAATTTCTTTGAATATGAGTCGAGTCCGGACTCAAAGACGAGACTACCTGTAGTTACCACACGCTTTTGCTCGGTGCGCGAGTACAAATCTCACGACGAAACCTTCATATATATTATGTTATATATTTTGCATATGTTTTATCAGCGGGACTATTTTGACATATGTATCGAGTGATTATGATCCATGTTATGAGATAGTTGTGATTATGATTTATATTACGAGATAGCGTTGTGATTATGATTCATATTACGAGATAGTTGTGATTATGATCCATTAGAGATTTTTGTGATTATGAGGCATGTTACGAGATAGTTGTGATTATGATCCATGCATGAGATCTTGAAGAACACGGTGCCGTGTGTACTTGTGTTGGCGTGTGGTCACACAGGTGTGTAACTGCGTAGTTTTATTTTGATTGCTTTGATTTATATTTGTGGATCGGCGGTGACTCCTAATCGGTGCTCAAAGGGTATTTATACTGGAAATGGGTACCCGATTCGGGAGGCTCGTGATATGCATATCGAGGGGTAGCCTCGTCGGGAGGATGGTGACGGAGACTCTATCTAATTATTTGTGGAGGCGATTCTCTGCCATGTGTATTATTTCAGGAGGTGGATTCTCTCATATGTGGCTATTTCAGGAACGTGATCTTTATTTGTTTGTTAATCGTGAGCGACTTCCTCATTTGTTTATTATTAGAGTAAATTCAATTGTTTACTATTTGTGGAGGTGGATTCCTCAATCTTACTATTAGTGAGGGATTTCATTTGATTACTTCTGTATGTCGGTATAATTTCCCTTAAACGAATATATATTGGTTGAATGTTATAAGCTCCGCATAGTATTACGTGATATCGTATAAGAGACTCTATGTGATTTGTGGACGCTATTCATTGTGTAGCTTGGTTAATATATGAAATAACCCGACCGTTTAATTAATTAAAAATCGAGTAATTGGTAATTCGAATGAATATAATAAAAACGATTCCGGAACGAATTGTTATCAAACAGCTTAACTTAAATTATGTGGTAAAAATTTAATTTGGAAAAAGTTGATTACAATTTTTACGTATGGTTTAAAAGAATTATGTTCGTTAACGGCTAAACGAGAGGCCTTTTATTAATAAACTTTTTATTTTACGCTCATCATCCTATTAATTATAAAGACAAAAAAGAAAACCAAACCCAACTCAAAACCACTTTCTTTTTTTCCATCGAAGAACTCAAAAATCTTTCTTGTTCTCCCACTTTGATCATCATCCTTAGATCAAAATTCAAGAAAAATATACCAATCTTCTCATCTTCGCTTCCGTCGCTTTTACAAAAATGAAAAGTCTCATCTTTTGAAATTTGAAAATTTCAAAATTTGAAAATTTAAGGGTTTCAAATTTAATAACTTCAAATTGTTAAATTATGATCTTGGTTCTAGATTAGTCATTTTAATGGAAAGAATTGAATTTTTGCTAATTTTAACAATTTATTTCGAATTTTATATAATTAATTAAAGATTCAATTTTTATGTCGAGTATGTTGATTTCGAGATGTTTATAGTAATTATAGATATTGCTAATAATAGAGTTTTCAATAATATATTCATGAGAAAAAGAGTTATTTTCAGATTTTTAATTAATTTTTATATTATACTCTCGGATTTTTGGTAGAAAATAGAAATAAATTATAATTTTGACTTCAATAAAAATCTATATTTTTATTGTGTTTATTACTGTATCACCAACATATGGGCCAATCTTGAAATTTTGGGAAATGTTTACTATTTTTATTTATTATTAACTGTAATGAAGATTTTAATAAACAAAATGTTTATGATTGTAATTTAGAAACTGAATTTTTATATTTTATATGGGGTATGGTTAACTGGCAAATAAAATATTATAATTTTTGGAGTTCGTTGTATTTATTTTGAATTATTTGATGAAGAAATGACGCTTTTGATAGCTTAATCGAAATCAATTAGATTTTTATACATAAAATATAAAACTTATTTTTATTAAAATATAAAGTACATTTAATCTATGATAAAATATTAGAATTTCAAACCTATTATGATATTTACTTGATTTTTTAAAGTATCGGTGATTCCCTTAAATAGTTAACTACCGATAGCTTCATCGAATAATTACAAAGATACATTTAAAAGTAAGTGAACACCTAAGTTTGATTAAATAGATGCGAAATATAATTAAGGTAATAATTTCAAAGTATCGATGGAAAATGTAATCTTATTATATTATTTCAGAGTGACTTAGACCCTGAGGTCAGTTTTCAATTAGTCAAGGTTGTAAATAAGGCCAGCCGGGTAATTAGCACGCGGGATTTATCTCGCTGGTATCAGCTCACATTTGCATGTTTCCAACGATGCCGCTTATATGTGTTATCGCTTTATTTGTGCGTAACATGCTGTAGCAATTATTGGTAGATACATCACGTTAGTGGACCATTTATTTACTCAAATGTTTGATTATAATATGTAAGACCGTAAACATGACTTGTGATTTATTATCAGGAGACGGTTGTGTTAATCGTATGGCGGAAATCGCGGCTATTGAACTTTACGGATGCAGTTGGGTCACATGTAGCTGGTCTTGAAATTGTTGGGGTCGAGTCGAGTCGCATGTGAGCGGGAAATACCGACCATTATGGACGATTGGGAGCGTGTACACGCGCTGCTGGATACAGAACATTACATTTTATATGCTACCTACCGGTCGTTTATGCATTTCAGGTACATGCGAATTTTTGTCATATAAGATATGTCGCCATTGCATTTGTATGTGGGCATTGCTATGGTAATGTGTCAGGGATGTCCGGATCGAGTGTTTTAGTATTTTGTTGGAAAGTGATTTTGTGGACCTTCGGTCGCGGGGCCTGTAATACGAGAAGGATATGAAAGCTGCCATAATGATGAACCGCTTGGACTTACGTGTTACATTCAAATCTTTGTGATTCACTATATTTAGATCTTCAAGGTTTATTGTGCTCGCTTATGAATATAAACTGCCAAATACCAAGTAGTAGTAGCATTGTGAAACTGCTTAGTGTTTTTACAATTGCGTAATTGAAGTCACCACTCAAAGCGAGCAGTTTGACGCAGCCGTACGACCTCAAACTTTCGTGTCGAAAGGGCTTGCCGAGAGCCGAGCCGTTGACCTTCTCTTGAGCTCGCTTGTTAGTGAGCGCGCTGTGGCTAGGATCCTCAAAGAATATTTTATTTGCCTTATCGAAGCTTTTGGGAGTCATTGCTATCTAACAAGGGTGATTTATATTATTTCGAGGTATTATCAACACTCCCTATTTTTTTTATGTCACTCTTATGTATCGAATATGTGATGTCATTTTTGAACTATTTCTACTTTACCGCGCTTAAACTGCTTAACCAGCTTTTTATTTTATATCGCTAAACACTGTATCCATTTCTAATAACGAACTAACTCGAGGCGGCCGATCAGCGTGGTCGTTATGTTTTGCATCGTGAGCTCAGGTTACGTGTTATCCGAGGAGTCTTCGTTGCTCATAATCAGACAAAAACTGTTTTAACCCGTCTTGTCGAAGTTTTCCCGAGTTCTAAATTTTTCCGTTTTCCTTCAGAATCTTCAGATGCCACTGGGCAGTCATAGAGGGTGTGCTTTGCTCGTCATTTACCTCAACGAGATTTTTGGTAAGCTGATGAAAGTTGTTATTTCCTCAGTTGTTTGCATGGGACCATGAAATAGATGTTTTCAGGTGGCGCTGAATGCATTAGGAAGAGTTGTATATGAGTTGATGTTGTCGGTTGAGTTGATGGCCTGTTGAAGACTGGTCCCAGATCTGTCATCTTAGTAATGATTAAGAGGCTCTCAGATTTAGTAATATTCAACATTTCTACACTCGTTATTTATCAGTGACAATGCATGCCCACGCTTCTCCCCCGCAGTTGAGGCTGATTATGGCGCATATTGTAGAACCGGACTTATATCGAAAGTAGTGGTGTCATTGAAGTCGACACTCTTGTCAGCTTTGTCAGTTTGATACTTACATTTAGCCAATTATTGTCATGCCTGTTGAAGTTTGATACTTATCACTATGTCGATGGTTTGAGTTGTTGAGTCGAATGAGCGGCCTGCTTGTGTATGTAGTCATGTTGTTCGGTCGTATTGCTGAGTCTGTTTGGTCAGTATTATACGTTGTTTAGACTTTTTGGTGTTGATATATTGATTCATTATGTTTTAAGACCACATCAAGCAAGATATTGCATTGATTACAGGCTGTTGATGAATTGATGCCTAATTAAGATTGGGGTTGATTATGGTTCATATTATCTATTTCCTTGTGGATCCTAAAGCCAGGCTCATCGTTGTACATTCTTCAAGGTTAAAAGTCGATGATCATGTCAGAACATTTGAAACAGAACAAAGTAGGTACAAGAACATTATAAACCGAAGTTTATGCTAATCTATAGATGATGTTGATGATATTTTATATATGGTGGAAACAGATTCAAATGTGTTGCGTTATGTTATGATCCAATCTATCAATGATACCTGCCAAGTAATACCAATATACTAATGAGGACACCTTAGATAAACCCATGTTTAGTTTATTCCTCGGATTTAAGACATATGTTGCTTAGTTGCATTAATACAATTAAACAATGTGAGGACTTACATAATTATCTGATAAAGGCATTATGATTCGTATAATACTAAGGTGAACCAAACAGTTTAATTGAAAGGTGAGGCTGGAAGATTGTATGTAGTTGGTGGTGTATCCTTGTATATGAAACATCGAGCTGTAAGGCCGAGTTGTTTGCAGCCAGAGTTGTATATTAGATATTTCCGTGATTGTTTTCATCATAAGGGCCTTGACGCTGAAAGTGGTTTATCGGTGTTACTGAAAGTCTATTAAGTTAAAAGATTTGGATTGCATGGTAGTAGCATAGAAAATATATAATACTGTATGTATAGCTGTTTAGATAGGTACTAACTGAGTTAACTTTGGGTATGCAGGATTACTTCATATCACTCAGCCTTATAGTCACTCACTATTCCCTGCCTGGCGGGATGCTTTTATGCCCAGGGTTGTCAAGGGGAGTCTGGATGTGGCGAGTAGTCGTGTACCCGCCAAGGTGGCGATGGTGGCTTCAAGACCTCAACGGGTCATACTTTATCTTCTTTGAGTTTTAGTTGCACACTATGGTTCTTCTAAAACCCAGCTTGTTGATGGCTCAGATGAGATATGTTTTCAGCTTGTCAGAAGCTGCTGTGTCTGGCCGGACAAGTTGTATAGTTTTATTTATCAGCATGAAGTCATTTTTCTATTTGTTATCCATCACAAGTATCTGATTATTCACAAAGTTGATTTACGTCCAACCTCGGGGGCCCACCCAAGTAATGCTTACAATTATGGCATCGTGAGCTCAAAGTTTATGTTTCTTGTCATTCTCGCGTGGTTACGTGCCTGTGTTCAAAGCTATAAAGGTGTCAGTATGAAGTCATTTTCTCGTTGAAATCTACTTTTCCGAATCCGCTTGGGATCGCCGAGACGCCACTAGAAGATTTCGCCACTGCACGGGCGTCTTAATGACTAGCTCAATTTTGTGTTCTGTGGTGTTACTTCGATTGAGATGTATTATACTATGTGACGCGTGAACCATTATACATATATGACGTTGAGTTATATGTATATTTTGGAGACGGGTAACCAGTATAATACGGAGATCAACGGCTGGTTGCTATATATATGGCCGACAAGTATATTTTGAAACAAGACATGCTAAGGGTTAGAATATGATATATACGATATCGCATTATTACGGTATATCGGGGTGAAGTATATTTTGGGGAGTATTCAATAAGATTTGGGTATTTAATGTTTTAGACTTTATGACTGAGGTGATTAAGGATCAATTGTGATAATTAGCATACGATATACTGAGGTGAAACAAAGAATATCAATAGGTTTATAGGCAAGGCACTGCTAAGAGATGGACTATAATTTAAAATGAAACAACATTAGAACGTTTAGTAAGTCAGATGGATACAAATCGAGTATCAATAAGAAAGAGTTTTGAGTTCATAATTTAATTGCTAATTGTGGGAATTTGAGTTAGTGAAGTACTAATAAGTGAATTAAGACTTTACTGCGACTTAAAGGGAATTAATGCACGGTGGAATATTTAGCGATGAATTGGTAAATGATCTAGTAGTAAGGGAAGAGAACATGTCACTGAATAACGAGCTGTAGGATAAATGGACTATTATAATGGGAGAATTAAATGTAGGACTTATGGAGTCATAAACCTCAGGGGAGCTTAGGAATTGATAATTGTATTTGGCTGAGTTGAATAAAGCTGGCCAGTTGCCACGATCGGGGTATTACAGAGGACCGTGGGTGAATAGCCACACAGATTAAATGAAAGAAGGTTACGGAAAATTTGCGTGGTGTGAGTAAACCATAGACTTGAGGTATAAAAGGTTTAGCACATAAATCAACGTTAATGTCAGCCATGGGTGAAGGAATGTTAATAAACTAAGATGAGGATTCGTGGTGAGTTATATACAATTGTACGCCGAGACCTTGGGTAATTACATTCATATGTCGAGACAATTTGTAATGCATAAGTTGGGGCGAAGTCATTGATAAGTGGAATTCGCTTATGAATGAACTTAATCGTCATAATGGAGATAGGACGATATTTTACTCATGAAGTGGACAATATCGACATCGGTGATGCTATGAATTTTAATTTCGTGATATTACGGAGGCAACTGAGGGTGTTCATAACAGCTAAGATTGAAAATTATAATAAGCAAAACAAGGATATATTACGGAGTACATAAGATGATAAGTTGGAACAGAAAAATTTGTCGGTTCAATGTCAGCAAGCAGGTGTAAGCAGGGTCACGCTTTAAGTTTATCGGGACATAAGATATTATGGGAGTTACTAAGATGCATACTATACCGTGAAATGGAGTAGTAGCAGTCAGCGATATCGTCCGCGGTCGAAGGCAAGGAGACATTCAAAAGTTGTTTTGAGTAAATTTCGAAAATTAAATTTTATAAGGTGGCGATCAACAACTCGTCTGTAATTAATATTAAGCAACAGCATACCAGTTGCTCTGGTGAATATTTTGTGAGAAATCAAATTTCTCGGTTGAATAGTTGGACATATACAACGTAATCGGCTCGGTTGGTAGTACATTGGGTATTTAAGATTTTAAAGTTGTAACGAATGCATATATTATTTGGGGTTGGGTTAAAATTTATGTTGTAGTTTGTCAGTAAACCTGCATTTGTGAAACTAAACCGAAACCTAACGACAAAGCTTGGTAAGTCTTCGAGATATTTTGTTGTATGGACTCTCGCGTGACTTTTTTATACTTATCTCTTTAACCTTTTCATCATCATCATTATCATCTTTCCTTTTCTTCTAGATGGCCGAAATTTCAAGATTCACCTCAATTTTTTTTTTCACTCTTTCCTCATTCGCGAGCTGTCCCTGCCACCTGAGAGATCCCCCGAGACATTCTACGCTTGAGGTAAGAAAGTTCGAATCTTTGAGTATATTTTGAGTTTGAGTGGATGTTGACTCGGGAATTTGAGTTGACTTTGAGCTTTGATGTTTATACAAGAGAATTGTCATTGCTGATTATCATATATAAATGTTTGATAATTATCGATTTATGGGGTTGAAAAATGTTCAGATCACATTTGCTGACTTTTTTCTAAATGGTGTTTAATGATGGGCGTACTCGACTATATTTAGATCGCTGTGTAAGTTATGATTTGACGTAATAGAATGTTCGGATATTACTTAGCTTTGTAAGTCGATAGTGAATTGATTTGAGATTAAATGATTAGAAAATGTGATGATTAGATGTTACACGGAATGTTAGGTTATTGAAACCAGTAATCAGAACCGACTTCACACAGAGTGCTAACTAACTCGAACAAGGTCAGAAACTTTGTCGGGTTATTTTGGGGTATCGTACGAGATTATATATATAGTTAGAATATATTAATAGCTGCGTTATGGCACCTATAATTTTAATGTTTTTAGCGCCGATCACGGGTATGGTCCAAAGTTTGATCACATGGAGTTTGTTAGCAGCGCGAGCATTTAATTCACTAGAGTTTACTTATCGCATGTATAAGTATATGCCGTTGTACGGTTGCTGTCTCGGTGATATGTTCACCAAGTATTCACTATAGCTGCATATGCATGCCATGGTTATATATATAGTTGACGTGCTTCGCTCGGGGGTCAGATGGCCTCTAATGTGTATGATTTCATGTTTTGGATGAAAGGTTATTTCCCCGTGGTTGTTTGGCAGTTTGATCTCATGAGTCGATAGATGTTTTGTGGTGGCGCCGAGTCGATTAGAAGAGTCAGATATGAGTTGACAAGTTGTCGGCCATGTTGACGTTGCCTGCTGAGTTGATTTGTCCGTATCTTGCTTCGTCTGCGACGATTTGAGTTGCCTCTGCATTTAGTAACGATTCGCATTGCTTCGCACTGCTACGATTCGTGATAGCTATGCCTACTGGCATAAGTTTCTCCCCGCAGAAATGAGGCTGATTATATGCGATTAGCTGGTGGTAAACCGGACTTATATTGAGTATAGGTTAAGCCGAGTTGACAATTGGCTGAAATATTGAAGGATTACTATTGTTGAGCCGACACTATTGCTGAGCTGATACTATTGATCGCGCTGACGGAGTCGCTGAGTCGCTGAGCCTACTGGAGCGGGTCAGTTGTATGCTTGGGTAGTCATTGGCCGGGTCGTATTGTTGAGTCCGCTTTGGTTGTATTATATGTTGTTTAGATCTTTGTGTTTCAGATGTTATGATCATTTATATGTTTTATGACCGCTTATCATGCAGGATACCATTGATACGTTAGAGGTTGCTTGACGACTGATGTCGAATTAAGATTGGGTTGATTTTATGGTTCATATTATCGCATTTCCTTGTGGATCCTAGGTTGGTATTCATCGCTGTACATTCTCTCAAGGTTAAAAAAGTTGAGTTGATCGATGGTCGAGATAACATTTGAATGAATAAAGAGGTACAAGAACATTATAAACCGAAGTTTGGTACCATCTATAGACGATGTTGATGTATTTTATATATGGAAAATTAGATTCAAATGTGTCGGGTATGTTTACGATCCAATCACGACGCTGATACTATTAAGCGTGAATAAGTTCAATATACTAAATGAGAATTTGGGAGATAATTCATGCCAGGGTTATCTTCTGATGGACATATTGCTGTTTAGTTGTATTAAGATACTAAACAATGGAGATCTCTAGTCAATATTCATAATATGATTATGATTTGGAGTACCTAAGCAATCATGATAAGAATCGAGTCACAGAGGTTTTGTGCGAGATTGTAAGGTATGTATCCCTCAAGTTATCGAAAGGTATGGCCGAAGTCATGGTGTGTTAGAGTTAGTATTAGATATTTCCGTGATTAAGTCGCATCGCGAAAAGTTTGATTTTGGTGGGCTTATATCGCAAGTTAGTTGGAACCATTAAGAAAAGATTTATCATGTTGAGAGTAGCATAGAAAAAAGAGTATACTTGTGGTGTATAGTTGTTAGATAGTAATGAACTCGAAGCGATCTCAGGTGCGTGGTGATTTACTGTGATATTTGCACTGCCATGGCGAATGGTGTATTTTGAAGACCTCAACGGCCATACTTTTACTTAGAGTTTTTGCTGTACATAATCGTTGTTCTTGTAAACCCAGAGTTTGATGTTGTATTTATATTGTTGCTTTTCAGCTTGTCAGTCAAGCTAGTTCACCCCATGGACAAGTCAGAAGTTTTATTTATCATGTTAAATGTAAGTCATTTTTCGCTGTTATCCATCGCTATGACTGATTATTCGAGTTGATTAATGGTCCCACCACCCAAGGCCGTTACAATTAGGGGGAACATCGATAAAAAATCCCACGGATTGCCTGACGTTAAAAAATGTTTTTTTTTTTTTCACGAATCGGACCGTGACGTTTTTTTTCTCGCATATTAAACTATTAATCATTTTTGATGTTCTCAAAGAAAATCATACCTATGCTAATATTAGGGAGATCTGGATAAACTGCATGGATTCCGCTCGATAAGAAAAAACGCATTTTTTTGTTGTCGCCGAATCGGACCGTGACGCTTTTTTGTTTTCACCTATTAAAGCATTAGAATTGCATGATGTTCTCAACTTAAAAATCATAAATTTCAAGGTGAATATTAGAGAAATACCGATAAAAAACTCGCATGGATTCCGCTCTGATAAAATGTATTTTTTTTCTTGTCAATCAGACCTGACGCTATTTTCGCCAGACAAAGCATTGTGAATTGCTTAATGTTCTCAAAGGAAATCATAGCTATGGATAATATTAGAACATCGAGAAAAACCGCACGGATTCCGCTCGACAAGAAAATGCTTTTTTTTGTTATCGCCAATCGACTCGTGACATTTTTGTTTCAAGATAAAGCGCATTGGGACCTGCTTGATACTCTCAAAGAAAATCATACCCCATAGTAATATTAGGAAACATAGATAAAAACTCAGAATGACCTTATTTCGATAACAAAAAAATGCATTTTTTGCTGTCGAATCGGGACCACGAATGCTTTAGCTGCATTAAAGCATTAGACTCATGACGTTCTCAAAGCAACTACAAGGATAGCTATTAGAACATCTATAAAACCTGGGACGGATTCCGTTTTGATAAGAAATATGTATTGTTAATGCATAATCGACTTATGACTTTTTTTCAATGACAAAGTATTAGAATCGGCTGATATTCGTACAAATCATACCTACGATAATATTAGGGGACCATCGATAAAAAAACTGCATCGACAATCGCTCGTATAAGAAAAATGCTTTTTTTCGCCGAATCGACCGTGACGTTGCAGATATTAAACCATTGTGAATCGCTTGACGTTCTCAAAGAAAACTACACTGGCGAGCATGGCCAGGAACATCATAAAAACTCGCCGTATGATTCCGCCGGATAAGAAAAATGCATTTTTTGTTGCCAATCTGACCGTGACGTTTGCTTTTCACCCATTAAAGCATTAGAATTGTGCTTACGTCTCAACCTAAAACATACCTATGGTAACATTAGGAGGAACATCGATAAAAACTCAGACGATCTGCTCTGAGGTTAGGGCTTTTTCCTTTGTCATCGACCGACTGACGCTTTTTATTTTCAGACAGTTAATTAGAATTGCTTGATGTTCTCAAAGAAATCATAGCTATGATAATAATATTAGGGAACATCGACAAAAACTTATCATTCTGCCTGAAGAAAAATGCCAGGTTTGTTATCGCTTAATCGGATCGGTGACGTTGTTTTCGCCAGAGCAGCATTGAATTGGGCGACGTTTCAGTTGAACATACCTAGCAATACGTAACTGAACGAAGCACATTGAG
>JADFUC010000012.1:0-23215 GCA_019722365.1 Lithospermum erythrorhizon
TCAGTATGCTTCGTTCAGTTGGCGTATTTAACCGCCGAAAGTTTTGGCCAGGTCCATACGTGTACTCTATTAAGTTGGTGTTCCAGTTATGTAGTTGTCCCAGGTTTTGTTTAGAATTTTGAATTGATCTTGCGTTGGACATGATTATATCTAAAACACAAACAAACATGATCAACATCGATATATAAGCTATGGCGAAAAAATATCATTTTATTCAATATTATCTTCGCCCGTTGATACACAAAATGAAAATTTTGTTCAATTACAAATTCCGTGTTACTCTTCATGAAAATCTCTATGAAAATGCCTTGACGTATGCGTTATTAGATTTGATGGGTGGCCTGAAACCACCGTGTGTCTTTCCGGCCGCGTTTTGTCGCATTTCAGTCTTTCGGCGAAACTTCGATTAGATTCGCCCGTCCAAAGGTACTAGGTCGGCGACGCATTTGGGTTCTTATGAGATGGCTTAGAAAGAAGATGCGTCTTGGTGATATGAGTAATTGCAATCGAATCTTATCAAACTTGCCCCAGCATTTCAAATTTGAATTATTCTGAGGAAAAAATAATAAACAATCGAGCTAAGATTAAAGTGGTAAAATGTCAAATCTGATAATGCTACATTTCCACACTATCTTCTACATTTATAAAACTAGCAAGAAAAAGAGATAGAGCAATTATAGTGATAAATACTAGAAAACATCCTGTCATCTTGAAAATATTTATAAAATTCTTTAAGAAGGATGTTTAGAAATGTGAAGAAAATGAAGTATTTATAGAGTGATATTTTGAGAAGTGTCCGTTATTATTACTGTTTTATTACCATTTGAAAATAATAAAATAATATTGATTTTACTGTTCATTACCGTTAGAAAAATGGGGAGGAGAAATATTTTTAAATTAATGTTAAATATGATAACCGTTAGATACACATAATGCATGATCGTCACGATAAATGAACACGTATGATAATATAATATATGATTATAAATAATAATTCATGCCAATAACAAATAAAATGAGATAACCTGATAATTGAGATAATAATATAAGTGGGGTGTTTTCCTGATATAAATTCAAAGTTCAAGCCTCTCCCAAAACAGTATTTGCCTCCGATAATATCACATGATATAAAATGAGATTTTTAATTTTATTTATGTCCATGATGTTATAATGTAAAGGAGATGAATTTGTTATGTCGAGATAGTGTGAATGAGGATGAAGCTTTGTTATATGATATTTATATGTAATAGAGTTTTAAACCTCATGAGGATAATGGTTAGTATCAAGATTTGAGTACTCATAATTAGTAAGTAAATGGCTGAGTTTAACTCTCCACAGAAATGTCATCCAGTTATTATAGAGCACTTGACAAGTTGTCAGTTTAAGTAATATAAGGGGTGAAATAGTAATAATGACAATGCTCTCTAGTTATAGACGGATTAGGTTTAATAATAATATCGCTCTAATTATAGAATACTTGATATAAATGGGTTATACATAATAAGGAACATATAGCACTTAATGAATATCAAAGTGATAAGGATAGAAGATATACCTAGTAGTGAGTACTTAGATAGGGAGCGGCTCGTCGCGATAACGATGTTGTAAGATTTAATGAGTGACATAACTGTCTGATAATACTCTTATATTATTACTACTACTATTGTATATATTAACTCTACTAGATGAAGTAGACAGAAGAGAACAAATGCTACATATATTTTGCTCTGGTCTAGTGTACTTTCATTTCATGGATAGGACGTTTATCTGCAACAATTCACCATTTATCACTATTCAATTTCCCAGTTTACAAATGTTTTAACATAGTTATTTACAGATTCAGTTGCATAAAAAGTTCACTTCATTGTTCATTTATAAACTTTTTGAAAATATCACAATGAAAATACATTTCCAAATTTGTTCTATTAAATATAATTTTTATCAGATATTATCTGTGTAAGCGAATATATTTAAGATCAACGTTAAAAAAGTACAAGTATTAAAAAGTTAGAAATGGATAATTTTTAGAAGCAGAGAATACGTTATATCTGATTATTTATGATAATGCAATGAAATTATCATAAACTTGTCTATTTTGTGTGTTTTCTATTATTGCTCAATGAGAATAGATGACAAAAAAATAATTCTATAAAATCAATTGAGTAGGTGAGCTTAGTTTTGTTGCTGGACCAACAAGTAGCATAATACTAGAAAGAAACAATACTGGAAAGAATCTGACCATGAATCAAACTGATAATGAAACTTAATCGTAGGTTACACCACTTCTCTCAGTATCTAAGGCCCATTTGTTTTAATGTGTACTAATATATTAGAAGATTAAAAAAATTAATATGAATTTTTTTGTTAAGCCTATTATTTGATTGATTGTTTTCAAATATTAAATTTTATTTTGAATTAATTATTGGGTTAATAGTAGGGACGATTCTATGTTTATCTGATATTCTGGGTCGATAAATACATGTTTCAAAATATTCAGATCTATCCTTTATTTTTTTAAATATCTACATGAAGCCCATTTAGGTCAGTGGCGGATTAAATCATGACGTGTAGTGGACGTGATTTTTCTGGGGACATTTTTGGAACATGACAATATAATTTTTCAATTAAAAAAACTAAAATAATATTAATTAATAAAACGACCCTTACATACTTCTGCAACACCCCATCCTTTGATGTGCCGCAAGGGCAAGTTACAGCAGGAGTTAGTATTGGTTAACTTCACGAGGTTAGAAATAAACGTAATAAATGAAATATTCAACTACAGGGATTCAGGAAAACTGAAAATGGTGACGTTGTTTTATATATTTTCAAGTTCTTTTGGGTTTTTGCTAGACATTTGACTAAGCTCATTGGTGGTGGTTGCGGTTACAGTGGTGGTTTGTGGACGGTGGACGGTGGTGGTGGGCTGGTTGAGGCGTTAGGGGGCAGGGGTGCTGGGGAAGGGTGTTGTTATTTTAATTATTATTGATATTATTTAGTTTTGAGTGTTCTGTTTTCATGCCACAAAAAGAAATCTCGCGTCGTATCACGTGATACATTTAATGGCTACTTAACATAATTTTTGACGGAATAGGCTAGTAGGATATTTTTTTAAAGATAGGTGATCATTATAACGTTTTGAGGCTTGTAGATGATGTATTGGTAACATTATCTTTTCCTCCGATAAACAGTTGATGTTGTTTTTAAATTGAGCTTTGATAATGATTATTAATTATTTTAAAAATATAAAATTTATATAATTGGATTAAATGCTTTTTAAAATACTTTCGTAATATTAATTTTTAATAATATGATTAAGAATTAAATAAAACCAAATTTGGAATTTGATAAGATTTGATTGATCACCTAACAAATGCAATGAGATCGTCTTAACTTTGAGAGTTAAAACATAAAACTCGATATTTATCTGTGAAATAAGTCTAAATAATAGAGCCGGTTCGTGAGTTAGGCGTACAATCGTGTCAGGGGCAGAGTCGTCCAGGGCTATGAGCCCAAGTGTTATGTAACAAGTGCTCATTCAGTGGGGCTATATTTGTAAGAGCCGCCTCTAGAATCTGGATGACGAGGACGTTAGTGGCCCCAAGTGGGGAGGTTTAATGGGCCAAAAGTAATGATTGTGATATGTTTTGATATGGTTGATTGTATTATTATAGAATCATCTTACTTTGGAAAAATATAAAACTGATATTAAGCATCTTTTCAGGAGTAATTATAGGATGGGTGACCAGTGAAGTTTCTCGGTGAGCACGTGGTGAGGACAGCATCTTTGGAAAGGCGCATGGTGGTTTGTGAGGCAGGTCAATCAAATCTAATAGCATTCCGAGCCCAGGTGCGACGTTCTAATTGTCAGGCCAGTTTGATCTGGGACTGTGGCTGAGCCACCCTGGGTGTAGGGTACCTCTAGAATCTCGCACGATGAGTAGTCTTTGAATATTTGGCTCAGTCGGGGCGTTGAGAATTTAAGTGGGGCGGGGTTGTAATACCCGACTAATTTGGAATTGATAAGATTTGATTTAGTGCTACTACATCTGGCAGATAATATCTTTCTTTTAATTTCGTCTTGCCAGGCTCAAACGTCTTGACACAGCGGGTAATTCTAGAATTTCGATGGTATTTCGTTGAGTTTGTGCAGTGGGGTAGCGATATTTAAGGCGTGTGGTTTGTGGTAGATTAATCAAGTCTAATAACGCCCGGTTCGCCGAGTAAAGATTTAATTTAATATATAAGAAAATCAATTATTTTGAATTGGAAGGAATATAAAAATAAGTAATTTTCCCTCCTATTAATCCTTAATTATTTTACATGTTAACTAACAACACCTGATAATAAAACAACTGAGCTCATACTATCATATAAGGATACATCAATGTGCACTAATTTAATTGAACAAGACAACACGTAGTGAGGTTTAGTTATGAAATTGGACAGCAACAAAAAATTCCAACTGCCGCAGAACCAATAAGCATTAACCACACACCCCTGGTCCTGATAGGAGTATAATTTTGATTATAAATTGTCACATTAATGTCTAAGTACATGATAAATAACATATTTTTATATAACTTTTTTAAAAAAAATCGAAGATTAGCTCGAGCATCGAGGATATTGCACCGTGAAACGTATTTTAAAAGTGACACATTATAAACTGCTGAAACACTCTACTTGAAATGGAGGTTGTTAGAGATAAATACTGCTTGTTCTACTTATTTATAAAACCTCCAAATAAGTTCACGAGAATTCGGGTTTGAATCGACTCAGAAACAACTCTATAATCCTCCACTATAATCATCCTTGATTTTTCCTATTTTCTCTCAAGCCTTTCTATTTGTATTTGACCTCCACGAAAAGCCGATGTAACTTTCTTGATGGAAGGAATTAAGTGGAGAGTGGAGTTATAAGGTGATATTTTTTAATATAACAAAGCTTTATTCATTTTTAATATAATTCAAAGAGAATTTGGGAAAAATAATAGAAGTTCCTTCAATTCAGTTATTCCTTCTTATTTCTTTTAACGACTATATATTCTCGAAGCTCGTTTCTCCTTTACATTATCTACACTTTTTCACCTCGATCCTCTTAAATCGCCCATGTGCCAAACCCCGCTTTGTATCAATGGAGGATGTCATGGAGATTTGAGGTATAAGGTGACATTTTTGCAATGTAACAACTTGGGTTGTCAGCGGATCGTGTCCTTTTCTCTGGCTGGTAGTCGATTTGGAAAAGTTTGTCGAATGCTCGACAAGCCCCGCTGTTCTCATGTTCAATCAACCAAGCCTGGCAGGAAAATCTTAAAATAATTTCAGAATGATTGCTTCAGGTGGTTTCGATTATAAATTTTTATTGATACATTACATACTACGATAAGTGTAAAGCCACTGGCTGACACGGTAAAAATCCGACTTACATTCGGGCAATACTAGTGAACAAAGTTCCTCTTTATGATTAAATATCAATGCCTCAATAAAATATATGTGATTCAAGTTATTAAGTATTCATTTTACTGACTATGTCTCAACTCACAACTATATCCTCTCCCACTTCAGCACATCTCGCTCACTAACTTTTCTCCCTTCTCCACTCTTTTCCTCCATCATACAGAAGCAAAAGCTCAACCACCCACCTCCTTTTCCCTCCCTCTCCCTACCCATCACAGGATCCCATTCCACCACCGATGAAGAGAGTTGAAGTTGGACACCAAAATAATATCATGACATTTTTGTAAATATAAACATTTATTTTCTAACTCATTCTTTAAAAATAATGAACAGTTGGATAGAATAGTTAACAAATATATTTCACATCATTTTTGCCATATACATAATATCCTACCCACCTCCCCTACCCACCCACCCCCACCCACCCTACCCACCAGGATCTGGCAATGGAGGAGGCCTAGAGTTGGCTGTGGCAGAACCACCCTCCATCAACTCCTGGAAGCATCAAGAAAGTCCTTAACTTCATCAGAAACAACTTGTTTAGTTGACGTTTGTTTGGATCTCCTTAAAGATAACAACTTTAGGGTATCTCAAGGTGCCCTTATGGCGTTGGCCTCTGCTGCTGTGTTGTCTGGAGACCATTTCAAGCTACACTAGTAAACACTTATTTTAGTTTGTTGAGGCTTAGGATGCTAAGCGTACCAGGATGCTGCTAGAAGAGCTCTTGCTCTTCTATGGAATTGCTGTGCATGTTGGTGGTACCATTAGGCAAGTCATGGGGTTTGGATTTTTCTGATTTGTGTACCATTGTCTAAATGATTATTAAGTTGGGTTCTGATTAAATTTATTGTGCCAATGTCCCAGATTGTCCATTTGTTGTTTGTGATTTAATTAATAGTTTGACTTTAACTCACTCTTATACCAAATTGTTTAGGAGGTGGTTCTGCCATTGTCACCAACAAAGTCCTGTTTGATTTTGATGCAAGTTTAGTGGTACCAATGTCCCAAAAAGATTGTCCATTTTGTTATTTATGGTTAAAATTGACAAGATTTGACTCTTGCTCACTCTTATGGAGGTATTTGGGGAAATTTAGTGGTACTAATGTCCCAAAAAGACTGTCCAGTTTGATTTTTGAGGGAAATTTAGTGGTACCAACATTGAAAAAGATTGTACAGTTTGATATTTGATGGTAAAAAATGATGGACTTTGTGGTGTTATTTGAGTGACATAACTTTGATTTGAATTAGGATTACGTTGTTATTAGAAAATAGGCTGAAAATGTCAAGGTACTTGGGCAAATTTAGTGGCACCAACATACTAAAAGTTGTACAGTTTGATTTTTGATGGTCGAAATTGACAAGATTTGACTTTTATTAATTGAGATAGCTGGAGTTTGTGGTGTTTTTTGAGTCTATGTAACTTTGATTTGAATTGGGATTATGTTGTTAGTAGTAAAATAGGTTGAAAATGCTACCTTTTGAGGTTCTTGTGCAAATGTAGCGGTACCAATATCCCAAAAAGAGTGCCAAGTTCGATTTCTGATGTGATTTAGTGTTACCAACATCCTAAAAAGATTGTACAGTTTAATTTTTGATGCAAATTTAGCGGTTCTTTCTTTCCTTTCAATTATTCATTTGAGTAGAGCTGCAGCAGAGGTTGGATGGTTGCAGTACTGAATCTCGGAGTGAATCGATTAAACTGTTATGCAGGTTGATTGATTGTAGACTTTTACTAATAGTGTGTGCAATCGTTATCAAAATGGAAATTTGAACAGTCCATATGCCATAGGAGATGTTTTTGAGTGCGTGTGTTGAATTGTGCTCGTGGGAAGGTGATAGCTAGAGATGATTCTGATTAGTCATTTTAAGTATTGGGATTCAGAGAAAGTAGAATCAACCACCTTTGGTAGTAATATGTGAGGAGCCCTAAATTTCAAAGATCTGTAGTCCGTTTTCCAAATTTATTTATTCAATTTATTGTATCCTTGCTACTTAGATCCACCTACAGTTCATTCATGGATGGCTGGTAGCTAAAAGGATTCACTCTACATGTGTTAATGTGTTCTTTGTCAGCGACGTGAAAATCATTACGTGTATGATGTTGCAACCAATGCAGTGATGAAAAGCTGATGTCTTTATAGCCAAAACATTTTACGTGATAAGAAGAAACCTCTTATCTTAGATGCCACCTATAATTAACTCATTTATAATACACGATGCAATTGATTACCTTTATATACATTCCGTAGCTGGAATAAGTTCTGCTCATAAAATGGTTGTAGGTTCAACTTCAAAATGTACAATCTTTTATACTGGGGTTTATGGAGGTGTCTTCCCCAACCATTATTGTTGAAAGAGCTGGAAGTCATGCTTGGACCCATAAAAGTTGGAGAGTTCGAGAAGAATTCGCTCGTACTGTAGCATCAGCAATTGGTCTTTTTTCATCAACAGAATTACCTCTTCAACGTGCTATTCTTCCCCCGGTATGATTTTTTTGCAACTTTCACTTACTAATTCCATATTAAGTTAAGTGGGCGTTTTTTTTCCAATTCTATAAACTAAGTAATTTTTAATGTATTTTCACGCCCTACACTACGATCTCTAATGGATTTCTTAAATTTAAAAATAAGGAAAATCTCACATTCATATTTGGTAAGTTTTTATAATTCTTGGCTGGGATCAGCTTTTGTGGCTAAATTATAAGTGGTTTTTGAGGATCAGATTCTTCCAGTTGTTGGAGTCAAATCCGCTGTTAAGGGAGCTGCAATAATAATATGTATTGAAATTAAATCAACTACGAATATATATCCCATCTCTCCATATCTTATTAGCAGATATGATGGTTTCTCTTGACTACTTCTTGTATTGAGGAGATGTATACTCACGCTGGGGCTCAATTCCGTGATGAACTTCAGCGTCATCATGTTCCGACGGCAATGGTAATTTTAAGCTGTTGCTATGATATTACTTACACGGGACCTTTAGTTCTTTTTTCATTTTGCATATCATGGCTTTCACTGATTTTGTATCCCTCGTGCAGGATTATAGTATATTTGTTTCTCTGTCGTTTTCTGATATGATATTTGATTTTAGGTCAGAGATATTAATTTGAGATTGGAGAGAATAGAACCAAAGGTCCGTTCTTCAGATGGGCTCCCCAAAAACTATGCTGCTAGTGAAAAGCCTGCCAGCACTAATTCCAAAAAGAAACAGTCAAAGCCAAAATTTCCGAATCGGGAGGCTTCTCTTTTTGGAGGTTAGTTTGCCATTCACTATTGTTCGTTTCTTGTTCAATTTTACATGGATCTTATTAGATCTCCTTCTCTTGTTATATAACATGAGAAACATAACATTTCTTTGGTCTGAAATTTATTTGTAAGAGTGATGCTCAATAATTTTTCGTAGATTTTGTGTGACTTGTTTAAGCAATGAAAAAATAATTCATTCCTAATTAATTAAATAAGGCAGGTTGTTTGAAAGGCATAATTCAGTTCTCTCTGTTTTCAAGGAGATGAGTGACATTACAGCTCAATCAGACAATTAAGTGTACTCGAAAAAGAACTTCGTAAGGGAGTTTGAGAGAAGATTGCTTCTATCCTTGTGCCCAAGAGAAAGATTGGTCTATTCATTACAGCTATGCAAAAGATTTGAAAGCAACGGCGATTGGGGTCTAAAACTTTACAGCATCAATTATTAACTCTTTAATTTAATTTTGTTTGTATGTCATACTTATCATGGAATTACTAGCTACAGATGGCATTCAAGTGAGCATAACCATAAATTACCTTCTTAATATGAGCAATTTTTTAAGATTAAAACGGAGTAATTTTTAAGATTAAAATGGTAACTGCATAACCATAAATTACCTACTTAAAATATGTATCTATCACTTTATTCAGATGATTTTAAGGCTTATATGCTGCATGTTCTCTTAAAAAATCTTATGTATCTGATTTGTATTCTCTGCTGCGATGATGGGTTATGGTCTGTGAAATGGTATTCTGTTTATGCTTATTGGACGTCTTTTTCATGTCTTACATTCTACTAAATCTAGGAGTATTAGATTTGGTAATAACTAGTTTACTAATGATGTATAATATTAAATTATATTTTGCTGATATTCTAACCGAACAGCAGAATACTAGTACTTCGTGGACTCCTAAAAACAACTTGTCGGACCTCTAAGCACTCAATTACATAGATCAGGTCTAGCATAGTGAAGCAGGTAAGATAGATCAATATCTTGGTTCTTACAGTTTTTCCCTTCCTAAAGGCCACAAGAATATTTACCTTCATTTTTTTTCTTTGTAAGAAAAATGCTAGAGTTTTCTTTGTATGCATCACTAAAATGCCATGCCTACTAAGGGTATGACTGTGACATAATGCAGATTCATAATTGCAACATATCAACTCAATATTTCCATGATGTAGAATCTACAGTTCGTATGTTTACAGTAATCTAGGAGTCAACTAGTATAGATAGCTTTAGACATTGAAGACTGAGAATCTACAGACTTACTTAAGGTTGTAAAATTTAAATTTCTTGGAATGAAGACAACAGGGTTCAACACCTCCTTTATAGAGCAAAAACTTAAATTTATATTGTGATTAGTGCCTGTTGGCCCTTGTGCACTCCAATGTAGTTTAAGTAGCTTTTTCTACCAGATATCCATTTCCTGGTTTATTTGTGTACTTGATTTGTCCTAATGGATTTGTTTGTAATGGAAAGTACCCAGTTTTTTAGGAGTTGAGCCTGAATGATAAGGTTGGTTTGTTTTTGATATTTGCCTGTTTATGTGATGTAAACATATATGCCAGTAAAACTTAAATTTCCTTTCTGGTTTTGTTGTCCGTGATCATATTTTTTTGTATTTTTGTGACAAGATTTATGTGTGTTTATGTTACTATATTCTTTACTATTGTTACATGACGTCACTGATTTTGATTGACATTTATGATAATCATATTCCAGTTATATTTGTTTGAACTTATTAATCAAGTCTTATTTCCAGGCATGCCATTTGTTAAACTTTTTGTCAAAGGAGCTTTTGGGAGATTTCGAATCATGTGCGGAGGTGTTTATTCCGGTGAGCATGATGAGATTTAAGTAATGATTGACATTACTTTTGGTTGCTCAAACATCTCACATCTTGTGTAATTTCAGGTCTTTTCAAGCTTGTGGTAATGCTAACACTTGTCATTAGGAATCTGCGATAACTATAAAAGCAGTATAGCTATTATCCTTCTTGGGTGAATTAGATTATGTACCTGGTATTTTATTTAATTATGGAATTTTGTATGTAGATGTTACGCCCAACTGGAAATGCTGTTCTTCGAGCAAGGTAAGGACCCACTTCTGCTGGTAATGGTTATAAGATTTGGTTTTCAAATAATGTACCCTTGGCCGCTTTAGGTGTTGTGAGTATGCGCTTCTGATATTGGAATATTGGGCTGATGCACCTGAAATCCAACGTTCTTCAGTCTGTATAGAACCTTATAAAATGTTGGCCTTAGCTGATCACACGATGAGTGAGAATTATCATTTTGGATTTATCATTATTTTGGTTTTTTCTTGCACATGTCATGCATTCCTAAATATTCATTACTTGACATCATGGCACTTGGTAGAGTGCGTTCGCTGCAAAGGAAGCATGTTACAGAATGTTTTCGAAAACATGGCCAGAGCGTTCACGGCGCTTGTATATGGCTTTTGATCCTGTCATCCAAAGGGTAAGGCTTATGGCTTGAGATATCATCATCAATATATAATATCATACTCTGTGGAAACTAGACATAAATAGTGTTAAAATTTTGTTTAATTATGTTGATGTGGAATTCCTGTTGACACAGATAATTAATGAAGAAGATGGTAGTATGCATAGAAGGCAACCTTCTCCATCAGTTCGGGAGAGGGGTTCACACACGCCATTTTCCTCACAGATGTCAGCTTCCGCAAATGTACCTGGTTATAGCACCTCAGCCATAGTTGCCATGGACAGAACTGCAAGTTTACCTTCAGTTGGATCTGTATCATCTGGCCTACTGCTATCCCAAGCGAAATCTGGGGGTAAAGGTTCAGAACGTACCCTTGAAAGTGTTCTCCATTCAAGCAAGGAGAAAGTTTCTGCAATAGAAAGCATGCTTAGAGGCCTGGATGTAAAGAGATCTTCTAGTTTGGACCTAGGTAATAATTTCCTGATCCATTTGGTACTCCCTCTTGGAATTGATCTCCTTCACTCCTTATACTGTATTCCGTTGATCGTTTGTCGGTTTGTGGTAATAATGCTTCAACCCCTGCCAGATCCAGAACAGCTAAATTCTCCTCTCTATTTTCCCTAGTGCAGGAGTTGACCCTCCTTCATCTCGTGATCCTCCATTCCCGCTTGCCGCTCCTGCTTCCACTAGTTTGACAAGGTCTTTGGGGTTAGATACATCATCTGGTATGTTGAAACGTCATGATCGCAATGGTGGTTTGATGATGTCCGACATAATCACCCAGATACAAGCTTCTAAAGATTCAGGAAAGTTGTCTTATCGTAGTGGTATGGGAGGTGAGCCTACACTGGCACTTTCATCTTACTTTTCGGGCAAAGAGAGAAATACTGACAGGGTACTTAGAGGAGATATTCTGAAGAGAATACTGGTAATCGAGAGACCAGACGTTCTGTGAACTCACACGTTGACAGGCAATACTTAGGGAATCCATATAGAGATACTAATTCTAGAGATCCCCATAACAATGGTGTCCCCAATTTTCAACGCCCACTTTCAAGAAAGAATGTTACTGGACGAATGTCTGCAACTAGAAGAGGAAGCTTTGATGATAACCAACACCAACTGGGTGACATGTCGGAAGACTCGTGGAGGCCAAGGCGTCATATGATGCTCTAGGTGGGGTTAAGTTCTAGTTCGGATTGGAATGCGAGGGTTGCTGCATTTAATTATGTTAGGTCTTCCCTAGAACTAGGCCCAAGAGGTGTACAAGAAATTATCCAGAGTTTTGAGAAGGTGATGAAGCTGTTTTTCCAGCATTTGGATGATCCCCATCACAAGGTTGCTCAAGCTGCTCTATCAACACTTGCAGATCTTATTCCAGCTTGTAAAAAGCCATTTGAAAGTTACATGGAGAGGATATTACCTCATGTTTTTTCACGGCTAATTGATCCTAAGGAAGTTGTAAGACAGCCTTGTTCTACAACTTTGGACATTGTTGGAAAAAACATATGGTGTTGATCCTTATTGCGGCCTTTTCACGATCATTAAATGATGTCTCCAAAGCCAAAGTTGAAAACATTATCGGGTTGCCTAGCCTTGGTTCCCTTTAACAAGCACTCATCAAACTCCACAAGGCTCCGGGAATGTAGGCATCTTGAAATTATGGCTTGCTAAACTGGTTCCTCTACGCTCCTTGATAGAATACTAAACTGAAGGATGTATCTATGACATGGCAATATCAGTTTACTCCTTTTCTCAGTCAACTTCTGTACTGAATTTTATTCTTACCTTATCAGTTGAAGAACAGAATTCTCTGCGAAGAACCTTGAAACAATACACTCCTCGTATAGAAGTGGACTTAATGAACTTTTTGCAGAGCAAGAAAGACAAACAGCGTTCCAAGTCTTATGATCCATTTGATATTGTTGGGGAACTCTCTTCAGAAGAGCATATCCAGGAGTGTCAAAGAAAAATCAATTATATGGAAGGTATTCTGGTGGTTCAGTGGATGATAGTGACAGCGGCAGAGAAGTGGAGTTCTTTGCAAGAGTCCACCTCTGGTACCAACTCTTTTTAGTCACCCAAATTTCAAATGAGACTCACTTGAGCAACATTATTCAAGTTTCAGAAATGGTTCTAGCACTGCAATCTCTAGTTTCAAAGCCAAAGATGTGAAACACGGTTTGGACAACATGGAGTCTGCTTCTAGCCCACGTTTGGACATGAATGGTATGAATGGCTCTGAGCACCAAGAAGTTACCACAAGCTTGGTGGATGAGAATGAGCCCTTCCAGGACTCATCTCTCATCCATCCTAAGCTTGCAGCTTTAAGGATCAACTCTCCTTCAGAAACCGGACCTAGCATTCCTCAGATACTTCATCTTGTAAGTGTTGGTACACTTGGCACATTTCAAATCATGATATTTTAATGTCACCTTTTTTTCTTACTTTTGCTCATCTCTCCACAGTCATCTTACTTCCATTCTACTAGTGATTGTGCTCTAGCCTCTAGGTAGTCATTTTGGACTGATGAGGCCAACATAATGGTTTTAGTTACCAGAATATATACTTGTTTTGTTTTGCTAAAGTTTGTTGCTTATGAACTTAAAGACATATAACAACACCACTTTAATGCCTCTACGAAAGAGGGGGTTCGGATAATCTAGCGACCTTATCACATGATAATAGGGGTTGTTTCAGATGAATGGAAATACATATTAAGTTCAAAATTTTCCATATTTATTTATAATTTTCCAGTCATGTAGATTTCCAATGGAGTGATGGAAGTCCTTCAGCAAACAAATTGGGAGTGCTGCAGCGGATTGGTTAAAGTTTCTGCATCAATGATCAGTCCATGTAGATGGAGTGAATTTGCTTTTTAAATTCTTTTTGTTTTCCTTCAATTATCTTTGACATCCTAGATTTCCATGGGGTTCTGTATCTGATTCTGAAGGTTGTTGAGAGGACTCTCTTTGTATCATTCATATTTTGCCTCGACTGTCTTTGACTGCAATATACTGATGTTTTGGCTAGCTGTAGGCTATTGTTTTCAATTTTGTGCTATACAACCCTATTACATGAGAATACTCATTTTGTCCTATTTCTCGGCCATGATCAACTTACCTTATCTTAAGAAAATATAACTCTTTGCTCCTGTTGTTAGCTACTTTAGGATGCACTTTATGTTTGGTGAACTTGACTTTAATGTTGTGGAATACTGTGGAATGACTCGGGAAAAGTATTTGATATGGTATGCTAACTTTTAGCAACACACAAGCTAGTTGGGACATAAGCTTGGAGATATTTAAGTGGAGCCCTCTTGAGGGCATTGGGGCATGTTGATATTGCCTCGCTGTAGGACATCCAGTTATTGGAACCCTTTGTTGCCCATGACAGATGAATTGGTTAAGCGACAGTTGACCTTGAACCATATCAGATTGACTAATTTTGTTTGTACATACATCTAATTCTATTAAGTCTTGTCGTTGCAGTACTTCAACTAGATATTAACAGTTGCACTTGAAGTCAGTTGATAATGATTCTTAGATCCGAGGCTTACACTCTCTTTGATAGAAATGCTGAAGAATCCAGGTTTGATTCCCCAATTCAACCATTGTAATCTGTGGTCAGTTCTCCACTCTTTCCTCCAAAAGCTGTTACTGAAATGTACTTTCCTTCTAGAAAGAAGCCATGGAGGAGTCAGTCGAGATTGTTATTGAAAAGCTACTCCACGTCACAAAGGACACTGTTTCAAAAGTAGGATTTGTTTGAATGAACTGTCAGTTTTCACTATTAGTTTTATTATATCACTTATGGTATTTGCCGTCTGGATAGGTTGCCAATGAAGCCGAGCATTGTGTAACTCTAGTTTTGTCCCAATACGATCCTCTGAGATGTTTAAATTGCCAAGTACATACTGAAATTTCTCATTTAGTTTGCCTATAGAGCTCAAACACTGACTGTTCCATTGAATATGGGTCTAATGTTTCTAGCGTCGTCATTGTCAGGTGATTGTTCCTTTGTTAAGTGACTGAGATGAGAAAACTCTAGTCACATGCATAAACTGTCTCACAAAGGTATCAAGTTGTTCCTTTGACACCCAAGTTCAGGAACATCCTCAGATTTTCCCTTTTTTCAGTCTGAACTAGTACAGCATCCCAACCGTCATGCCTGACTCTTTATTTAGTTTAAGTGATGACACAAACCTCATGAATGCGTTATGGTTTATAGATTGTGGGAGGCTCTCTCAGGAGAATTGATGATGCGATTACCTGACATTTTTTGCAGTCTACTTTTGATGCATTTGGCAACCCAGAATTGCTGATGTAAAAGGTACTTACTAAAATCTGCTTCTTAGCTAGAAAAACTCAATGTCGAGATTTTTTTTGTCACTCATCTTCGGCTTAATTAAGATTATTAATTCTTAGTACTGTGGATGCAGGCCTGTGTTGTATTTTGTCTTGTCGACATATACATCATGCTCGGTAAAGCATTCTTGCCTTATTTGGGAGGTCTGAACAGTACACAATTGCGGTTGGTTACTATATATGCAAACCGGATATCACAAGCACGAACGGGCACTCCCATAGACGCCTCCCATGATTAGAATCCGTTCCGCGTTGTTGATTTGTATATTGTGTGTAGTTTTCGAATTGGAGTGGATTGATTTTGTTATTATTTTTTCATATATTTGTCTATTATTTTCTTTTTCCAACTATTGGTTTTTAAATTAGGTTGATGAGTATTTTGTTTTGGAATGTATGAGTTAATACTTAGTACGCTGTGGTACATATATACATTAGTGGTAGCTGTATATTCTCATCTTAGATGTAAAATTACACTTTTCTGCAAATTGTAGTTCAGATAAAAAGAGTAAACTTGAATTGTGCCTGTGTTGGTCTACAGTTTTACTTGTCGATGGATTAGGTTCTTTAGCCTAATTCTCAAGAATGGTTCTTAAAGACCTTCAGGGTGCTCAAGTTGGTAGCATAACATATTCTCATATTTTGTACACTTACCTACGGTGACGAAGTATCATTTACGGCTTACAAAAATCAATTATCAATCAAATAAGAATTATAGAATGTTAAAATGAGGGGTTTTGTGCTCTTTTTGTTTGTTACAATAACTTGTTACAAAAATCAATATATCAATCATATTTTTTGCTTGTTACAATAACATTTTGAAAAATTGATGTGGACATAATATACAATGATATTTATTTGCTTGTTAAAAGAATATATAGCGAACCCATTAATTATTATTATAGTTTGATTTCTTTGATCGGGTAAAAGTATTTTATTAACTGATTGATTAATATTATTAATATATTCTAAAATGTATTTTATCACAAAAACATTTTTAATTAATAAATAGAAAACAAAAAGTATTTTATTAAGGGATAAAAGTAGAAAATATCGAGATAAAGGATTGTATTGAATTCCTATATAATCAAGTAAAAGGAAAAAAGGAAATTTTCTTCCTTGATCAGTAAATTGGGGCAGAGGAATATTAAGTTAAATAACCCATTTACTAAATAGAAAAAATGACTCCTAAATTTAAGGAGGCTTCACATCATGGGGGCTTCATTAGTGACAACTTTCAAGAGTCCTCCTTTTGCACTTTATAAAAGCGATGAATCAGCGTAGCGGTCTCAAAACACAGATCTTGGAAGGATAAGTGCGGGATGTCTCGGTAGTTGCAGGAGCAAGCTTCCACTTTCTTGTGATGGAGATTACAAAACTGAGCTCGGCATGAGGCTTGTGCGCTGGAAGAGGTTAGGATCTTTGATCTTGTGTTTCAGAAATTTCTTTCTAGTTTAGTATCTGGAGCACCCTTTACACTTCATATATGTATGGATAATTGTCATTTTTATAATTATTAATTTGCCTTAAATTGGAGAATGTGTAAGATTTGACAAAGGATTATAACTATAAAGTTGTCCTTATAAATAAATTTATTGCACACATTATTTAGCAACATAAGTCTATTTTATAATACTCCTTCCAAATCTATTTTATTATTTAGATGAATTTGACATAACTAAGAGGATTAATAACAAGTCTGAACGAATTTAATTTAGATGCACATAAAAAAATTAATTTCGGTGTACATTAAAGTGATGTGGGGTGGGGTTGTGTTGGCCTCCAAAAATATCAGCTGCTTTTATAACAATAAGATATAGACCACTAACCATATTAGGTACAAACAACTGAACAAATATGTTTATTGGAAACAAAACACACTCAGGGAAGACGGCATAAATGACTTGCATCGGAAATACCATTTTTCTTTGCATGAATTTATACAATCTGTTGGCACTCAAAGTGCCAATTTTGCAGGGGTGCTGATGAACCGAAGTAACAGATTTTCAGTTTGCAATTCAGTGTTAGTTGTAGCTAGGGATGGAAAGGAAACAACAGCAACACTTCGAATCGAATTGTCAAAATCGCACCGATTTCAACTTATTTGGGTTAAGATTTTTTTTTCAATCGCATCGCTATAGTTAAACAGATTTAAGAAATCGAAACTTTTTGTGGTTTGCGATTTTAATAAAAACCCACTTACCCGATAATATAATTTTAATATATTATATATATATTTTACATAATTAAATTGGGATTTATAATTTTATTTAACCAAATTTAGTATAGTCAGTTAAAATTTGACATATTTTCTCTATGGTCTATCAATTGGATCTTAAGGACGATAGGGATTATATTTATGAGTAATTTAGAACTGCCTTGGTGAATTAAATGATATGGTTTGATAATCGTAGAAGTCATGGTATAATCCACGTTTTCTTCTTATTCTGATTGGTAGATATTTATTTTGACAAATTGACTACTTATTTGTTGAACAATTGATTAATATGTATTTTGACAAATTGAATGTCCAATTTTGGTATTTAATATTTTTCACTGAAAAAAACGAATAGCATCAGGCGCGCAAACCGCCTGATCGGCAGAGAAACACCAAGACGGGAACAAAGGCGAAAACCGATTCAGACGAACCGAGCAAAACTAAAAAATACGGGCAATTTTGGCCGCAAAATCGCCTTAGAACGGACCAATTACCATCCCTAGTTATAGATATCTCAACTATTAATACAATAACAAAGTATATATTGGAGTATAAGATTTTCATGATCGAAGGGGTTAATTATTATATTTTTATAAAAAATAAGTTGTAATTATATAATATAATATCAAAATATTCAAGATTGAGAATGGTCCTTGTTAAGAACTCTATATGTACGGTTATAATTTTATGTAGTGTTTATTATTAATCGATTGAATTTTAATATGAGATAGAAGTGATGGGTCTTTTTATCTAGGTAACTATATACAAGGCACATGCATAAATGACAATCATACTAGCCAGTAACGTTTTGGCCTCTATATGACATGTTTTGCTTTGGGTGCAGTCCATTTGTTTATTATAGTTTATCAAGTGCCCACATGGGCACAATAGTGCACAAAATAGGCTTGCATTGAATAATATATCCTCATCTTGAATTTCTTTTACTTGAATGAGGAATAAATACATTATATTATCCTTTCTACTAGTAGTAATAGTAATAATATTCTCGATTCTTCATAAACAAGTGTCTTTGATCGGTAAAACTAAATTTTGAAAACATAAATATATAACCTATTTTGTTTGACTAAAATATTTATTCCATGATAATAATAAATTATTATAGCTTGTATTTGAATAAAATAAGTTATAATTCTATCGTTAGTATAATGAATGGCGGAGCCACACACGGAGTTCCTATTGGTCGAATAATTTGTATATATACTTCATTTATTTTTTATAGAACTTTGAGTTCTAGTTTTGAGTGGGACTTGATTCGTGGTTACTAGGTAGGACATTGAGTGTTCAAACCTTGCCAGAATCGATTTTCTTTTCTTTTAAAATCATTATAATTTCACTTGCTTACTTTTCTTAGTTACCATTTTCAATTGCATAGTTTTCTTGCATTTTAGACCAATTAATAGTAGTAACTTAATATTGCATTTATCAATCATAATTCAAAAAAAAATTAATTGTTAATTTTAGAATTATAGCGGAGGAAAATATTTTATAAATTATTAATTTTTATAAATAAATATTTTTAAACACTTGAAACCCAAACAAAATAAGAGTTTAAAAATTAGGTAGTCCTGGTTAGTCTCAGAGCCCCCGACCCCCCCGACCTACAATCCACTTTATAGCATAAATATAGGTCACATTCCTTACTGAATCTGGCTCCATGTAGTATAATAATGCATGTTTTAGCAGCATGATGTGCAGCTAATTAACCCTCATTGGTGCGGTGCAAGATGGATTGTTCTTGGCACATTAGGCCAAGCGATTAATAATACTTGGATCGTGATTATAAGTCTATGAGGAAAATAATCGGCGAGAAATAAGTAGTCTGGGAATCATAAAAGGCAAAGATGGTAGCCGATTAAGTTGCCAATCGGCCTGGAGTGCAGGAGGGGACAACTTGCCCGATGAAAGGATTCCATTTTATAATATGGAAAGCCTGAAGGGACTTATACAAATATATTTCCACATGTTCTACTATGCTTTCTGCTCTTGACAACTTTGGGACTATAGGCTCCCACATCTCATATCCTCCGTCAACTTTCATTTCTGATGATTTATGATATAAATCTACCGAGAAGTTATTTATAACAAAGTCATAAACAATCGTACATTGAGTTATAAGATTAAAGAATTCTTCCAACACAAATAGCCTCACCATTTAAGCTACCAGTGATAGGTACCGCATGTGCTGAGAGCAAACTACTGCAGATAATATGATACAAATGCGACTTCATAGCTTGTGATTGAAGTCTTTATTATAGGACAACTAGGGCTTCGATCTTTAAAGGTAGAGTGTTTGATTTGCAATAAAAACATTTTCATTAATAACATGAGTGTCTTAACCTTTATCGTATCTTTATGAGCAGTCTAAAATACTTTTTGGTTGAAGACAGTCTTGACAAATCATGAAGTTTTCTTATTATTGCAAAACTCCTCAAATCCAGATCTTACCTAATTCAAAGCAATCTCTTGTTGCTTGATCCAAATGCTTTATGTTTGAGGAAATCTCACCGACTCATTACCATATAGTAGCATGAAATCTCTATAAAATTGAGATTCAGAAATTTTATACAGTTATTGATTAGTAGTATGTTACATTATTTGACATTGATCACGACACTTAAATCGGCTTGCTCCATTTTTACTAACAACAAAATAAGCTAATCACTTTATAAACCTCCTCAACCCCAAATAAAATTGCTATGGAGAAAGTGTTACTGAGTATTATTTACTAGTGTAAGTAGTACTAAATGTTCTCTGCATTGGAATAAGTGAAATGTTGATACAGGTGTATATTTAATCAAGGCAGTTACCGTGTGTCATTTTCAGCCTTAAAACAAACATTTTTTGTTCTTTTTCCTTACAATAATCAGTTATTATCTCCAAGACAACTTATATATATAATGCTCAGGTGAATCTAAAAATCTGACCACTTTCCATATATAGATTATTGACGTAGATTAGGTTTTACATCTTTCCATTATCAAATCATTATTCTGTAAGTGGTCTTTTACTCTATATTATTTGCATAATGCATCATTTGTTGGAAGAACTTAGTGCATAATTAAGTAAATGTATTGTTGACGTGCAGCATGAAGTAGATTATGCTACAAAGAAAATCATTATTGTACTAATAGATTTAGATTTAGATAGGCATATGAATTCTGATTTGAACTTCTCATACATTATGGATTAAGTATTAATTAGTAAAGATAGTATATAGGATGGTCGGATGGAAATAAAATTTGTACTATAGGGATATGCCTCTTTAACCACTACTTATATTGGGATTATTTTATATGTCTTATTAACCACTTACATATATTTGATTATGCCTCGTTAACTACTTATATTTTGTTTTTTTTTATAAGTAGTTTTGTAATGTGAGGGACTTCTAAGGAAAGATGTTTTAAATCTCTATTAGCTGGCATTGTCTATCAAATCTAATGAAGGGGTTAAGGATCGTGCATCATACATAAAAATAGGAATGAAAAATAGATGGTCTATTTCTGAAAATATACAGAGGTACTTTTAACTTATTCACTCAATAAATCCATATTCAATACATTTAGGTTTAATGCATAAAGTTTTTTACCCACTATATATCCAGCATTAGGTTCTCCTTCTATATTTTTCCAGCAATACTAATTTCTTTACTTTTGGTTTGCTGTTGAAGTATAGTAGTATTATTTTGACAGCATCAATTAATTATTTCAAAAATAGTTTTTCGACTTTACAATTATTACAAGTACTGTAGTGATGCATTATATAGGAATCATTTTCGTCTTGTAGGCTGTAGCTTGATGTTAAACCCACATATAATATTAATGGAGAATTCAAACTCATCAAAACCCAACCCCCCACCGCCTCTTTGCAGCAAACTGACATGTTGAAAAAAGAGATGCTGTTCTACTGTTTTATATACCTCAAACCATAACTACCTACTTTCTTTAAACCTTTTCCCAATTTGGAAACAGCAAATCCTCCTACTAGATACCATTTTGTTGTCAACACCTTTTACCAAAATTCCTACTCTACAATTGATAGTTTGAGTGTATATATGTCACAAAATATTTCATTATTTAAAAACAAAACTGGCAGGTTCCATATAGATATAATTGATTGTTCTCACATAAATATTTGATTGTTTAGAATAAAAGTGATAGATTTCGCGGTTAGATGAATCACCGCGTCCCGGATTTTGAATTAGATGATGTTTATTCCTTACCTGTTTCTTCAGGTTTAACTAGAAAATCATCAATGTAAGAACTATAATTTGATTGTTTTACTTAATTGTTTTGATACTCCAATTGGAAATTCATCAATTTTATTACTTAATTATTGGATTCTTGATTTTATTTTTACAGGGCAGAGGGGGATGGGGTCATGGAGTTACTATGGCAAAATGGGCAGTAATTCCCATACCGAAACCAAAGATCTGGAAAGGGCTTTCGGCCATCTTGAGGCAGCGCCACCAAACGCCGCCTCAGGAGATGGGATCAGTGGTGGAGGAGGCAGCGGCGCAACAACATTTGTTTATGCAAGAGGATGAAATGGCATCACAGCTACCACTTCATGAAACTACATTTGAACTTGATACCAAAGTGGAATATTTCAATCCTCCACCACCATCCACCTCTAGTAGCACCACTATCACGGGCAACGCCACATTCCGATGAGCTGAAGTTAAATACTTCTATTGAATTAACGGACAGACAACAAAAGCGAAAAAATTATACTATTCCAACGATCGTTGCTACAAAGCCGCCTGTGGCGCCGCCTGTCGGCAAAATGATACCCCACCCCGCCGCAGCAGAGGGTGCAGAATTTTATGCATTTTACAAAACTGCCGACCGGCCTTGATGGAGTTGGACCGCGACCGTCAGGGTTACAGTAAAGGCAGGTAACTCAGTCGTCTTGTCATTTACATTTCATTAAGATTATAACATTAATTATGATATATATATATATATATTAAATTATTTTATAGGCTAACCCCAAAATTAAAAAGTAACACAGGTCATGACAGTATTTGTTGAGTTCATGGAATCATCTTAAAATCGATTGATTGTTGATGTATGAATTAATGATCTTCAATAATTCATCCGAAGTCTTACACAACTAATATGGGTGGATTTCAATAATATTATCAGTGCACAAAACATCCCAGACTCACAGCTGCTCCAACTTACCTCTTGATTTTGATAAAGCTATGAATTTTTGTATTTGACCACTAAAAGTTGGTAAAAGTTTGTTTATAAAATTAATATTTTACTAATCAGTAAACATTTTCGAGTAAATTCAGTAACTTACTTCCTTCATTTTAAATTAATTGGCGTTTTGGATTCTTTGATATTAATACTTTGATCGCGGGTATGCTTTTTATTTACTAATCCAAAAAATATAAAATTGATATAATTAAATTTGGTTTTATGTGCGTAACTTTA
>JADFUC010000032.1:0-39515 GCA_019722365.1 Lithospermum erythrorhizon
CTCAGTATACTTCGTTCAGTTACGTATTGCTTTCATGAATAATTCCAGCAATACATCTTGATCATTGTTGTCAGCCGATGGATGGAAGGGAAACTAAATCTCTTGAAGAGCGAAATCTGCTCATGTTCAAAGAAGTGGGCATTTCCGTCTCAAAAAATTGATCCCCGGTAATTAAGGATCATAAAGTTATACCCTGCTTGATTGTTGAGTATCCAGCAAAGTAGCTACTTAACCGTTTTTAGTCCGATTTTAACTTTCATTTGTCTTATAAGGCACTACTCGGTACAGACGTCCCAAATGTGTAAAAAGTGTCTTATCTTGGGTTACAACTTAGGTCCATAATTCATGTGTAAAAGGGGTTTTAGTAGTTGCTTTGGTAAAGGGCTTCGATTTAAGATATATAAGGCTGCCGATGCTTAGAATTACTCTCCCAGTGATTCGGGTAAAGTAGTGTGACTAATCATACTCACACGTATCTTTTAATGTTACATTGCGTCTGTAGCTACCCGAATTTCATGAGGTAGGAGATCTTTTATCGTGGTGTATTGAGAGTGCGATTCAGCTCCCTCTAGGAATTTGTGAATGGCCTGCAGACGTGTTCACGATCCGTCATGCTCTACCATAGTATTCTCCTTGCGGTCGAGATCTAACGGCCTTAATTGTTTTTGCTAAGTTGGTTTTCCACTGTGTAAGCTTTGAACACGTCCGATTGATTGAGACTTTTCATGAATGAGATAAAGATAGTAATATCGAGAAAAATCATCTATGAAAGGCGTTATAAAATAATGTTGACCATTTATTTGGTGAAATGGTCCACATATCTTTCTGTATGAATAAGTTAGACACCCTTAGTCGATTGAACTGATTTATCACTTTTGTTTGTCTGTTTTTCATGTCGTTATTAGCGGGTTTGAGAAATAGAAAATCGAGGGGATCGAGATTACATTTGACCTGAAGCCTTTCGATTCTTTGTTTAGATATATGCCCTAAGCGTTTGTGCCATAATGTAGCGGGGTCTAGTTAGTCTCGACTTTTTGTACCTCTTAAACTTGTATGCAAGATTTCATTATAAACAATAGTGTCAAGCAAATATATATTGTCATAGTAAGACAAAGAACCGAGTACCAATAATATCTAAATTTAGATAAATGGCGATTATTTCTAAATGAACAAGAATAGCTAGATTTGTCGATGTAGAAGCAGAAACCCAATTCAAAATCACAAAAAGGCCTTGATTTGCTTGAAAAATATCTTTGAATCAAAATAAAGAACCGGTCTTTAGTAACAATCTAAATGTTCTATTGCTTCAACCTTAATTGATTTGCCATCGCCTTAAATGAATCTTTTTCTTTATGTCGCTTGGATGTGGAAGCAATTGGGCAATCTGCATGAAACGCACTTATATGATGTGGCACCGAAAGAATACACCCGCCCAGTATGCATTTGGAAATGCTTTGGCTTCAATTAACCTCGAGAACAAGCCAAAACCGTATAGTACCTTTCTTTGCATGGCGTGATATTTGGTACAATCCTTAACTTTCGTGTCAGCCCGGCCCTTACAAAGTAACAACTAACACGCCCGGGCTTATTGTGTCGTTGTTTAACTTTTGTCTTTGAGCTTTATTGCCGAACTTTCTTATCAATTTTCTTTTTGTTTTTGCTTGCCTTTAAATGCCTTTACCAAATGAGCACTTCGATGCTTCTCTTTTGCCCAAGTCTTTCCTCTTGCTGCGCCTGATGAGATATGAGCTCGTTAAAGAGACCGTTTCTCTTTTGGCGATTGTAGCTAACCTTAAAGCGACTAAATTGTGCCGGGGAAGAGAGACTTAACTAAATGCACCCGGCGAAGTCGTCAAGCGATGATAACTTAAGTGCCTTTAGTTTGAAGCAAGATGAGACATTTCCATGATGTACTCCTTATGTTCACTTTGTGCACTTTATACTTTGAGAAATTAAGTTCAACAAGTTGAACTTATCGTTTTTGGCAAAGCGTTGCTCCCCGATTTGTTCAGGAACTCTTTTGGCGGTGGCTTTCCGGTGGCAGAACCCTGAATGATTCACAAATTCATGGCCATGATCGTTAGACACGTAGGATTAAACGATCCCATTTCTCAAAGTCGCTTTTGATCAGCCAGTACTTTGGCCGTAAGAAGAAGC
Source organism: Lithospermum erythrorhizon (assembly GCA_019722365.1). NCBI lineage: Eukaryota > Viridiplantae > Streptophyta > Magnoliopsida > Boraginales > Boraginaceae > Lithospermum > Lithospermum erythrorhizon. The sequence goes on from JADFUC010000032.1 coordinate 2,158, forward strand.
TGAGTTTATTCAGCTCACAGCGAGGTCGGGCGTCAATGTCTGACCAAGGAAAATACTAACATTTTTTCTTTCAGGTCCTTAAAGTTGGTCCCGTTTAGTAATGGGATAGAGTTGACATTAGCGAGATATAACTTGAGCCAGTATTAGCGAAATATAATAAAGCTCGCATTAAAATTTATATGATGAGAATATAATAATCCAAGAAATTCAATAAGTGGGTGAATCCAGCGACAAGATACCTAGTACTACATTAATTTTTAGTCTTTGAACGAGAAAAATTAACTTGTAAATGTGTGCGATATAGTAATCAAATATTATGATAACCATAAAGTAAAATATTAAGTCTTTTACTTTGGACGACTTAACATTAATGGAAAATTTATAATTGTTACATATTTATTACCACAGGTATGCTTAAAATCCGGCCAAATTAATAATCCTCTTTTGGGTTGATTAGTAATCGCATGGAATTCAAACACACAAAACCGTCTTAATATGAGAATTAATTCATCTACACAAAAGAGGTTACTTTGGCAACTTATTGTTTCAACAAATTAATTCCAATATTAATAATAATTGCCAAGAATTAAATATGATTATTAACCTTAATTTATAACTTCATATTTATTTTTGACTCACGTAATGTTAATTACTTATGAAGTAAAATAAACATAAAAAAAATTCACTATAATCATAATAACACTCTGATACCAAATATATATAAATATATATAAGCTAATAAAACAAATCATAATTTGTATGTAATTATTAAAAAAGCACAGGGCCGTGCTGGCTGGCTATTCGATGTTGATTGAAAAAAAAAATGAAAGTACTTGGATCCTCGGAGATGCAACACGCGGGCGAGATATGATGCCTCCCGAAGGGAACGGCTCATTCAAGATAATAGACGCTACATATAGTTATTACGTACTTGTTCAGCTGATACATTAAAGATTCTTCTATTACCGTATTAAGTATCGCGTATAGCAAAAGCAGATATTCTTCGTTAGCTAAGAAAGCGACTTGTTCCATAAGTCGATTTTTCGGGTAAGTATATGTTAATTCAATAATGGTTTGTAATTTACAAACAAAATCACATCCCACGTTTATCAATACAGAATACCGCGATAAAGAAGGGCGGTTTGATTAATCTAATGATCAACTAATCGATATGAAGGTGACTAAAATTACGATTGTTAGAATTGGTATGCCCGATCTTTACATCTTAGATTAATTGAAATGCAACATGTCTCGGAAGCGTCTGTATTCAGCCGGGATTGAAGAAGCGTAGGATTTTGGATATTTCGATTCTATATGACCTCTACCCGTGTTCTTTCGGTAATGGGATGTAAAAGAATGAAAGTATGAATTGGGGCCTTGACCTTAGTACTTTATATATAGGAAAATATAGAGTTTACATGATTCTTTATTTGGTGTCATCCCAATAGAATGTCATACTTAGGGTTTTAAAATAGTATATAAAAGTAGGGGCGAGGGGCTGTCATTACGAAACATAAGCCCAAAGTAAAAGCGACAAATAAATAAGTAATCCATAAAAGTAATACAATAACTAGAAAGATAATACTTGTGGCGGGTGACGCCCGAACTTAGGCACACCCAAGAAATCATCTTGAACAGTAGCTTTGCTAACCGACCCCATGACATAGGGAGTATTCCGGTTTCTACAGATTACACGGCGTCCTAAGCCTTCCATTTAAACTTTGCTTTGGTCGCCCGAGAAGGTTTGTTGTTCCATGAGAGAGTGAAGAACGTAGCCGCCAATCCAGCCATACCTGGTTTTGGTCGCCACATGAATCGGCTACAGTTCTTATCACACCAAAAAAATACTGAACCACCGTATTATATCGAAGCGATGAGCACTTGCTACTTGCGCGTAGTAAAGTAAGAAATGAAGCTTCGCTACGAGATCCGTGAAACCTGCGGTATGCGCCACTTGATATATGATAGCGACAGAAGCTGCGGAATCCATAGCGAGGCGGCGAGGCAATGAGAAGCCAGCGAGCCGCCTTGATACTCCCACAGGCATCGCGAGATGATGCCGGGGCCGGCGTCCTTAAAAAGCCATGTTAATAAGTTTAAGGATGCCAGGTAGGCTTGACATCGACTTCAGAGCTTCCTCGGGCGAGGTTTGAGAGGATGAACATCGAAAAAAGCAGCCAACCTCGAGATTCCCCCCGCTTCGATGTTTATAATGCGGCATGCCGGATTAGACTGATGGTAGAGACAATGATTATCACGGCAACTGACCCCATGAAACCTATACCGTTTCGCCGTACTTAGCAAGCTGAGGCCACCAGCCTAACACCAAAGTATTAACACCGGAATGAGCGAGCAGGCCACTGACCTTTTCGAGACCTTTGTTGATGGGCTCCGAGCTTTGAAGGCCAGTCGGAGGCTGAGTGAAAATCTGTACATGGCCCCAAACATCTACGCATAATGATCCCGAACTTTGAATAGCAATTGGATTGGTGAGGAAGACATTATAACGACCCGCCCGAATTCGTACCTCCACGAGGGATTAAAATTATTGGGATTACGGGCCAGGAGTCCTTGTCGATGGATGGTACCAGTTAAACTTTCCCTTTGTCCTTAAATAATACAATAAAATAACATACGTCTTGAAGAATAGTTTTTAAGAAAATAATCAGTAAGTGGTATTTACAACACGCCAAAGCCACTCACAAATATATACAACAAGCTGTCAAAGTACAAAATAACAACCACATATAGTGAAATCACAAAGCCTATGATATACATTTCAAACTACGACCAAAACAATGAAAAGAAAGGCGCAGTATCTCGGCCACCGTCTAAGCGCTTGAAACCCGTCATGCTTGAGATGACATTACGTCGCCACATCGACAGCACAAATAAAAATGGCCCGTAGCCAATAGGGTGTAAGTTGCCGAGAGAGAACTGAGTGAGTACTTATCTCTCGAGAGTGGAAATTAACCAGCGCTGACTCGTGGCGTAACATAATAATCGTTAATTAAACGCCCGATAGATTTTTTTTTTTCGAATCTTACACGATCCCGAGGCCATTAAATTGAGAATATCATTAGCGAGTTCATAATCATTGCTAGCGTCATAAGTATACTAATACTAACCTTTACAATTATCACAAATTTATAGGCTGATGAACTAACATCACTTAAACTACTAAAGAACATACAACCATAATCATCGTCTCGAAAATAGTGGCAACAAGTTTGAATAAGGCCTGACTCTACAGCCAGCGCTAGTACTACTCAATCCATGACTAAACAACTCAATCGGCTTCAACTGACTCAATCGACTGAAACATACCGATCAACTCAACAACCAGTCAACTCAGCGTCACCGATCAACTCGGCATGAACCCGGATTACACGCGAAGGCACACGTAATCAGCCTCGACTGCGGGGAAAACTTATGCCGTCGAAATAAGCTAAACATCGCTTTTCATACTTGAGGCAAATACATCATCTTTCATGCGAAGTACAAGATACATTTCTGTCCAGCTTCGTACCGAAATGCAGGGGCCTTACTTGAGTATCTGACTCGTATTACATCAACAAGCGATAACAAGTCATCCCAAAGTCAATCGACCAACAAACATCGACCCCAGAAATGATCGGCTCTGACCTCGAATCGGCTGTCGTACACAAACAATGAACACAAAAGCGTATATAGATAACGTGCCATGATTGCTCGTCAAATTCAACACGTTCACGAGAAAGTAAGTAATCTACGCCCGTGAGTTAAATGATACTAAAAGCGCAAATTTATGATATGAAGCGTCTGCATTTCAATCGTCAGGGTCTTAGTTTCATTTCCGCTGTCGCGACATCCGCCAAAAATACGATTATGGTTGCCGCCGAGGAATTCGGGGCAATTTTGGGTTCTCTTTTGATAGTATCGAGAAAGCGTCAGCGTGTCGGCCATTAACCTTTCCCGTTAGACTTGCTTAAATCCTTTGCTCTTTTTCTTCTCTCTTCCGATTCTGCTCCTACACTTTACTCACTTTTCTGATCTTAATCCCATTTTAGTTTCGACAACAATTTCATTTTAGAAGTTTAGGTCAATGACTCTTTCAACTTAAGGTTTCGAGCAACCTGCTGCGTTTAGTTTTTTATTTTCATTCCAGCAAATATTTAATTATCAACAACTGCTTGGTGGAATTATTACTATGTGCGTTTAAGCTAATAAAAGCGACAAAATCCCGACTACCCCGACAATCATCACCGGCCCCATACACCCCGATTCGGCCTACAAGAAGCAATTTCTATTCGATCCGACAATAGAATTCCCCGACTAATTAATCCGTTTCTATGACCTTTAATCAAAAACTCAAATATTAATCAAGCTTACAAAATCTACCAGCCTACTCTCTTCAGTCAGCATGAAATCACAACTTATATTCCAAAACAAGCATATTAAAGACCCGTAATATCGCTTAATACAATATAAAAGAAAAATTTAGAAAAAAGTGAACCTAAAAAGTCAACTATGTTCGGCCAATTTGACTCAAAATCGATTATTACTCAGCAACCATATAATCGAGCTTAGATGATACCTACATACCATTTAAACTCTCAGCTTCGAGAGTCTAGAGGTGACAAAGTCAAACTTTTCAAAAACTTTGAAGCCCATAGCAAAAGTTTCCAACTTTTCTTACCTTGAAGTGTAGAGAGATAATGAGGGAAGATGAAAATAACTTTTTTGTCTTGAGCCACAAAGGAATGGAAGAAAAAAAAATTTCAAGGGAGAGATGAAGTTCGGCCAAGTCAAGGGGAAGAATGAATAAGTGATAAGGTTGGTGAGATATTTAGGAATGAGCTTAAAAGCCTCGTTTTGGTAAGCGGTGTGATTTCTCGGCTTAAGTAATTAAATCTTAATGAAAACGATTTCCAAATGTGCTATTTCCGTGACATAAATTACTATACATATATCTTGAGTACCGGTATAGCGGGGTTATATTTAGTATTGATACCGTCACCGGATCCGCAGCGACCTATATATATAATATAATTCAATGTTTTAAAATAGCGGGTTATTTGTCCCCACCCGCTAATAAAAATTTCGGCCTCGAAATTTCTGACTCAACAAACCACGGAAGGACCGCATGTCTGACACCTTGTCATCTGACATGTGAAACAAAACAAGCTACGACAAATTCGTCCTACGAAAAGTTGCGGTTAACGGCTCCTGGTAGCCTCACCAGCAATGGCGTTGATTTCCTCAGCAACAACTTTCACGAGGTCACACGCTTTACATTCTGATACTTTTCCTTCCGATCCGAATCACCGAACGCCACCAGGTGAGATCCTCACGAAGTTCAGAGGTATTGAGCTAGAATGTGGGACTCGTCAAAAATATGCTCTTCACCGAGGCGAGACACGTGGAATACATTGTAAGATTACATCGAGCCGAGCAGCGCCAAGCAAATGCGCTCACGGACCGGCTACCGCCAAAATCTCAGCGATTACGTGTAACGAGGACTCGGCTTCCGCTCCTTCGAGCCGCATTACCGCTTTCCGTGGAGATACCCTCGAAATACCCGTCGCTGACTTGAAACACAAATCCACTCGGCGGCGATCAGCGTATTTCTTCACATGCGTCGCAGCGTTTCGGGTGTTGTTGTATCGACTTGATCCTACTCAGTGACCTTCGACTAACTTCGAAGCCATAAAACTTATTGCTTTTCCTACTTCGTTTCGACAAATGGGAGTTAGAGCACTTTCGCCCGTATAACGTCTGAAATGGTGTCTAAATACCGATACTAGCATAGAAAACTATTATTATGCACTTGAACTCCATCTTCACATGATTAAATCATCGACTCCGCGAGGCTTCGAGAACACGCGCCAAGCGTATCCTCAAAGTGCAGTTGTCTGCGATTGCCCGTTTGTGCAGGGGATGGAAGATGTTTCAAAATCAACTACAGTCCCCAAGCGCCTCTTTGAAAACTGTATCCAAAAATACAGTAAACTTCATCCGCGATTAGGAATGTCAGCCTTTGGAACCCGGTAATCTCCTGTCGATCGGCATACGTGTGGCCCAACTTTCAGTCCATCCAGTCCATTTAATCGGTAGGAAGCTGACGGAACTTCAACAATCATCCCATGATACTTTAAATCCCGTCGTTCCTTACCTCGGCGATGGGAAGTCGAATAGGAAATCCGTGGTGATATGCTCCAGCGTCCATTCGGGGGTGGAAGTGGGCATGCTTGATCTGCGGGGTGTCATGCTTTCAATCTTTACTGCGGACAACAAACCAAATGCATTAGCCCTGAAGCTCTACAATCTCTCTGCTTCGTTTCACGGCCGCGATAAACCCGACCTCGAGTCACCGATACGTGCTTACATTGCTACCCGGATTACTTCTTATAAGGGCATTATGAGCACTCATCGAGAATCTCGCTTCCTCAGAGCTCCTCGAGGAATACGGCGCAGGAGCAACCTACCGTTTCATTACCCGAGCGCAGTATGCATGACCAGAAATCCGATCACCTCGGCTTTTCACCTCTTTAATGATATTTTTGTAATTTCTCATTTTTCTTTGAAGCGCGAGATTGATGAAAGTGCAGTTGAACTTTTGTGAGCCAGCGACTGCGCGTACTTGACCTCGAATCGACTCGAGCTTAAATGCGCTGGCTCTTTGGCACCCCGCTACTCAAAGCATGCGCTCTGACATTCGCTTCCCGGGTGATGCTCGATAATCACGTCGTGATGATAAACTACATCGTCTTACTGCGCACCGAATGCGGGTCTGCGTCGGGAGAATGCCCGGCTTTTATGATCGGTGAAAATGCGAATCCCAACCCATTACAAGTAATGCACCAGCAGCTTATTCGAAACATCCGTTGCCAACTCGAAGATCACGAGTCGGGTAATTTCACCATGGTTAACTTGGGTTGTCGAAGCATGTGATAGCTCTCCCCGATTTGCATTAACCGCTTGACCTACGAGGTGTGGCCGCGTCGTTGTATATCGCGTAACCTCGGAACCGCGGATGGTAAGGCCAAACCGGTCTGCGGTGTTGCGCTACGACTCTACGAAGCGGCTCTGTGATAAATGCGTCCCGAATAAAGGAAACACCGCTTCTGGCCAACAGTGTCATCCGGGTCATGATCAATGAGAAGTCACGATAAACCTCATATAATAACCCGGCGAACCGAAACTCTCGCTTTTCACGCTCGTGGAGTCGGCTCCCGATTATTCGCGACCTCCGCTTACGGGATCAGCACCAAATACTTTCACTGTCTGGCGTAGCCCCGAAATGTACTTTTGCCAACCGGAGAATTCACACTTGGTGAACTTGGCGTCTGGCTGTGTCGTCACCGATACCTCAGCCTTGACGCGGGTGGTAATGCCGTGCTCCTCACCGCCGGTCGAATGAATCGAGAATGTCATCGATGAACTCGATCACGAACTTATCCAAGAATTCCCGAGCAGCCCGATTAAATTAAATCCATAAATGATCTTTGATGCGTTAGTCAACGAAATTGCATAAACATAAGCTTCGTAGTGCCACGGCCACGGATCACGAAAATTTGGGATTTCGGAATGTCGCCTCACGGATCACCGGTAGGTGATACTTGGGATCTGAATCGATCTTGAAAACACCTTAGCGGCCGCCGAGGCGGTGAATAGATCATCACATCCTCGGCAATGGATAACGGTTCTTGATAGTCACGCATTTAAATATACGTAGTGCGTACCGCGGCCTCGGCGTATCATCCTTGCTTCATGAAAGCAGGCTGAGTGCGCCCCGAGGCTCTTCGTGCGATGAACCCACATCAGCAGTTCCTGCCCGGCCCAAGTCTTGACTCTCTTGTAGCTTTCTGCTGCGGAGCCATTACATACGGAGAAATAGGGAATTGGCGCGGTACACGGAACTTCTGACAATTGAAAACTCCAGCGTCCACCGTTGGCGGTAACCACTGGCGGATCCTCGGAAAAAATCAACATACTCCGCGGATGCATGAACATCCTCAATCGAGAATTTTCCTACTCTCCCAGTCGTACATACCCGAGAAACCCAACCTGACCTTTCTTCGTCAACTTCGGCTCGAGAGTGCGAGAAGTAAGGAAGTCGAAGGTAAGATGCTTTAACTCCCAGCAAGCGAGTGCTCGAATTACGCAGGACTAGCAAAGATGATGATCTCACTACGGTGGCGGTCGATATTAGTGTGATGTGCCATCGAGCCGGTCCATGCCCAAAACAACTCAAAGAAAGCAACGTAGTTGAGCCTTGTGGCCCAGCGCGGGACACGAAGATACTAAAACTGAGCTCATTGCCAAAATTATAAGACCATGAGATTAAATGCAGATTTAGAATCGTCAAATCGTATGGAAATGTGAAATCGATGGATGAATGAATTAAAAACCACTTTGTCCTTAATAACCCAATAAAATAACATACATCTTCAAAATAGTTTTATAGAAAATAGCTCTATACGTGGTATTTCAACATACTTAAAAACACTCATTATATCTGACAAGCTGTCAAATACAAAAATAACAACCACGCATGCGATGCGAAATACCGAAATACCTTGATATACGTTTCAACCTACAACCAAAACAACAAAAGAAGGCGTAAGGATATACGGCCACCCGTCTACCGCTTTAAGCACTCGAATCCGATCGCACGAACCAATCAAAAATGTTGATGCACCGCCTGTCGGCGCAGCGAATAAAAATCTTGGCATGGCGAATAGGGTGTAAGGCTACTTGAAGCTTAGTGAGTACTTATCTCGATAATTAAAATTACCTTGTTTAAATGGCGTAACATAATAATCGTTAATTAAGAAGAAACATAGATAGATTTTTTTTCGAATACTTACCGATCGAGGCCATTATAAATTGAGAATATCGTTAGCGAGTTCGTAATCATGCGTTATCATAAAAGTATATTACTGCCGATGTACAATTATCATAAATTTATAGGCCCGATCAACTAACATCTTGGCGGTCTCTTAAAAGAGCATCTGACCACAATCGTCGTCTCGAAGAAGCGGTGGCAACAAGGCCCCAGGAAAATAGACCGCTGACTCTACCATGACGCTGGTGCTACTCGATCGCGGTGCTTGACTCCAATCGACTCGGCGTCTCGATCGACTCGACATCTCTGTCGACTCGATCAACTACGACATGCCATCGGCCTTCAGCGGCTTCGATCGACTCGACATCTCGATCAACCTAACGTCTTAATCAGCTACGACATACCGATCAGCTTTCAGCGTGAAAGCAGTTCTGCGAAGGCACCTATAATCAGCCTCGACTGCGGGGGGAGAAACATGTCAGTCGGCGTAAGCTAAAAATCACACTAAATAGCAGGCAAATAAATGTTTCGTACGAAGTCTGAGGCCTTTAAATCGAGATTGTCTATTTCGTAAATCGTCAATGACCCATAAGCTTGACTCATCCCAAAGTCAATCAGAGCCAACAAGCGTCCGACTGAAATGATCAACCTGACCTCGGAAATATTCAGTCATTACAGCTTGATCGACACAAACATATATAGATAAGGTGCTCATGAGTATCATCAAATTTAACACGTTCACGAGAGAGTAAATTAATGCACACCCGTAAAGTTAAATCTCACCGACCTCGGCTAACTTGATATGAAGCGTCTCGCCCCTAATCCAATCAGGTGTCGTTCCCATTATAAGCCTTTAATCATGACATCATAAAATTGATTACTCACTATAATTTTAATCTCGTTTAGTTTCGGCAACAATTCCATTTTAGAGGTTTGAGTCGACAACTACTCAACTTAAGGTTTTGACTTAACGCCCAGCGTTTTTATTTTTTATTTTAAACTGTGACGATATTTAATTATCGACTTAACTTGACTCTTGGTGGAGATTATTCACTAACGTGCGTTTAAGCGGTAATAAAAGCGACAAAATCCCGACGCTGACAATCAATCTGCATCCCTCACTTTACACTTACAGTTCGATCGCTACAACCGATTTCTAATCGATCCGACAATCCAGTTCCCAGTAATTAATCGTTTAACGACCCTTTAATCAAAAACTCAAATATTAATCAACTTACAAAATCCTACCTCGACTACTCTCTTCCGATCCAACATCAAAATCACAACTTATATTCCAAAACAACTATATTAAGATCGTAATATCATGTCTGATATAAAGAAAATTTAGAAAAGTGAACCTAAAAGTCAATATCCCGTTGACCCCGTTTCAGCCCCAATCGATTATTATCATAACCACATAATCCAAGCTTAGATGATACACCACATACCGTTTAAAACTCCTCGAAACTTCGAAGTCGTAAAGTCAACAAAAGTCAAAGCAAAAACTTTGGAAATATAACAAAAGATTCCAACTTTAGCACCTTGAAGTGTAGAGATAATGAGGGAAGATGAAACCAACTTTTGTGTCTTGAGCCACAAGAAATGGAAGAGATGGAAGAAAAAATTTCAAAGAAGAGATGGTGAGTTAAGTCAGTCGTGGGGGAAGAAGGGGGATGGGTTTTGTGATAAGAATGAATAAGTGATAAGGTTGGTGAGATATTTAGGAATGAACTTAACACTCGTTTGGTAAGCGGTGTGATTCTCACGACTTAGATGCTTAAATCTTAATGAAAATGATTTCAAATGTGTGCTATTTCCGTGACATAGAATTACTACACATATAATCTTAGTCTTGGTATATGGGTATATTTAAATACAAATCTTTGAGGATTGCCATGACTTATATATATAATATAATTTAATCATTTTAAATCTTAGTTATTTCGAGACATGGTTGAGAACTTCGATACTCAGCGGCTTGACGTTTAGAGGCGAATTAGATACCCTTTTTATGGAGAAAATATCAATAGGAAGCCCGGTCTTCCAAGATTCTCCGAGACCCGAAAAGGCGTCTTTTTTTTAGAATGGTAGAGGCCAGTGTAGAATAAATAGAGAGCGACTTCATCGGGGATCGATTCTAAATCATAAGCGCCCTTGAAGCCCAGACTTCGCCGTTGGTACAAAAGCTTCCAGCGGCGGAATATCGTCGCCATGAGAAACAACATTGAGTTGGTGGATCTCAGATCCTCGATCTGAGAAAGTCGAACTACGAGCTAAATTAAGAGCTCCCGTGACAGAAATCTTTAACGTCACGGCTCGAACTCGCGGGCCGATTGGACTTGACGGAAGCCAAGAATCGACCTAGAAATTACAAGTCCAGCCAGCGCGATGTAATTGCTCTTACATTTCTACTCCCGAATAGCCACTAAAACGTTTCCAAATACGAGAGAGTGGCGAGGATGGACAGCGTGCCGGGGTAGCATTCTACCGGTATTTATCAGGCATATATTTTCTCCACTGAGTGTTCCTGACCCTTGGCTTTGAACCGCTTAAACTGCGAAGCATCGAGATGTCTAAAGTCGGAAGTCGGCCCCTCTTGCTTGAATGGGCGTACGTCCCCAATGAAACCAAGTGATGTCTCCCCAAGGAATTTGTTCAACATAATTCCAACTTTCTCTGAACACGTGGAAGGCATAGCCGTTGCTTGTAAAAATAAAGTGGGAAGGTAGAAAGAATCGGCCGATTGAGAGCCAATTCTCTTGCCAAAGGAAAGATCGTTATGATGCCAAGAAGTGACCGTATTCGAATTCTATCGAGGAAAGTGAGTCGAGCAAAACACTTTGCTTTTTTACCCTTGAAAATGGAATACCAGAGATAGATAAACGGTAAAAGATTCTTTCTTGAACCGAGTCGCATGACGCGCGTTGGCTCGGTAATGAGAGAGCTTATCAGAAAAAAATCGCCGAACTGCTTAAATACATTTATCACGCCTTGCGAGAAACATATTGATAATGATCCAAGAATCGATGACCTTGTCGAGAGAAGTCTTGACCCATTCACGAGAGCGACTATGATCATCCGCAAGGCCAAACACGTGGCGGAAGATTGCATTTAGAGTTATATCGATTCGGGATTAGCGTCCACTGCGACATGGCTTGAGGGAAAGGTACTCACGGGCAATAATAAATAAAGAAGGAGAAAGCGAGGATCACCTGACGAACCCCGCTGTTGACTTGAAATACCACATCGACTCTCCCATTCAGCGTAACCGAGAACACACGAATTACCCAGCGACATGATCTGTCGATCAAACATCCATGAGCCAATTTCCGAGAAGAACTAATCGAGAAGGAAGTCCCGAGATAACATATCGAGCGCCTTGGTCATATCGAGCTTTGAGGACATTACGCCCCGACTTGCGAGCGGAAGAATATTATCTTGAATGAGCACATGCAGGCTCGGGGAATATTATCTTGAATAGGCGTACTTGACAAACCTAGTACGATACTCCAAAATAATCTTGTGAAGAAGAGTGGGAAGTACGGGAATTCAACAACTTAAAATTTATAATCTTATTAAGCGAGAAGTTACATAAGCTAATGGGACGAAAATTACTCCAAGTTCTCGCCCCTTCACATTGAGGAATCAAAGTTATAACTGTAGAAGTTAAACCGAAACTTAGCTTCTGACCCGAGAAAAGTAGCAAACCGCTCTATAGACATCCTCCGAGATTAAATCCCAAAAAGTCTGGAAGAAGACACCATTAAAACCGTCGGGACCCGGCCCAATTCTTGTCCATCGAGAAAACCACCGTCTTTAGCTCTCCATGCGTGGGTAAAGCAATGAAATAAGCGTTATTCTCGGCCTTGATAATAGAGCGGAATACGATCCAATAAAGGTCCTACCAGTAGAACCCCGCGGTATTATTCTAGAAAGCCGACTAAAAATGTCTAACCGAGGAATCGGCTGACTACGACTTTTGCTCGGTGACCAATCACCGTAAATAAAATTACGCATAACTTTTTGTGCCGTCGTTGTTAACCAGGGAGTGTCAGTAGTTGACACTATCGCCTGGAGCAGAATGCTACTCTTTGTACCGATATTCCTCACTGCGTCGCCAAATACACCAAATGGTGCGCTGCGAAACTTGCTCGAAGTTTTTGAGTCACCTTGAGCCGAAGTTTTGAAAATAGCATCCGCAGCTTGACACGCTACTCTTCCGCACTTTCAACCATAGTGACGTTACCAGAAACCCTCGCGATTCCATTTTTTGAGAGCGAATCTTGAGAGTTAAATTTGGTCGTGAGCCGCGAAAATGGGTCTAAATGCAGGGAACCGACCCCACGAAGACCTCCCATGGCAATCAAATAGGGTATCACTTTTTAAATACGTATGTTGAGAAATAAAAGGCCCCCTAGGAGCACCCTCGGTCATCCAATCGTCGAGAAGAGGCCGATGATCTAACCGGTTTTAGCCAAATCTTAGAATATTCAAGCAGTCTTGATCGAGCAGGCGATTACAAATGACCAGGGTCGACCTTTGAGAAGCGGCACCATTAGTCGCGTGTATTTAGACCCCGCCAAATCCGGCATCCAAAAGATTACGATCGAAGACATTGATTAAAAGCTCGGCCTTAAACCCAGCGTCGAAGCGTTACAGCTAATCTACCGTCTCCTTTAACAGCGCATTGAAATCCCCATCGCAATCCGGGGAGATGGAACTTTGCATAACTCGAATATCGCCCAAAGATTTTACTGCGCTCGGCCAGCATTCTGAAGCCATAAACCACGGTAAGGAAGGAAGTGGCAAAGTGAGATTATGAACAACCTTGAATGCGCATGTTGTACATGATTACGCAAAATAGAATTCCAAAACAGCCAAATATGACGAAGAAATACTATAACAATGATCAAAATTAAACTTTTTACGATAAACATCAATATTGGTATGATCAAACTTATGGGTTCTTTTGAGATTCTTAATTCTCTGCCAGTTGGATGGTTACTAATCCCCTCGGGTTCCTCACGTAAAAGATTTTATTCGACATTATAAAAAGGTTCAAGAAACTTATCGATAAGTTCTTGTGATCGTATCTGTCGAGAGCGAATTATTCTCCAGGGCAACGCTTCGGAGCAGAGTAATATCCGAGCAACTACGGATCTTTCGGGGAAGAAGAAGAGATACTTATCCACATGAAAAGCCACATTAATATACGTAAAATCGATAGGGCAACCTCGACGCCGTGTCTCGAGATTAGCGACTACAGCGTTGATTAACCTCCGAACCATTCAACTCGAGTTCTTTGACATAATTTGTTGAGATCGATTTTCGCTTCCTTCCATGTATCAGAAAACTTTTCTGAGCAGTGATATCAACATCTTTTCGGCAGATCAGATTCTACTACATTAATTTACCTTATTACCAGCTTGCTTATTTGTCCGATTCAATTCAATGTCGACTACGCATGGGGTTTCGCGGAGGCAAGCTGAACTCCGCCCCGTAGCCGTCCTTGATGTTCGCGAAAGCATCAAAATAATTGGCAATAGGAACCGACTTCTTCTCGGGGACAACCTTCTCCGGCACCACTTTGTGTTTGTTATAAATCGTCTTTATCCGGCTTTTTAATGATATGACCACGACGAGCATGGGAGGAGTAGCAATTTGGAGGCTTGATATAATGATCGTTCGCCCGCTTTCGTTCCAAAAATAGAGAGGCAACGTTGGTGTCTTGAACCGTTATTTGCATAGGGACACTTGTGCTTCATCCAATGTTTATCCCACCCATTGCATAGCCTTTTCGGATTCGCTCCTTTTATAATTTCTTCTGATAAACATGAGGCCTGCGCCACACTTTTTCTCCATCTGAAATCCCTCTTTACAATCATCTTTCGCATGTGATGACCCGTATGAAGAGCTTAGAGCAATACGAGGAGAGGGACGATTCATATTCCGCCTTTGCGAAACCCACTCGCGATATCAATCTTCATCATTAACAAAACTAATGCAAGTGCAAATGCGTGGGGGACTTTGAAACATCGATTCTACACACAGAGAATTTGTTCCAAGTTTAACTTCTGATAGCATTGTTATTGAGTCGACTCTTAGAGGTTTAACTTAATGAGTATTAGCTACGAAAGCAGCCCTCTCGCTAGCGAGCCATCTGATAGGTCCATGAAAATGCTTGAGCCGAATTGATGGTGATTCTTTACTAGGATTGAAATCAGTCGGCAAAAATACGGCATGAGGCGAGATTTAAACCAATCAAGGCCGGGCTTACGATGGTGTGTGATCTCCATCGAATCACATTCGATAAATAAGTGTTTAGCATCGAAAGAAAGATTATATGCGCTTTAAGGCTTTCAAATAAAAAAGAGCACTTTTAGCAATTTGCCCGATGGTGGAGTCGTCCATGCGAGAATTTCCAATCAAAGCGTGTTTCGTAAATAACTTCCAAATAATGGGCTTTGTCGGGACTTTTGAAAACCACGGATGGAAGTTTGCGCCGTAGGTTGCGATTGGGCGTAAATTAAAAGCGTTGTAACCGATGTAATTTGTGTGACTAAGCTCGGAGCGACCTTAAGTAGTCATTTGGGCATAGGAGGTTTTGGGCGTTAGGGTTGGCGGAGGCTAGGATGGCTTGCGAGCAGGAGATATGGTGTTTAGTGGACATCGGCAGCTCATGGTGAATCGTAGTGTCTCCCGTCCTTAGTAAGGTGAGAGGCCGGCACTTATGGTGTTGTATCTGAAGTGGCGGCGTGGATGAAGGGTTTCTTCTGGGTTGGATATACCATGACATATAGGGTGGTTTAGGGTGAGTTTTTGGCTGGTTCTTTGGAAGGTGGCGGCGTTTTGGAGCGGGACATGAGAAATAACCACATTGTGTGGTGGCAGGACCATAGCGGGCCCCGGAGGTATTGCCCCAGTGGGGCGGTGCTTGAAGGCCAACCGTATGCGAACTTGCCCGGCCCGTGGAGTTAATGGGTGGCTTAACAGAGAGAAAACTAAGCATGCGGGTTCAAGGAGCCCCGAGCGGTAAGGTGCGGCGTGTTTACCTTGGCTTGAGGGAATTTGGAGTCGATATTTGGTGGGATGGTAGTATGAGTTTGTTTGAAAATCAATGAGAATTGATTCCACTTTTATTGTCAGTTGTGACAGGTGTGTATCGATTCATTTGCCGGTTTGGTTAAATGAGATTACGAGAACTTAGTGTTCACACTTAGTAATTGTATATAGCTGAGTGTAAGGTTCATGATAATTTAAGGGGTTATGAGCGATTGCTAGATGCTACTTGTGTCGTTATAATAATACTTAATTGAGGTCAATTATTATTATTATCTGGCTTCTTATTATCCCCGGCTGAAAGGTCGCTGGCAATATAATGATATTAGAATAATATTTCATGAATGAAATTAAAGAGACTTGTATATTGAGAGATGTATCTACCAGTATTTATATATTTGTCAAATATATGTTGATGAACATCGATTGGTTAAACTTGCATGTTTAATCAATTAAGAAAGTGAATTGATGAATAACTTGATAGAATTATTCGATAGTGACTTCTTTTAGAATTTTAATTGACTTGTTAAGTTAATTAAAATAGAACAACTAGCTATTAACTTCATTATTTAATTAGAAGCTTTCATGCTTGATCTTAAGTTAACGAGAGTTAAGCGATTTCTTGAGTTCTTGCTGTGAGGTGGAATTTGGAACACAGTATTTAAAGAGAGGATTAGGTTTTTTATAATAATAATCATAAAAACCTGACCTCCCTCCCCTCTTGAAAGCAGCCCCCTCCCCATAGGGTGGAAGAGTTTTTATAACCCGATTCTTCATCTTGGCTACAGCGAGTTCAATCTTGGTTTGTTTTCACTCTTGGTATTATTAAATCCCAGGGAGCGTCATTTCGATGTTGAACAAGCTTTGGAGAGGACTTTGAAGGGGGCTTTCACCGAAGAGAAGTTGATTGTGAGGATTTGGGTTCGTTGACTTTCTGCGATGTAAAGTGCTTTGTATTAAATACACGTTTATATTTTGTGTTTAGATTAATATACATTAATTTGAGGATCCGGGATGTATGAGTTGGTGTTTATCATAATTAAATCACCCAGGTCCTTGAGTTGACACGTCATATGAGGGTTAGAGCGGCGGAGGCTGAGGCACGTTAGTAGGGTTTGCGTCACGAGGGATAATGGATTTTTGTGGGGGCTAAGGCAGTGACCCCGCCCACCCTCGGGAGAGGAGATGGTGGCGCACCCTCATCTCCGGCCATGATGGCCACGAGATGGAGCAAAAAACCAAAAAAGGGCCGGCGTTGACTTTTGCTAAAATAATAATTTTACCAGAACGTTTCAATTTTTAAGCAAAAAAACTTGGGTTTTGCTAGAAGAGAAAAATGTTGCATGTTCTGAGTTGATAGTCTTCAAATCTTCAACCAGAAGCTTAATTAAGGTACTCATAGCCATATTTTGTCAATTCGTAGTCACTTTCAATTGTTATCTTCCCTATATAAAATATTGTAAGCCATTGATATACTAGATAGAAATTTGGGGGGTTGCTCCATAGTAATGTGAGATTCTATTAACTACAAATTTGTGGAAGTATGACTGTGCTATCATTTATTAAATGTTCCACTATATACTTCATCCAGTATATTTAAAGACTTCGGAGTGAACTTCTGGCCCAACTCACGAGTTATTAATCACTTATTTTAATAATAACAAACTACATATAAACACTAATTTTGTTTTCAAGTGACTTCTGATGGAGCGTATAATGGCATGTTGGCACAAGTTTCAAGTCAAGACGACGCCGGGCTTAGCTAATGTTCTTACGTGTTCTTAAGGCGTTTGTAAGGAATTCCTCACTTACTTAATTGTATAGTTTGATTAGAGAGACGTTTTAATTGATTAAGCTTTTTAAGTTGCTAAAATATTTTGCTTAAAGAATCGGTTGTTTAAACTCGTTCTTTATTGATCTCCATTTGGATATTCTGAAATCGAGGCTTGAAAAGACTTTGTGTCATTTGTACTCGAATTTGAATTAAGTCAAATTTAGGGGATCAATCTTGAATATTGTGAAATGAAAATGAACCTATTTTTGAGTCGTATTGACCCCAACTGACCTCGATAGCGACCGTTGCTTTGCGCGGCGATATTTGAATGACGAGTCGGTGAACCTTATTTTGTAAATGGCCTGAAATCGATTGAAATATTCATTTTAAGCCAAGATTGTTTGTCTATCATTTTCCGGGAAGCGACCTGTTTGAGGCCGATAGGAGAGCCGGCAGGCGCTGTATTCACGTTTTTTACTCCTATAAAAGCATTTCATGCGTCAATTAAAACCTAACTTTTGCAATCATATTTCTCAACGATTCTCAATTGTTCCAAGCAAAAGGGCAATCTCTTGAAATCATACTTGTTCAATTAGTTTGTGAGGATTCCGTTAAGAGTTAAGTTGTATTACTCTTTGACCGTCCGCTGAGGATTGACATACAAAGAGTTCTTTCTTTAGATAGGTTTACTAGTTGTAAACTGATTTAAGTTCCCAGGTAATGCTTAGAAGGTTGTTACAGGTTGTGTTGACCTTGAGCGCTCGGTGGTTATCGAGATTGCTTGAGGAGGTTCTCGAGGTAGGCTAGTGGTGTAGCTAGGTGTCTGGTGGATTGCTAGAGGTGTATTGTGAGTTGCTACAGCATGCCTTGACGAAGGTGGCTTTCTGGAAATAATACACTAGGTTACTTTTCAAATCCCGAGATTGGAAAGCCCCGGAGAGCAGTAGGTTTGCAGGCTTCGTTAAATGGATTGTGTATCTTCTCTAACCACCATACTATTTACTTATTCAATTTATATAATTGTCATTGCTAGAAATTGATTATAGGTTGATTGTGTATGTAATTGTATAATTGTGTGAATTGTTATGAGTTTAAGTTGAATTGGGAATAGTTTTTAGCGTCATTATACCTTATCCTAATTCATCCCCTCTTAGGATTGCATATATATATATTATAACAAACTCCACTTCTGAATTTGTGTGAATGCATTAGACTAAATGTATTCTTTTATATTTCCTTACACTTCCATGACATTATATACACCGAGCAACGATTCCATGACTGTTTGGGACTGAAATGTGTTCTGGCATTGAAGGCCTGGCGGTATATCAATTTATGGAGCCATATTTAACATCTCAACTAAGCAGCCGGTCCTAGAACTATGCCGTTCATGTCACCTTTCAAATTTTGCGTGTTTCACAATGCTTTGTCATAATATTGTTAATAACCTTCTCTATATCTGTTATGGTAACTTATTTTTTGTACATCAATTATCATATTTTGCATTGTGATTGCAATTTACGGCAGCCATGAAGTGTAATAAGTTGCAAAACAAAGAGATATTCATTGCTAAATGATATCAAGTATAGTTGAATTGTCATCTTTGTAAAAGTGGTTTCTTGTCTATTTTGTTGGTCGCTCCCCGAGTTAATTGAGATTCTTAGTATTATGATTGTCATTCTTTATAATTGGTTTATCAATTTAAAATATCCATGAATGGAAATAAAAGAATCAGTGTTAAAATATCCATGAATGAAAATATAAGAGTTTACAGTCAGAAAGGGAGCAAAAGTCATTGGTTAGGCGATCAATATACGTAGAGTTGCATAAAAAACCATCACATTGAACAATAAATGTAATGGTGTTGCATTCAATAACAATTAGGTTCAGGGAGTTCAAGTAGAAGTAATCCTTGATACTCAATTGTTACCCATCATTAATAATTATATTTTTTGATTTGCACGATGTATCGATTAAATTTTATTTTTAAGCTTTGTATTTCCTTTTTAAAGGTGTTATTACCAGGGTACAACATGTTGTATTTGTAACAAGGTTTTAATAGACGTCGGCTTTTAGTTTCTTTAAAGTCTCATTTGACCATGCATTGATGATATTTTGGCGTGTCCTTAGTTCTTTTTACAAAGGGGCATCAAGTGTGCACCAATAGCTAGTTTATGTTATTAATATAAGTTTAAATGTAAAACAAAAAATACAATATAAAAAGTACTTTGATTTTACACTCCATTAAGTGATAATCACCTCCCACTTTTGGTGTCAAGAGATTTACATTTATACTCTTCCTTATTTATAAATCCATGAAGCAAAGGGAAAGAGCGAAAGTGAAATTTTTGGAGTGTAGTTATCAATAGTTTGGAGTGAAAAAATCAAAATCCTATAAGAAATAATGAGATCAAATTTACTTGTATATGAAAATACCGATTGAAAGTGGTTCAAAAAACTTAATTCAACATAAAGAGTCGTGTTCGCTTTAAGCTAAAAAAGCTAAAAAATATCAAAACTAATTATACTAAATTATCTTCCAACGTCAAATTGAGAAGTTGAATTGCTAAAAACAATGATAATAACAAGGCGCATAGAAGAAAGATGAGCTAGCAACAAAAGAAGCTAAGCATGCTGATATGAGGATTCTGCTGAAGATAAAAGTATTCAATGACAAGGTAATAAGAGGAAAGTGTAGACCAAGGAAAAAGAGATCGAAAAGCAAAAAGAATTAAAGCTATTACATGATTTCATAATTTTAGGAAACCCATTCTCTTTACAATTTATAAAAAGTTTATTTAGAATTTTTATCTATTGCAATTCTTTTTACCTTTTATAATTATAAAAAAAAATCCTTGACCAAGTTATCCAAGTGTAGTGTTGTTACCGTCGGAGTTCGGACCGGATCTCGGCGGTACGGTATCCCGTGGGTGAGAGTGCAGGATAAAAGCGAGGGGCCAGGACCGATAATTGTTCGGGGGAAAAGTGGATCGGGGACGATCAGGAGTAACGATCGAGTCCCGGACGGACGCCCGATAAACATCATCGTCCCCGAAATTGAAAAAAAAAATTAATAAAAAGCATCATCGTCCCAAAATGAATTTGAATTAATATAGAAATTAAAATCCCCAAAATTGAATTGAATTAATACCGAGTACACTTAATAATTGCGAAATTAATTGGAGAGGTATTGGAAATTACCATAATTAGCTAAATAAACCCCCATAATTGCATCCTTGGAGAATTAGTTAAAGAAGGGGGAGAAGGGAAAGAACAGAGAAGGAGGGAGAAGATGGGGGGGGAATGGGCGCAAGCAATAATAGGAGTAAATGAGGAAGGGTTTCTTTTTTATACCCTCATTACCGGATCTACCCAGAGTGCAAATTAATTCGGGATTACCGGACAAAAAAAGCAGGAACCGGACCGTTTCGTTATCGGATATACATGATCAGATTTTTCGGTGGTTTTTGATTTATCATTATATTATTGTCGTATGCAAAAGCGGGGTTCCTATATATATATTTTGGACATTAATTTGTTTAGATTAAAACAAATAAATTTAAGATTAGAATTCAGTTTTGAAGTGATCGTCAAACACTCAAACCTTCCCCATACATTGTGGTGGAGGTGAGGTAGTAATTCTTCTTCTCCACCAACTTGAATCATTCATCATTAGATAAACAGGAGCATCAACAAACTTAAAGACAATCATGAAGCTTTTGACTGCTACAAATTATCCTTCATCAGAAAAGCATCCAAAGTCTTTATGATTAGACAACTAAAAAGAGTGAAATCATGAAAGAAAACAACTTCTATAAAATTATGGAAGGACAATATGTAGAAAAACACTAAAACAGACAAATAACTAAGCAGGAAATTAAGTCTAACCACTTGCTGCATACTTCTCCCAACTTTCTATCCTCCCTCTAGAAATCTAGTAAGTTAACCCAAGAAAGTTTCCATGGATTCAGAGTACATTCCAGCTTCATTTCTGTACTCATCAGGGTTGTGCTGATGGTGATTAAGTGAAGTAGTCGAAGATGAGGAAGTCATTCTAGCAGGCAGAGTATAGCTCCTCTTAAACTTGTTCTCCATCTTCGAGCCACTGCTATCTAAGCTCAAAAACTCGTCAGGATTTGCACCGCCATTGCTATGCATGCTTGAAGCATCTGAATTACGATGTGCATGCTGCATCAAGTGATGATTCTGTTCTGCTTTGTTATCTAAGCCATCTGAATCGAACATGAGCTTCGTTTCTTCAGCTCTGCCGGTAAGAGCATTAAAGAATGTCAATCCATTAGGCCACTTGAGATCAGCTTCATGGCCTCCCGTCATATCTTCCATACGAGGAGGAGCTTTCGATGAATGAGGCATAAGAAACATGTGGGGCTCTTCTTTAGATGGAGGAATGCCAAGTCTCATGGAATCTTGAAAAGTGGGAGACGGAAGCATTGAGGTAGGTGTAGGGAGCGGCCTTGGCCCCCAATTAAAGAGGTGGGGAGGGGGGCGTATTGGCATTGTCGGTTGGTTCAACGGAACCTGGGTAGCCGATGCAGGATTCCTTGTAGAAGAGAAAAGCTGGGATAGGTAAAAACTGGACTGGTAGACTGAGGACTCAAACGTGTGTCGCATTCTTAGAACAAAATGGAGATCTTCAGGAATCTGAGAACAAATATGATCCCTCAATAAGATAACTAGGTCAATAATACCTTATTAAAACCCTTTTCCAAACCAAACATCCCTTAGAGAACTCACAATTTTGCAGGAGCCTAGTTGCAAGAGGCCATGTCCAGCCTGAATCACTGCAATGGTCTAATTAACCACAAATGAAATTATGCACTAGTTAAGTTCTAGAAGATTAAAGGTTGATCACGAATTGAAACTAACGAAAAACCAATAGACGCATTGTTAAGAATTTTCAAACATCGATCCTCACCTGAATACCCGACTCAAATTGATCCGTCCATTCAGGGGGAAGCTGATCAATAAAAAGGATAAAAGGTAATATCAACCCATGATCTTCAATTGTTACGAAACTAATCAGATCATCAACTCTTTAAACAACATGATTATAGTACTTAGAAAAGAGATAAATAAGAGGAACGAGTACATACAGCATCAAATGAACTCTGCCAATAATTAGAAATGTTTGGTTCACATTCAGTTGGCTCTTTGAAAACCCATTTATGGCACTTATCAGAAGCAACTTTCCCCATTAACCTACAAATATTTCACAAATCCAGTAACAAATAAGTGCTTGCTTGTACACAAGAACTTCATAGCACTTATAAAGAACATAACCCTACCAAATTGAAGCCCATTAGAGAGACGGTGAGACAGGAGTGAGTGGGACAGAATCAATATCCAAATAAAAACAAAAACACAAAGTACCCACCCTTCTCCATAATTATATAACTGAATGGACATTTTACTGAAAGCCTTTCTGACAGAATCCTCAGCATCCATCTCTTCCATGCCTTCAGCTCTCCTCCCTCTGCAATATCCATCTTCCCACATTAACATCCTGCAAAAAAGTCACAAAATCAAAATTCCATTTTTATTAAAATACACAAATAAACTTAAAAACCAACAATAATATTGAAAATAATAATATCAAGGAACAACCTTTTACCAGTATTAGAATCAAGAAAATGTTAAAACTTTAGGACTTTGACATCTCAAAACCTCCCAATCTTTGTTACTTCACTCCAAAATAAGTAAAATCTTGGATGGCCAAATATATCTCTAGAGATTAAGTAACTTGCCCCATCATTTTATTCATTAGTCACTAACATATAAAATCTTCATCCAGAAGTACAAGGATAACAACTCTAGCATTTCAGCATATACTATATTCTAATAGTACTACTAACCTAATCTTGTTCTTGGAGTGGCATAATTATCAACATAAACTTAACTTAAACTGTCCATTATTTACTCACTAACTTTCACTTATCCACCGCCTCCCCACAAAGTAAACGGACAAGTATTTCTACACATCCTAAGATCATGGAGAGATTGTAACTAAGTTATACCATTCTAAAAAGGCACGAATCCATGTATTTTCACAGAAACTTCACCTTATGAGCTGCAATTTCTTTTACAAGAAAGATGCAAACAAACACCCAAATGATTTAGTACCAAGAAAAAGTTAGAAGACTTTTGACTTACAAGCTCCCATTTTCATCTCCAACTTTGCAACTATTTCCACCTCTTACACGCCTGCAAAAACACCATCAAAACACAAATGAATGACTAAGCTTACAACTACTTATTGAGCTGAAAACAAGAAACCAAACCAAGACTTATCCCATTAAATGGGGTTGGCTATATGAACACAACATCGTCATTTAGCCATTCCACTCTATGTTAGGTCATTTACTCCGTTTAAACCCATAAACTCTAGGTCTTTTGATATAGCATTTGATCAACTATTCTTTGATCTTCCTCTCCCTCTACGTTCCGTTGTATCTATCATAGTTTCACAAGAAACATATAAAAAAAAGGAAAAATGAAAGCTTACGGGCGTGGTCTAATGGTCCAGAAAACAGAGTAAGTCCAATCTGTGTTGAGACAAACACTTCTGAGGGCCTCATGAAGTGCCATCATCCCAACAGCCTCTTTGCTCCTATCTGATGTTCCTCCTGAGCCCACCATTTTTCTCTTTTTCTCCTACCCTTTAATTATTTCTTTCCAAACTACACCAACTAACTTAATTCAGTTTAAAATACCAACTTCACTATGATTTTATTATTATCTTGTTTAGCAAATGGTGAATGCTTATCAAGAACAAGGGGGATGAGTTCAACTCTGTTTTGGCTTACTTCAATATATCTTTCTTGGTTTGTTTTGTTGTGAAAAGAGTTCTACTTTTACCTTTCATTCTTGTGTGGGGAACCAAATATAATTATTACTTTGAGTAAATAAAAAAGTACAGTGAAAGTGAGAAAGCTGTGCTCATTGTGTGAGGATAGGGAAGGATGTAGTTTCAAATTACATCAAAATAGAAAGTGGAATTAACATTGCAATCTCTTCTAGATCTACTTAAATCACCACCAATAATGTCATCAAAAGTTTTGTCTTTAGTCATATAATTTCTGAAAAACTTTCTGAAAATTATCAATTCTTGAATTGTTTTAGTTCAGCATGCTTAACTATGAAGTTATATTAGTTGGAAGTCCGAACATAGGATGTG
Organism: Lithospermum erythrorhizon; assembly: GCA_019722365.1. Lineage (NCBI taxonomy): Eukaryota > Viridiplantae > Streptophyta > Magnoliopsida > Boraginales > Boraginaceae > Lithospermum > Lithospermum erythrorhizon. The sequence goes on from JADFUC010000032.1 coordinate 27,016, forward strand.
TATTGATGTCTTGATGATATGCATACTTTCAATTAGGTTTTATCGATACTATCTTGTTAGTTTAGTATTACATCCCAACATATATCCAAAAAGAAAATATCTACTTAATCATATGAAAATTCAATTAAATGAATTAAAATTTTAAACAAGTCGTATTAAATCGGAAAGTCAGTTCATTAGGGCACTATTTGATATTGTTGAGCTCTTAATCAAAATCATTTTGCTTCAAAAAGATACAGGTATCTAAAGAAGATATGAGATATTGATATTAACTGGAAACTTATCACTCCAAAGATTAAATATAATATCATCAATTAAATTTATTTAACCAAGACTTCTAGCCTAATGGTTATCACCCAAGTTTTCATATGAGAGGTCTCGGATTCAAATCACAAAGTGATATTATAAAACATTCTCCCTTTAAAACCAAAAAAAAAAAATCAATTAAATTTATTTCTTTTGACACTATAAATGTCTCCATTAAATTATTCCATATGATGTTTGGAGTAAATGATTTATAAGCTAAGCAAGTGGCATGTTGCCCTGTTGAGGGAATCTTTAGTGGTCAAAAGGATAAGTTAGCCTCTGAAAGTCTGAGGCCTTAGATTTCATTGAATAGTATATCAATAAATTGTCAGTTGTAAAGACTAAACTAAGTAAAATCACATGAAGATTGTACGTCTCTTAAAAATCAAAACTTTTGTGCACTTCTTTTGAGTTCCTAAGTTAAATACTGATATATGAACCTAAACTTTGTGATAATACTATGATTTCATGGAAGGATTTTATTACCAATACATATTTGATTTAGTGGTAATCATTAATAGTTACAGTATTATATTAGGTTTGAATTCCACGAGAGACGTCGCTTTAGTGGTTATACTATATTATTATTATATGGACTTATAATGTTGGATGGTAATTACATTGTACTATATACTCAAACAACAATTATAGATTTATATCAAGTACTTCTGTACTTATATAATTTTAGTGCTAACAAATCTACTATCCTTCCTCATATAACTTTTAAATTATAAAAAAAATAGAAGGAATTATGTCAACATAAATGAGACGGTTCATTAAGATGTGGAGAAGCAGATTATTGTTAAGTTAATAGAGGCGGTTAGGTGTCTTAAATATATACTTTAATTTCAATTTAAAAATGTTACACATTATATAAGGTCTTATCCCTACTAAATTAAGTGATATGGTAGTATATCTAAATGATTATATTTCGTTTGACGTTGAATAGATTTATTGTTTGGATATTAAACACATAAAAAAGAGTACAATAGTATTTGTTGAAATTTGACAAAACTGAATAGGGATAAGATCTCCTTTAAGGATATATTATTTTGGATTTGTGAAAACTGTTATGGATATATCGTTAAGCCAAATTGCATGGAAGTAATGCAATCTGAATGATCTGATTTGAAAAAAAATCTGACTAAATTATTCTATGAATATAATTAGTATGTGTACCAAATTTGTTAAGCAAAATCGAGTGCGTATTGCTAAATACACCAAACAAATAAAAAAATTTATACAATGATATAATTTATATTTTTTATCATCAATGAATCATTAACGAAGAAAGAAAATTAATGAATGAAAACTTTTCACTAAGATGTGGAGCATGAGGTTTTATTTGATGTCTAAAGAACCTTACTAAGATTGACATCATGTTAATAATTGATCTCTTTTCTAATTTTTGGGATTTTAGGGTAGGTGAAAATAATAATAAAGTGGACATGGTGTTTGAAGTCACGTGCTCACGTGAGGTAACAGTGAGTTGGTGCATCGTTTTTGACAATAATGAAAAGGGCGCACGAATTGCGGGACATAAACAAGGTACGGACTATGATATAAAAATCATACTACTGCTATTTCCATCACCATGTTAGTTTGACTAAGTTTGTAAGTTGGTTTCATGATTGAAATATTTTAAGATTTTGGATTAAATATATTTATGAATATGTTTGTGTAATATTAGCCTTATTTGGTGAAAGTTCTTATAGGACTAGTAAATTGTACTCCAAAACCGGTTTTGTAAAGCACACGATGTATGTGGGCACAGAGTCGACTTAATGCTTTCGATTGTACACTTGTAATCAGAATTCATGGACCTCCGAGTCAGAAGGTTAGAAAGCCATGATTAAGATCCACAATATTTTCAAAACTTCACCCAGGAATATCAGATTGAGAATATTTTTGAAGGATTAATGACATGGACGATCATCTATGTTTATATAATGTAATTCGTTCATTATTTATGTTTCAAATTGTCTTAATTGATCATCTTTTTTTTGAAAGGTGTCCTACTTGGCTCCGCGCCGTGAAATTTTCCGTGAACCGACCGTTAAGTCGGTCACGTGAGCAACACATGACTTTTTTAAGGACATTTTTTACAATTGACAATTTTAAAAATAGAAAGGGATGGTGGAGGCCTTTAGAAAAATTGTCTACAGTAAAAAATGCCCTTAAAAAATCAAGTGTTGCTCACTTGACCGATTGAACGATGGAAAATTTCATGGTGGAGTCAAGTAGGACACTTTTTAAAAGAAAGGTGATCGATGACGACACTTTGGAACATTGGTGACTACTGATGTCATCATGTAAACTTGGTGATCGTCCTTGTTATTAACTATTTTTTAATCATGAAGTCTACTATATCTAGTTGAATTTTTTATTCATATCCTTCACTATTTTCGATGTCCTTTATGTGCTTCATGTTGGAGTGGTTGGACTACGAGTCCGTACACCTTGTTTTAATGATGACTTAAACATTGATTTACTATCTAATATGTGTGCTCAAGTGTTTTATTCCATAGACATGTTAGAAAGGTGCTTCTGGAATGTAAAGTTGATAGTCATATTAAGTAAGCACAAGATCAAGGCATTGAAGAAATGTCATGGCCTTAAAGATGCTTTGTCATTGAATGAGCTTAAAGGTCAAGTGTGGTGATGATGATGTAGGATCAACCACCCACTAGTCATTGAGGACTTGAAGAAGCTTAAAGAAAAGAATGACGTTGAAGACGAAGAGTCGATCATTCACCGGTCATGAAAGGACCAAGAAGTAATGAAGAAGAGACAACGAAGAATCAAGATCGAAAGATACGATCGTGGAAGAAAGCCGGAGCTTAGGTAAAAGTCATGGCTTGAACCTTTACTTTGCTTTTCTTCTTTGATTTGATTGAAGCGTTTAAATGAGAGTAATTTTTGACAAAATATTTACCAAAATATTTATATCTTAAAATGATATTTATCAAAATAATAAATTCTCAAGTTTGATCTCATATTCTAAAATGGTTTAAAAAAGCTTTCCAACGCATTTTGAATCGTCACAATCGGAGTTACAACGAAGCGGAAAATTATTTTTTAATTTGGTTCATCGTGACATGCTCTCGATAAGAAGAGGTCACGATAGTCTCGATGCGCTGGGTTTTAAGCCTTACCTTAAATACCCATTGAGACCTTGAAGCTCATTGACTATCACGAAAATAGCCGTTTTTACGTTTGAGGCTTTATTTTAATGCCTTTTTAACCTCATTCAATTCCATTCATTCCTAAGCCTTTGCACAATGTTTTTTTATATCAATCTAAGAACAAAATCTCTCATTTTGAAATATTAAAACTCTCATAGATTATGCTTCAATTAGATTATTGAAAAGAGTTTTTAGTTCAGTTTGATTCATAATTTTCAAAGAGAGGCTAAAGAAGGAGCACGCAAAGTGTTTGATAAATTGCTCAAGAGGGAAATTCATCATCTCCAAGATACTATACATTCATATTCAAAGGAGACAAACAAGCTTAAATGCTACAATGAGGAGTTCATCTGGCTTGATTTATTATCTACTTATTAAGGAGTTGTAGGTTGTGTTAAACATTTGTAATCCAATTATAGCTCATTGAGGAGCATTTTAGATTGGGATAAAACAACAATCTCTATTCTATAAAGAGATATCCCATTAAATTAGGATTTGATCTTTATCTTTAGAGGCTTGAGAGTCCGACTTGTTGTAGGCTTTTCAATTTAGGAATCGGGAGAGATTACCGTAGCGTTGAAATTTAGTTCTCAAGCAATAGGACATAGAGTGCTCGACGTAGTGGAGTTGCATCTCCGACTTGATTAGGTTGAAATAGTAGAGTGATTCCTTGGGTTCTTAGTGGTGTACTAAGAGTTGAAATCCTAGGTTGGGACTTGGGTTCCTAGGAGGAGTTAGGAGTTGAAATCCCGGTGTGGTGTAGCACTTGGTTCCTTGTGTGATACAAGGGGTTGTACGTTGGTTTGGACTTCACCAACTTTTGAAGAAGTACCGACTAGTGGATTTCTAGAGAAAGCCTAAGGTGGGAAGCCTTGGGTCGGGGATGTAGATTAGCGAACCTCGTAAAAACACCGTGTCGAGTTTGCATTCTTCTTTCCCTACTCTTTACTTTATTATTCATATTATATATATGCTAGAATTGCTAGGATTCTATTATATGCTTGATTGTGACATAAATTGTGTATGCTTGCATATAATTATTTAAAACGTAAAGATTAATTAAACTTGTGTTTTTTATATCTCCATAATAGATTTGATCAATTGAACTTAATTGTTTATTTCTGCATTGATTAAATTATATTATTTATTGGATTTGCATTTGCATTGAGTTTCATATATCAAATCAAAAATTGTTTAAAGAGGATATTAATATGATTTTAGTGTATTCCGCATTTGTCTTAAAATTAGGTTTAAAATTAGGCCCGTATTGAAGTAACCCGTTACGCCTAAGCGATTTTATTAAATTATATTTATCGGTCGGTGGTGGGACCCGGAGATGATATCAATAATTTCGGAATAGTATCGATATATTGAGGCGAAGGGATGAGATAGGTAGTAATATATGTCTCGAGAATAACATATTTGAAATCGGTTTCATTGAGATTTAAGTACGGAAAGTGGAAAAAATTAGCAAAGAAACCAAACGGGACTTAAGTCATTCTAAATATCTCCTTATCCTTATCATTTTCATCATTATCCAAAACACAAAACCCATCCCCTTCTTCCATGTGAGGCTGAACTCCTCCCCACCGCTTGAAAATTTTCTTCCATTTCTTTGAGACTCAAGACACAAAAGTTGGTTTTCATCTTTTCAGCATTCCTACCATCTAAAGGTAAGAAAGGTTAAATCTTATTTGAATATTTCTTAAGTTGTGATTTGAATTTTGTTGACTTTTAATATTTTGAGATTTGGGACTAAATGGTACATAAAGGTTTCATCTAAGCTCGGATAGAGTGATTTGCTTGGGGAGTGATTATAATCGATCATTGGGGGTTGAAATGTGTTGATTTTGAGAGTTGACTTTTCCAAACTTCCTTAAATTATATTATGATGTTATGGGGCATATATAGTTTTCTTGGAACATAAGTTGTGATTTTGATGTTGATTGGAAGAGGTATGTTGAGGTAGGATTTTGTAAAGTGGATTAATAAGTGGGTTTTTAATGATTAAAGGTTGTTAGAAATGGATTAATTAGTTGGGAATTGATTGTTGGATTGATTAGAAGTGTTTAGAGTGTTGGAATTGGGGGTAGGGAGGGGCGAAATTTATTGTGTTAGATTGGTTTGGAAATTTAAGTTTGTTTTTATTAGTCGTTAAAAGCGGCGTGTGTTATACCTAGGTTGTTAAGTTGATAACTATAATTGTTGTAAGTTGGATAGTTAAAAAACTAAAAGCAGGGTTATGATTGTAGTAAGTAATAATTGTATTTTCGGATGTTTGTGATTAAAGGCGTGTAGCGTGGAAGCGGAACTTGGACGGACTAATTAGGAGGTATTATTCTTGTGAGGTGAGCAATTTCTCGTAGGTGTAGTTTAATTTACTTAGCCCCGGATGTGTTGCATTTGCTGATGTTGTGAGCATGTTTATGTATGTATCAATGGGTTGATTGTTGAGTATGTATGGTTAGTTAGTGGTTGCCTTATACTACGAATTTACAAGTGTGGATTTGCCTTGTACTCACAGTACGAGGGGTGTGTTGTCGCGTTGTACTACGATGCAGTGTGTAGTGATTGCCTTGTACTACGGTATGAGGTATTGTGGGCGCCTTATCTTGTGGTACATGTGTGTGTTTGCCTCGTATCTAGATTCTGAGTGTCTTTGTTATGGGTATTACCTTATACTTCGGTATGAGTGTCTTTGTGTTTGCCTCTGATACCCCTCGTTAAGAGTGTGATGTATACCAAAACATATCGACGGGCATAAGTTTCTCCTGCGGGTTGAGGGTTGATTATATGCGCATTAGTTCAAGTTCGGTTGCGTTGAGTTGATTGAGTTGTTTAGGCGTGGTTGATAGTACCGGCGTTGTGATCAGAGTTGAAAAGTTGGATGGTCAGGTTGTTGGTTGTGAGGTTTACATTGTTGGTTGTCTTTTATTAGAATGTGCGTATTGGTTAGATTGGGCACATGAGCCCAATGACGTAGTAATAGCGGTATTGATATAACCTTGTGATGTAAGCATGATAACGAACTCACTAATGATATAGTATTGTATCACAAATCCTCTACATATGCTTATTTATGGCCTTGAATAGTATTGTATCCTGCATCCTCTACATATTTTATGCGAAATTCATGATTTTGTAGTACACTACACGTGGGAGTGAGTTAATTTTCGCTCTTGAGATACATATTCACTAAGCCGCTTACGCCCAGTCGCTAGGCGGCATTTCGTTGTGCCCGAGTTGGTGGTCTTTGTAGCATTTCGAGCTTGTTCGAAGTGGTCGTATAGAACCGTGGCCGGCAATTGTGATAGATCCTCATGATCATTGTTTTTGGATTGTATTCGGTTGTCTATATTGTTGTATTTTGGGATTTCAGACTGGTTGTTGTAGATATTTTGTACATGATATTTGTTGTATGTTGTGGTAAGTGTGTGGTTAGGAAATACCACGATGGATTCTTTTTCTTAAAAATTGCTCTTGTCCGTTGTATATTGTTTATGGGTTTATGTTGAGGACAGGTGGATTTGTAAATTGAGTCATCCGTCGGTGGTGACTACGGTGTCGAGATTAGGACTATTGACCTCGAGGCGAAGTCGACTGGAAGTAGAATCGTTACAATTTTGGTATCGAGGCATAGGTTTCAGATTATTTGGTTATGCATTATTGGTTATGTGCTTTGTTGTGTGTTTTTCTTTGAGTTGTGTTGGTTGAGTCATTTCTTGGAGGTCTAAGTCTTTTCTTTCATTTTCGTAGACTATTGAGGATGCCAGGGTAGTGCCATAGGGTGACCAGCGCCATGAGAGGTGCTTCGCGGTAGGCCAGAGGTCTTAGAGTAGGGCGAGAGTGAAACACACGGAGTAGAGTTGTGGGCGGCGAGCCCGGTGTGGAACAGGGGTTCCGATTAATGCGTCTGATTCCCCAGTTGATCCTGTTGTTAGGGATGAGTTACATGTTGGAGAGAGGACACAGCTGCCGAACACCGGATAGGAGCCAGCGGGGAGGTTGAGTTCCAGAGTAAGCTCTTCGACCGTTTCCTGAAGAGAGATCCCCCGAAGTTCTTTGGAGTAGGTACTCCGATTGAGGCGATCGAGTTTATTAGAGACTTGGAGACCATATTCGAGCCGATGGGCATTGAGGGTGAGCTGAGGGTCAGGTTCGCCACCTACAGACTTCACGAGAGTGCCCGGGATTGGTGGGGTAATCTACGACTATCTCTGACTGCTAGAGGGGAGGATCCGGTGTCTTGGGAGCGCTTTGTAGCGCTGTTCGAGAGTGTGCTTAGTACCAGCTATGGCCACATAGAGAGGACACGATTCGATGTCTCGAGGTGAAGCGATACGTTGATGAAGTACGAGGCGATTTAGTGAGTTATATGCTTTGCTTCGGTATACGCCCGACCGAGGAGCAGAAGATTACCAGATTCCATGACGGGATGAGATGGGAGATCCGCCACAGGCTATCATTGCTGACCTTCACCAGTTTTCATGAGTTGAGGAATGTTGCGCTGAAGGTTGAGATGGGTTGGTGGCGCGAAGCCCGTGAGGGCAAAGAGAGGGCGACAGGAGATAGTTGGTACTAGTGGACTAGCCTTAAAGTGCGAGATTTGGAAGGAGAGTGGTCAGTGGGCTTCGTCCGGGTCAGAGCCATTTCAGGGCACCGGTAGTTCATCCGAGTTATTCGACAACTGCTTCTGCACAACATTTTCCTGTTAGATCGGATCGAGGAGGTGGCAGGTTCAGTGAGGTTAAGGTTTCCGTTGCGTCGGGGCTGGTCACGGGATGCGGGATTGCGAGAGAGGATGCAATTTCCGTTGTCACTTGACTGGACATCTTGCGAGAGCTTGTCTTACGTCATGGAGTGGGAGGTGCTAGTAGCATTCACCGGCCACGGTCTGCGGTTAAATCGCGGAGTTGGAGGCTCTCAGGGGAGCATAGCTAGTAGCGACCCAGTGAATTAATGTGAAGCTAGATCGATGCGGTTACTCAAGCTTAAGTAACACACCCTATTAGCTATGGGCGGCATTTTCATTTGTACCGGGTTGGTGGTGGTCTTTTGTAAGCGTTTTCGAGAGCTTGTTCGGTGATCGTGTCTTAGAGCCTAGGTGAGCGGCAGATTGGCGATAGATCTATGATCTCTTTTGTTTTTTGGATTGTATTCGGTTAATGCATGGTTGTCTTTTAGGATTTAAAATTTATTTGTAGATATTTTGTAGATGATGTTTGTTGTATGTTACATGTGGTAAGGGTGTGGTTAGGAAATACCACGATTGATTCTTTTCTTAAAATTTTTCTTATCCGTTGTATATTGTTTATGGGTTTATGTTGAGGGCAGGTGAGTTTGTAAATTTAGTGCATCCACCGGCGTGGTAACTGCAATTGTCGAGATTCGGGCGATTCTAACCAGGCGGCCGACCTCGGGCGGGTAATTACGTATCTTCGAAACCTATTCTAGGTTTAAAATTAGGTTTATTAAATATAAAACCTAATTTTTAACCTAAAATACTATCAGTCCTTGAATCACGGAAACCACAATTATTTTCCACGACTTGGATTTAATCGGCTGGGTGAACCCTAATCAATATGTGTAATCATGTGATCGATTGAGAATTAATTAAATTAATAAATCCGTAGAAATAAATTTTATTAATTAAAATTAATTAAATTTCCCTTATCTCTGAAATGCCTGAAGTCAGTTGAATCGTTGTAAGTGTCGGTGTTGACTGCCAGGTTCTGCTTGGTGAGATATAGTCGTTTAATTAAACCGATTTTGAACTTGTCATCATAGATTCTCTGCGCAGCTGCTGGATATGTTATGACACAATTTAATTTCTAATTTAAGAAATTAATTGTCATCTTGGATATGTCCGAACATAAATTTAATGTCATGTCGGAGTCTTGATCTTCGGCTTCATTAATTTTCGATCCCCCGGAGATGTATGCAAAATTAATTCACATGCATAGAATTTTATTATAATTTTTAATAATAATAAAATATATGAAATATTTAATTTTACATTAAAAAAATAGTGAAAATCGATCCATATGGTTTTCGAATCAACCCATGCGTTCGGATTCTTCGATGTACTGGATGACTCATGAAATCGAACTTAATCACCGGTTTGGGTAGGGGGCGAAAATTCCAAGCCTAGTGAGCCTTGTGATTTTTGAAAATCACAAGGTGGGATAGGTGGTCTACTTTTTTGCTTGTTAAACATTTCTAGGTCTTGAGCCCACTCACTTAAGACAAACCCTTCTTTTATAAGATGACTTGTATGAAACACAAAATTATCATCTTTTCTTCTCATAAGGGCCGAAAATTCCAAGGAAAAAAAAGAGGTGAGAATTTTTTTTCTTCATTTTTGTTCGAAAATTGCATGTGTAGTATAGAGTTCCGGATTTTTCTCTTTTCTTCCCCTTTTTCTTCTTGATTTTCGAACCAAACTAGGTTCAAAAACTATTTTTTTTTCTTTTTTTTTTGATATTTTTGAACCATAAATGGGTTCAAAATAATAATTTTTTCCTTCTTTTCTTGATATCAGGTATTGTGCATTGAACTCAGCTGCTTTCTACATCTTCGGGATCTTCATTCAGGTAAAGTTTCCACCTTTTTCTTTAATTCTTCATGAATTTACTCATAACTGGATGATCATGATATATCCCCTCCAAAACTTTAATCAAATTAGGGTTTAACTAGAATAGATCCAATAATTTTTCATAATGTTTGCATGTTTTCTCGTTTTTGATTTGTGTTGAATTTTCTTCGAATTGTACCCGTTGATCAGCTCATCAGAATAACTTGAAATTCGAACTGGAGCTTCCTCTGGGAGTCCCCCATATCCTTGATGTTTTTCTTAATTTTTTGAATTTTTTTGATACCTTTGTTTGATTGCTTTGCATGATGTCTTATTTTTTGCACTACTTGTGTTTTTCGGGGTATATCTCCCTCTCTACTCATCACCTTTGCGAGAACCGCATATGGTCTCGAAGGTATTGAAGAGATGTACATCCCAGTGTTAACCCCGTGAAGTGGGTAGTTCTGGATCATTAGATATATGAATTACAGTTTGTTCCCTGCAATTCTCGCGCATATTTGCATGCTCATAGTATTTTGGCCATATCTTCTTGCTCGTTTGTCTGTTTTTGATGAACTTTATACCCACATGTAGGAATTTTCATGCTCTATCACTTAGCTTCAGGGTCTGCATCATTCTGCATTCGTATGTGCCCCTAAATCTGGACTGGAACAGATTACGTTTTACATGCTTTCTTCTACGCTTTTGATAGTTGTTTGGCCTCCGTACTACATGTATACGTTCCTTTACCATAGATTTTTGCATTGTTCTTGAGGCAGTGGTTTTCTAGAGTTAGTCCTCTTAGTTACCCACCTTGACTTGGTTTAGTGCCAACTTGGTAGAGATTTACGGACTTACACGTCCTCGAGGCGGGATAGGCTCCACTATTTTCCTTTGGATATGGGGTCTTCTGCGCCCCGCTCTTGAGAGCGGTGGCTTCCTAAGTTAGTCCCCTTGGTTATCCACCTTGACTTGGTTTGGTGCCAACTTGGTAGAACTCTGGACTTCTGTCCTCCGCATGGGATTCCCTCCCTATTTCCTTTGGATATGGGGTGGTGCACCCGCTCTTGAGCGTGGTTTGTAACGACCTTGGAGTCGTATGCTGAGATTAAGATCGTCAATAGCGCATGCCTTTAGAGTCGCCGTCGATGGATGACAACATAAAAAGACTTCCATTTGACACTAATAATAATACCGCTTTTTGTCCATATTGGTGAACTAATAACACATCACACACACAAAAACGTATCCTGACAAAGCGTACATCGGCTTTGAATAATACAACCATGATACACACATAGCCTCCGCATTACATCATATTAATCTTGTAGTCACGCACGTCCCTCAATATACAAGTGCGAAAGCTAGAAAATATAACAAAGAGAAAAAGAATTTGTGAGGATCTTATGCAGCTACCGCTTCGCCCCACGATCTTCCAATCCCACGACTGTCAGCGCGGCTCACCAAATGACCTCGGCGATCAACTCCTATAAACCTAGGTGACTTGCTTCGCCCATAGAGAGAATAGGGAGTAGGCGCTTGAATCTTAGTGAATACAAATACCACGAATGACCTCTTATTAATAATACTAAGAACCACTACTCTCAAATTAATCCAATAACCTCTTATTAATATTACTACGGATGATAAAACACTCATGCGTATTTTCACCAACCATCGGCATCGGGCGATCAAATATTCATTCAAATAAACAACACAAACAATAAAAGTTGGTCGGCCAAAATGTACAACATCAAAACCTCCGTCAGCGCGTCGCTCCCCAGTCGCGCCTCCACCCAGTATTATACCTGAATCACCCCAGCACTTTACGTATATATACATCACGATCCTCCCGGCCGAGGCTACTCACTTTCAATATGCATGCTCGCTTAAACCTCGAATCACCTCGGGGCCACTCACCCTTAATATGCATATCATTGAAACCTCTGAGTCGAGGCTACTCACACAATGTATATATCTGCATTCATTCCACCCAAAATGAACACGCAAAAGTACACCGCCAACCACATACCTTGATACACAGCGACCACATGTGCTGATCACATACGACATCGTGGTATAGTACAACAACTACCACGATCTCATAACATCGGTCTCAATAATAACAATCTCATAACATCAATCACACACACAGTATAGTCACATAACAAACACATACTTGAATATATAATCATAGTATATATGAAGAAGGTTCCATTAAATTGAGATTTGTACTGCTTCGGCAAAGCAACTATAATATCTACAGGTAGTCCCGTGTGTTGAGTTGGGCTCAGCTCCTATCAAAAGAAATTATATACTTTATTATACATTCCGTTGAATAACCTCCTCTTAATATCCTATTAAATCGAATATTATTATTCCACATCTATAATTAAAATGAATATCAAATCAACTCAAAGTTTTAAATATCAGCT
>JADFUC010002148.1:0-102918 GCA_019722365.1 Lithospermum erythrorhizon
CTGCTTCAAAGGATTTGTGCCGACTACTTCCTAATGTTTATCCGGTGCAAAGAGGATCACCATCTGTGGACGGATCACGTAGCATATCGCCACCAGACTTCACCGATGGAGTTGCATTAGTTTTATGTCGTGAGGAATGCACCAAGATGCAAATGGAGTTGGCAAGAGCGAGGCGAAAAGTGGATCGAGGAGGAGCTTCGATTCGAGACTTTGTATTCCGGGTAGTACCTCAGTTTGTAGGTCTGCAGGAGGACTGACTTTAGCCGCCCCGGCGTGAGTCACTTGCCCGGTCACCGCCCGAAGCGTTACTACTCCTTCGCAGAGACGTGTGGGCGCCACGAGATCCGGCAAGCGGGGTCCGCAGTAGTCTTCCTCGGGGGTCCGTAGAAAGGCCCGCTGTCACTGGGCCGATTGGGCACATGCAAATATGGCTGCTTGACAGGTAGCCCATGCTATCAAGCATATTTGCTTAAGGAGTGTCCCCAGCCTTCCAAGAGGGGAGCTTCACACCAAATTGCCGAGGCGGTTATCGTGAGCCGCGGTTTATTCAGCCGCTACAGGCCAGATATGAGTCAGGACCTCGTGAGGAGCGCCATGGGGTACTGAGCGGAGCCGTGGTTTAGGCCGATTCATGCCGCTACCATCGGGGAGGCGCGGCGATACCCCGCAGCGGGTGACAGTACATTATTTCATGATATTTGTATGTTGTTTGACTCGGGGCTACGCATTCTTTGCTTTCTGCAGTTTACGCCTTTATCTGCATGTGGTGTGCCTTGCCTGCTCCACTTGAGACAGACACCTCGTAGGAGGCCGGCCAGGTTAGATCAAGTATAGAGACTTCTTTGATTGTTGGTGGTCATTGTCGTCTGCTGATTTACCATTCGAGCCGATTTTGACTCATTCGTGTTTACTGTCAGAAAACATCATGCCGTTATTGATTGCCATCGGAAAGAGATTACTTCGCGGTTCCAACACCCCATATCCCATTTGTGAGACAGTAAAGACTAAGCCTTCGAGTTTAATGACGCACTCGAGGCTAAGAGATTGATTCGAAAGTATGTATCGGGTTCGGATAATATTTGAATAGATAAGAGAATGGATCGAGGATGTGCTAAGAAAGAGAGTTCAAGGATGTTTTTCCGAGGACTTACCGCTGCTACTGTAAAGGGAGGCCGAATTTGCTATCGAGGTTGGTTCCCTGCACGGCACCAATTTCTCTTCCACTATTGTGATTGGCCCAAATTAATTGGTAGTGAATCATGGACTTTGCTATGTGAGTCGTCAGACAAGTGATTCATCGCATCCAGTGTATCTCCGAAGCACCAAAGTTGCTGTTTGTGAAAAGAAGGATGGTTCACGTAGGCCGCGTATCGACTATGCGTACTGAATAAGTGACTATTAAGAACCAAACCCATTTCCTGACTGACGATTTGTTTGATCACCAAGATGCCAAGTGTTCTCAAGATTGACGGCGGTCCGGTTATCACGCTGAGGACTGGGGAGATATTGGTTGTAATTTCCCATCTCGCTATGGACATTATGAGTTTATACGATGCCATTTGATCACAAATGCACCGGCACTTTTACGGATTCATGAACCGGTGTTTCTGGGAGATCCGGATGAGTTCAGGGTGGTATTCACAATGATATTCTCGATATATTCTATGCAGGAGGAGGAATATGCAGAGGCATTTGCGCATTGTAAGCCGGTGACTCGCATAACACCACCTGTACAAGTTTTCCAAATGTGAGTTCTGCTGGCGAAGTGTAATTCCCCTGCGTTATTTCCGGCGAGGGTATTTTGTCGATCCAATGCGGCGGAGGCACACTGGTTTCGGCCCCAAGTGTGACCGAGGTCAGAGTTCGGGGTTACCGGTTCTTATGCATTCAATGCTCTTTCCTTTATTGCGACGCCATTGACCAAAGTTGACCGTAAAGTGGGTTCCGCTTTATTTGGGATGATACTTCAGCGAGATCAGATACTAGCGGAAGTTGACTTCGCCCAGCCACAAGCGATACCATCCGTCTTGTGGCTACGTGATTTATGTACTGATGCTCGCATCGTGATCATGCTGCTCGATTTAATGGGAAGGTAGATTGTCAAGTTTTCCCCACAATGAGAAATCACTTGTGAAGAACTATCCGACCTATGATTTTCGAGCTAATGGCTTATGTCAGTTATAAGAAGTTAAGACATTATCCAGATGGGTTAAATGCCTATTTTTACCCATCACAAGAGTTTGAAATATCTTCCACGTAGAGATTTGGAATTTGAGTGCGTAGGAGGTGGATGGAGTTCATCAATGACATGACTGACTATCGAGTACCACCTGTGGAAGGTAAATGTAGTAGCCGATGACCGAGTAGAGGAAATCACGTCAAAGGACCCGCAAAGAGAGATGAAACAATTGGGAGTCAAGTTTTGACGTCGGCATGAATGAGATTTGTTGAGTTCGACCACCGCCAGGACCTAATCTTAGAATTTCAAAGAAATGGCATTTGCAGACCGCAGTTGCCGATTTGGATATGGTATGGGGGTCGATTTATTTCACGGTTGACGAGTGGAGTTAGTATTGCTTTTATTTTGGAAAGCGATATTTGGATTTGTGTTATTATATTGTTTCCGCTTGATCGTTGAGGGGTTGTTAAATTTCGAGGTCGAAATTTTAATAAAAGGACAGACAACTCAATTATTAAAAAAAAAAAAAAAAAAAAAAAATTAATTTTGGGACCTGAATATATAATTTTTTTTTTTCGATGATATTATTATTTGTAAAATTTTGGTTTTGAATACTTATAATAGTGCTCATGGAAGAATTTTATCTTGAATCGGTTCGTGGAGATTTAAGTACGATAAGCGAGGAATTAACCGAAACCGAACGGGACTCGATTTTTTTAAAATATCTTGCAAGCTTATCCTCCACATCATCAAACCAAGTCATCATCTTCATCTTGTTCCATTTCTTGGCCGAAATATTCACCCTCCCCTTAAAAAAATTTCTATTTTCCATTTCTTTCTACTGTCGCCAAACTCAAGACGGCTAGAATATTGTTTTCCCATCATTCTTCTTCGAAAGTTAAGGTAAAAGTAAATTTTAAGTCTTTCGAGATATTTCTTGGGTTTTGATAGCTGACTTTAGTTGACTTTTCATAATTGGAATCTTTATGATAAATCTTAGTTGGTTGGTGGGTTCCGTGACGTATTCTGGAAAGACGCACTGTGATTTGTAGATCGCTCGGGAGACGCGCATGGTCGAAGCGACTTCTAGGTTTCGCCGACTTTAATGCGGATATTTTATGATTTAAACGTAGAGTGTCATATCGACCTTATATTATAAATAAGCATGATGTTAAATCGGTGATTGAAACGATTAAAGGGTGTTATGTCAAAAGTGTAAATCTAAGTTGAGCCAGAGTAATTGATATTTCGAGTATAGACATCAGAAATTACGACTGACGATTGGGGCTTAGAATGACTTATAAGTCGATTTGTAATGAAAGAAAAGTCAAAAAGATGGAATTTAGCGGGAACCCATCGGGTCCGCTGGCCCGGCGGACAGGCACCGATAGTTTATCCGCCAAGGTTAGACGTTGTAGATAGTTCCCAAGAGTTGGTTATGTATCTTCTAGAACGCCGGCATAGTAGTAGGTCTTGGATTATACTTTCTCGGTGTTGTTTAGGCGCGATCGTGGAAAAGGGCGCTACCTTGATTGTTTTTCGGTTGCCTTAAGGGTAGCTACAGAAGTAGATTATCTCTACTTGGTGTTACTTACGCACTTACTATTTGTGATACATGTTATTGTGGTGTAATAGCACGATGCAATATGTCATTAAAAGTTATGATTATGAGAATGATATACTCTGTAATTGCTGTGTTATGTGATTGTGTTTCTCGTGGTCAAGATTATTAGAGGTAAGCAATGCCTGAACTCCCAACTATATTCTCGACTCGTGGCCTCGACGGCACTATTATATTACGTATTTGCACTTTTGGATATAAGCTTTTATGGCCTTGTCGGCGATTGTGATTGATTACTATGTGATGTTTAGTCAGGCGCTGTAATACTGTTGGGGAAAGTAAAAGTAGTTGTCAAGGCGCAAGAAGTTTCGAGGTGACTCGAGTATCGCGCTACCCTATAGTTGGGATTACTAGATTAGGTGACTCTCCTTCCTTATGTGATATGACGCTATTGGCCCTATACTAGTATAGCGTGCCTTATACTTTGTGTATAAGTGCGGTGTGCCTTATACTATGTGATATATACTGCATAAGAGCGGCATGCACTGCTTTTGATCGCTGGCCGTGTGCATTGCCGCGTGGCCCTATACTACGTACAAGGGTTTGGCCTTATACTGCATAAAGAGCGGCATGAAGTCTTTGATCACTCTTGTCGCATTGTCTACGTGGCCCTATACTACTAAGATAAATAAGGCGTGCCTTATACTTAGTGTATAAGAGCTGTGCCTTATACTTGTGCATAAGCTGCGTTTGGCCTATACTCAGTATAAGGTGATTATTGATTAGTCCATTCCTTGCAGACGGATCGGCATATGACAGGTTGGTATAATCGGTGATATAGGGAGGTTTGATGACTAGAGTTTAGTCGTTGTTGAGTCGATTGATTTCTTTTCAAATTGTGTGTCATTTAACCTTCTATTATATCTTCATATGTCCGGTGATTTCCTAATGAATTATGTTGTATGACCTTTTAGGTAGTCCTCGATATATGTACATTATTCATATTTGACTATTATATTATTGATCGAATTGCCTGCATGGCAAGTTCACTCCCCTCGTGTTAAGTTTCACTAAGCCTCGGCTTACACCCTTTTCTATCAAGCGGCATTTCATTTGTGCCAAAGCCGACAGACGGCCACCGAGCCAAGAGGCTATTTGAGAGTTTTGTTCCAGTGGCCAGTGAGCATCGGGTGGCGTAGATCCTCGCCCGATTTTGACGTGAAGGTCAACTGCTTTGATTGTTGTATTTTTTCCTTTTGAAACTCTAGCCTTTGTCGGCCGTCAACCACTTTTGGCCCGTGATATAGTACGACATTCGTTGTAGCTTTGCCGCATTATTTTATTTTGGGATATGTTGTGTATATATATATGGGCTTGTCGTTGAGATTAAATATGGATTATAAATTTTAAAACTGTTTGATTGGGAAACTTAATTGTGATCACATTTTTTGGATGAAATAATTTGTGTTTTTTAAAATCGAGTCGCCCATCGGCTCGTGACCGGTGTTCCGGATTTTAATGACTCACCTCAGGCGGCCGACTGGGCGGGTCGTTACAGGAGCTGCACTTAAACAAGAAGAAGTTAAGTCGGTACGTGGGTATCGCTTCAAAGACGCCTCGCTTGACATACAAAGAAATGCCAGACTAGACTCTCGGCCCACCACTCTGGCGCGAAAGGAAGATAAACCGTGAAGCTGTGCACAACGGAGTTTTGGCAGTCACCTTCGATAGAAGCAAGAAAGGCAAACGTCGATTGAGCCGACATTTCATACGGAAGTTCAAGATCATCACTGTTGGCCAACATATGCCGGTTAGAAAGAACAACGGGAAATCGTGGTACAGACTTCAGAATTTGAATCATGCATGTCCCAAAGACGATTTCACTTCACATACCAATTAATAATAGACGTCACCATAGGCCAGCGAGGCCCTAACGCCTATGGACGGGTTATTAGATAAGCACCATCGAATGGCACTGCAAGATGGTAGCAGCTCACACCTTCTCGACCTAAAAGTGGGTATACTGCTACAAAGTTATGCCCTTCGGATTAAAAACAAAGCGGGTGTTACATACCAAAGGGCTATGCAAAAAGGTGTTCGACGATATGTTGACAAAACGCAGTAATGCTATGTCGACGATCCGTAGTAAAATCACGCAATGCGCGGAGTAATCTCAAGATTTCCGAGAAATAGCTTCGAGCGGCCGAGACAAGTATTTAAAGATGAACCCGCTTCAAAATGCCCGTGAAATTCGCGGGCTTCAACACTTTGCTAAGTCCCAAGTGAGGCTAACCACTAAGTCCCAAACGAGGCCAATCTCACAGAAGTCCTGTTGAGCACCCTACTAGGTCCCAAGTGAGGCCAAATCTCACTAACCCCAAGTGGCCAATCTCAAGTCCCACCCTACAACAACAAGCCGCTTAGGGCCGGGATTAGTACAAGAAAGAAGCAACGCTGCTTCCGGGCACTCTATTTCGCTATCACCCATATAGCCTCGAAGCCCTGTGGTTCCATCCCCCAAATCGCGTCATATCACAATTAAGCTCTATCAAAAACAAGTGGCCTCTCAAGCCACGAAGTCCCACCACAAAAGGTGAAACACCAAATCCCAAAGTCCCACTGAAGGCTGTAGCTTATCCAGCTACGAAGTCCCACCAGCGGTGCTCAAAGCAAGTCCCACGCTGCAAACGTTTGCAGTAAGTCCATCAAGTCTAAAGTAGACCGGAGATCAAGTCCAAGACCCAAGATCAAGTCCATACAACCAACACGGGAATACGTCAAGCCTTCTCTCCCCGCTCGACCATGTCTAAGTGCACTGGCCTCAAGTCCATTAAGACTAGACATCTATCCAACTCACCCCGTAGCGATTCAAACCAATCAAATCAAGTCCAATCAAATCAAGTCAAGTTCAAGCCCGGCTCAAATCAAATCAACAAAGTTGTCGCTTTTATCAAATCCCCAATCAAGTCCAAATCACAAGCTGGGGACATTCACAAATCAAGTAAACGCTGTAGATTCATGGGCTGGACAAATGATCCTCTCGATTTCCTGATAAAACGTAAATAATCGAGGAATCCTTTTCCTGGCTGAATTTTATTAAAATTTCTATCATAAATACAAAAGTTCTTCTTGCAATACAAACCAATAAGAAAATTTACAACATTTGTAATTTGGATAATTACGAAACGCATTAGAAAACAATGCAATAAAGTTGAAGATTAGGATGTTCTTTTACTTTTGTGTTTTTTTTTTTTTTCTTCTAAATCTATCGATGGCCCTTAGCTTGTTTGATGTACAAGAAACCACTCAAAATCTCTGCCAATGTTAATGCACTTTGAGCAGGGTAGTGATTTGCTAATTTCTATTCCCGATTATGATATCAGAAAGGAGAACAAAGATTTTATTATTTATATTGCTCACCCAAATAATAAAATCCTTTGAATAAATTTTTTGGCATGCAGAAATTTATCAAATCGATTAAGGTTAGATTTGTTGGATATTCTATCGTATACATAATATTCTACTAATAATATGGATATGAATCCCATCATTATTGCTAGTTGTGTAAACAATAATTAAAGAAACAAAAATATGTACTGCTTCGGAATCAAAGCAACAACAGTATCAATAATACGAAGATCCCCTGAGCATCCAAAAACAAAATGCCTTCAAGAATTGTCCACAATTAACGAGTTTAACAAGCCCTCCCGTAGAGTTTTACTAGAACTCCGTTAAAATATTAAGTTGCATTTGAGATCAAGCAAAAAATCCAAAGGACTTTACCACTCAATACTAGACTAAATGTAAGTATGTGTATGAGTAGCTTTTTTAAGTCACTATTTTTAAAGGAGAACCGAATACCAAAAGTAAATGAGCAAGTTCATCATCGTGCAAGGCGGCCTTTATACAGTATCCAATGTCCTACTTTTAAGTAATGCAAAAACTCAAGTCTTTTTCATTCTCATCTCTAAAATAAGGAATCAAAGAGAAACATTCTAGACCCCCCCTCTCTTACCTTAACCACCGCCCCCTATGGGGGTGAAATTTCAAAAATCAATTTTGGCTCCCCATCATTCCAGCATAGTTTCATTTTAAATCTCAGTTATAATCGACCATGACTTGATTTCGTTTGTACGCA
Organism: Lithospermum erythrorhizon; assembly: GCA_019722365.1. Taxonomy (NCBI): domain Eukaryota; kingdom Viridiplantae; phylum Streptophyta; class Magnoliopsida; order Boraginales; family Boraginaceae; genus Lithospermum; species Lithospermum erythrorhizon. The sequence continues at coordinate 7,879 of JADFUC010002148.1, forward strand.
GCGCTTTTAATTTAGGCTCGATTGACAAAGGTCATATATTAATAAATGCAACTCTAGCATTATATGTTAATATATTGATTACGAGCGGACCTAGTAGCTATCATAATCCCAAGTGTCACATCGAAAGTATCCTAATACGAACATTGTCATACACCGAGCGATATGTGAACTTTTCAAAACTTAAATGATTTTAATCTGTCAACAATCGACTTATTCAACGGGCATTATTTCAAATATTTCATATTTCCAATACTCCCACTTGCCCGGATTGATTACTAGACAACGATTCCTTCGGTGACGGGTGTTCCAAATTGCTATAGTAAGATTATAATTAAACTCGTGACTCTTGTAGTTTTTGATTTCATGAATTTAACGCAATATTCACACTGCCGAGTATTGCCATCACAATCGCCTCTTAATTCACCAAGACATTATCACTGATATATCCTATGGTACTTAATCCCATAGTGTACAAGTCTTTCTAACCTACATTTGCAGGCATAATTCAACACAAATGTCGCTTTTAGCCTTCCTTTTACAAAGATGTTTGACATGGTCAAAATATATTACTTCAGAATGAAATCCTACCAATGCTATGTTTCAAGAATTGCCATTTAACTATAAGTTATGTGAGAATGTTCTTAGAAAATTATATGTTATCTTCTAATTTTCACCGGCGGTCATGTCCGCCCCGCACTGAAACTACTTCCGACATACCCGCCGTGTGATTGATTAAAGTACACTCATTTCGATCCAAGAACAGATCCGCATAACCAATCACATACTAGTAATTTGGTGTTCGATCTAATCTCAAGGAACACCACCAGTGACGCCAATCTCATAGCTCTTTCTCAGGCTCGATAGAGGATTTATCTCGCATAATATATCCAAGACCTCTCTGTATAACCTCCGATTCCTATCAGATCAATGTATCATCAGTTGGGCAACGTACATATGTATATGCAATATATAAATATACAACGAGGTAAATATATTTATTGAATTTAGAAGCTTGAATCATTCATTGTCTTGACAATCAAACACTTATAATGAAAACGGGCACACACCAAAATAATACCACGCACATACATATAACAGCTCAAATACTTAATAAATACGTATATATATATATATATATATATATATATATATATATATATATATATATATCCGTGACTACCTAATAAGGTCATACAATAAGATTCCAAAGCAGTCCTCTGCCACAACATGTTGCACATGCCCCAATAAGCGTGACACAAACACCCAGAATGAAATCATAGAGACTCAACAACGCCTATAACTCTAGTCACCTTCTCTATCTCTCATATCTCAACAAGTATACTAACTCTAATGCGCATACCTAATCCAGCCACCGCAGAACAGATCAACCGCTAATAAACACCCTGCTTCTTATACCGAAGATAAGGCCAAACTCTACGCCTATATCAAGAGTATGTAATACACCGACAATGACACAAAGAAAGTGATCATAAAGACTATACCGCTCTTATACCGTAGTATAAGGCCAAACCACACAGCTATACTGCAGATAAAGTACACTCAACAAATGCAGACATAGCAAAGACTGTACAATAGTCATACCGCTTCTTATACTGTAGTATAAGGCCAATAAGGCCATATCCTCCAAGCCGGGCATGAGCATGTCACGAACTTTATCATCCCAACATGTGGTCAAACTCGATACTCAAGTCACTCAAGTCATACATAACTCTAACCATCACCTCTCAATAACCAACTACTCTGATCTCAAACAATATCCAAGCACACAGCCTAAAAATATTCACAATCGTAAATCAAACACAATCGCCAACAAGTGCCATAAATACATAAGTGCCGACAAGACCATGAATACAACAAAGGCCGACAAGGCCGTAAATCGAAATAAGTTGGGAGTTCAAGCTATTACTTACCTCAAGCAATCTTCAACGCCACAGAATATAATCACATAATCATATCATGGCTCACACAAATGAATCACACATAATCATACAACAATTACATGTATATCATTCTCACGTAATCATAACACAATGACACGTATTAATTCTCACATACAATCATACCATAATAACATGTTCACACAATTTAAAATAAGTACGTGAAAGAACACCAAATGTAGATAAGTACTCACCTCTGCTAGCTACCACAAAACCTTCGCGAACACAATCAAGGTAACTGCCCCTTACCACGATCAACGCCTAACAAAAACACCCAGAAAGTAATATCAAGACCTACTACAATACTTCTTCTATGCCTCTAGAAGACACGCTACCAACTCATAAAGGAACGTTTCTAAGCCGGGTCTAAAAATGACTGATAAAAACAACGAATTAATAATCCCGTCGACACAACTCCAATCGATCTACCCGCTAATCTAATTTATTATTTTAACATTTCAAATCAACTATAAGTCATTCTAATTAACCTCAAGTCCATAATTAACAACCTCAACTCCAAATGGTGCATTTGAGAATTCAACTTGAAAATAACACATTTTCAACCTAACCCGCCTTTAATCAATTTTAAATAACTATTTGAATATCACAACAACTACAATAAGGTCCCAATTACACTCCCTACACATTTGATTTCTTATAAATATCAACCCCAAAAGTCAACCGAAACCTAGAAAAGTCAACCCGACCATAACATCCTCAAATTTAAGTCATGAATTCATCACTTATATACATCATAAAGATTCATAACAACTAAGATCCATCATAAAATTGAATTATGCAAAAAGTCAACCCTCAAAATCAACCAAAAACGCCATTTTACCTCAAACGAGCATGTCGGGTGCTCCTTTAATAATCGACTGAGGATCTTTTACACACAACAAAGTGGAAGAAACGGAAGAAAAATTTCTTGCTCGCTCCAGTAGGATTCTGCCAAGCATAAGGAAATGGGAAGATATTTTGCGATTTTTACATAAGGATGGAAGATAATAACTTAACTCTTAAGTCTTGAAAAACCAAGACAGAGTTCAGGCCCAAAATCTCGCGAATCGAAAGTTATCGAATCCACCTAACGAATCTAATTTAACTCTAATTGTCCCCGGCTATTAAGACAAATTATAAATTTAATTCGCTCAAATAATTCTAATAAATAATATTATCGTAATTATTTATTCCGGTCCCACCCACCGAATCGAAAATTTTTAAATTTTTTTTTAACGCAAATCTGTTATTATAATGTTTATATTAGTGTATCTTATGCCTGGAAACATATTTAGCATGGATTTATCCGTGAGTATATTTATGTTTGAGTATAGGTTTATACTAAATTATTGTATCGTGTATATTATGATGCTATCAGATTATTGCGTGACGGTTGTATGTTTGGTATTGTATGTGTGAATTGTGGAATTGTTTGAATTGAGAATGTTCGACGATGCAAGCCTGGCATACTGCCAGAAAAGGATATGACGATGTTGGGTGTTCAAGGTGAGCCCGCCGAAAAGGATATGTCATATTGGCCTGGCGCGAGTCCGCTGAAAAGGATATGTTGTTGTCAGTGTCTGGCGCTTACTGAAAAGGATTCAATGTTATATGTGATTATTGTCATGGGTTTCATTTCGTAAGCTTATTCTATTGTTGTTGTGGTATAAACGCAGCGACCTTATGTTGTTTTACCAAGCTTGATTATGTGATATGAGATCGTCAAAAGCGCATATGAGTTAACGTAGTTGAGTTCAAAAAAAGTGCTCAGATATCAAGACGTCATTCTTGTTACGGTACGCCGATACTAATTTATTTTTCTTTACTCTACATATATATATATACTTATTTGCTACGTTTATATCTTTCACCGTACCTCATTCGCTGGGTAAGCTTACTATCCCGTGGATTCGCTTTCCTTAATTAAGTCGTCGAAGTACCCTTCCCACCTCCAAATTGACAAAAAGCCATTGTTCATGAAAACCGTCAAGTTTTACTTAGTCGGTAGACGAGTGGCTGTGGATCTCGCATCATCTTTTCATTATTTTGTTGTACCAGCTTTCATGTTTTGTTTTGAGATGTCGGGAAGATTGTAAACTATTTGTGAAATATTTGAGACTGTATGTGATGGAATTTTACGCTTTGTTGAACAGCTACGCCACGACGGTTAAACCTCAGATACAACATTTGAAATTTTCAAACTATTTTACATTTTATCAAACTACGCTTATTGGTTGTCGCAGTGATTGCAAGTCAACCATCGTGTATGGTGACTCAAATTTATACGTGCTGATGTCGACTCCAACCTCGAGGCCGCACGACTTATACGTCGTTACAATGATGTATCAGAGCTAGGTTTTAGGATCACTTGCTGTCTGTGTGGTTATGTGATTGGCAAGTTGGTTTATTTGAGCTGTTTTGGGGTCGAGTCTTCAAAGTCTCCGAGTCTTTTTTCGCCGACCGCTGACTGCCACTCATGCCACCTAGAAGATTTTTTTTGCTTAGTTACGCAAGGAGGGACCTGGTAGAAAAAGATCGGTTTGAATCGAGTTGTTCTTATGAACTAACGCAAGTATTTAGATAATTAAAAGCACTGAAATCGGATATGTTGGAAATTTATTGGAGAGGAGAGATATGCCAAAGGACGCTGAAAATAAATTTTTAATGTTGGACTTGGAGTTGTTAAAGGGTTGATTTATTTATATAGATCTAAGAACGTCAAAAGTAGATTGTGACGGTATAGGATCGATGATCCCTAGTTGAACCCGTATACTTGAAATGATCGTGGATGAATATCAGTGATAATTATGATGATGGACCTAAGCTGCTAGGGATAAAGTTTTTCGAGGACTAATTTGGGTTGACGTAAAAGGATGGGTCAATGGTGAACATTAGAATAAGCACGACCCGTCCGGCGGAGCAATGCATTACGGCGGGCAATACAAGAATATGTGCGTCGCATCAGTATATCGGAATTATATTGATGGATACTTAGGACCGAGGATATGTGAAATGAAAAATTTTGCCGCAAAATGTTATCATGATTTAAGGGTCGGGTGGCAGATTATCAATCACTCTGTAGGCATCATGACAGACATCTCGAAGATTGAAAATGAGTGTCAAAATGAGGGGGCACTTTATTATGGGATGTAAAGCGGATTTAATGTAGCTAGGAATTTAAAATGAAATGAGTATTCTAGTTCGATTGTCATTATGAAACTTGCTGTTAAGTCAAGTGTTCAAGAACAAAAGGGAATAAGGAAAAATTTGGGGACCCCGGGAGAGCAAGAGATGTTCGGTAGTACTTATCAATAGAATATTTACGAGATGGAAATTGGGTTAATGATTTATTTAAGTTCAAGTGGGTGAAAGAAAGGTCTTACAAGAAAATTTGTTGATATACCAGCTCGAAAACTCTAGGAGAGACACATTTAAATAGAAACGTGACCTCCAGAAAAGTGATATTAGGAAGACACCGCTTGAAGTTGTCTTTGAGGCTAATGCACAAGTCAGATGAACCTATTCTTTTCCAAGTAATAAAACTCGAGACTAGATAGAGTTGAATAATTTTATGAATCACGGATGTTAATTGGATGAAAATATATTATTTAAGGCCATGAAAACCAAAAGAATCAAGGTGAATTACGCAACATGATCGAGGTTAAACAGACTAGATTTTGTGGTCAAGTATCAAAAGTATGATGAAAATTGTGTATGATTGTATTATAATGAAAGGTGAGATATAAAGTAGAACCCTGAGAAGGTATGACATGTCGAGTATATGTTATGTCGATGTATGATGGGGTTGCAAACATAAATTAAAAAGGAGAATAATTTAAATTATGATATAAACTAGTGATAATAATTGGAATATCAATGATTTAATTATTAATGCAATGTGGTTGCTCGGGTATTTAGGAGAAATGAAATGATAGAGAATGGTGACTTCTTGGAAAACTTGGAATATATTGTGGCGCAATTATATATGTGAAGAATATTTACGGGGAAATTTAATCTCTCGTCAGATGAAAGTTGAGTAAAATTATAAGTGTTGAATCCTATAGCTTAAGATTAAGTGACGACACTAAACGTTAGAAGTTAAAGGTTAAACGAGACATAGAAGTTTTATGGTTATTTGAAGAAAGTAAAGTGAGACTTATAGCGTATAAAGAGAATCAAGAAAGTAAGTAGTCTACGCATAATGAGTTGATAATAGAATCAATATCACCATAAATATTTATGTGGTTCGTTGTTGTTATAAATATTATATGAAAGAGGAGGGAATAATGTAGTTTAGTAGAAAGAATAACTAAAACATATCAAGTGGATGTTAGTCATTAAATTTTTGAAATTGACGAATATTGATACAAATATGCCCCATCGGCAAGAATTTAGTCGATGAAGATTGGTCGATATTGGCATTTCATGATTTCGCAGAAGTTACCAATGAGAAACAAAAAGGCAATGCATTGTATAAGGATATATTAAGATTATAAATTGTTGAAATTATTTCATATATGACAATGCCAGAGATAGATAATTCATTTTCTTCGTGATGCTCGAACCTCGAGGTTAGATTCAGAGTGTCGACTATCAATGGAGCAGAAACTATGTCATTAATAATGGCGAATATGAACTAACTAGATTGGTGATATCTAAATTATATTATGTGGATTATAAGACATTTAATCGAGGCTTTGTGTAATAAAGAAGTTGGGGAACTACAAAGAATTGTTCCGAAAGTTACGCAGATAAAGAGACGGTGCAATATAATTTGTGATGATAATAGATTGACTAATGCCATGCATTAACACGTAGTCGTAGCACAAATTTTCTTTTTCTCTGATAAAGTATCATTTGGCACTATTTACAAATGATATGTAATGGGCATTTAATTCTTCGAGAACGAAAAGTCAGGATGCTTTTAAAAAAAAAATTTGAGAGAATATATGAATATATGTATCAATGTATATTTAGAGTTATATATGTGGTTGAATATGCTCGAGGTTCTATTTTGCTAGAAGCATGTTTAAAGTGTCTAAGTATATCGAGGAGTTATAGGTACTTTTATGACAATTATGCATGGATGTATTATGGAGTTATTAGTGCTATTATAGAATCGTATTTGGAATTTGGGTGTATTACTAAATTGTAATACTACAATTTTCTTTAGATCGAGCATGACGATACGAAAGGAACTATATGGACGTTGATACGCTAATTTGCAGGAATACAACAAATTAGATTTTGATGATTAAGAGATGACTATTTAAAGGTACTTAGAATTGAGTAAGAATATGTCATGCGGTAAGACCAAGTGATAGAGTATGAAAATGTCACACTGTGGCTATGAGTAAAATATCCAATGCAATGAAGTTGAAGTTGATCGGGTATAGTTCAAGCTAGAATTCGGGAGTTCTTTCCTATTAGAAAAGTTGACTAATGCATAAGGAAATTGCATGGAAAATTATTAAGTGTGTATCGCTATTTTCATGAAGTATCCTCTGAGTTGTATACGCATTATAAGGTAGGATATGTTGATTGCTATCTAGGCTGCGTATGGTTGTGGCGGCCGAGGTTGACATGTTGATGAACTGCTAAGTGTGTTAATAAATTGTTAATTATTTATTAAGTATGTTGTCGAACTAATAAGGTAGATAATGGTTGTGATGACTTTTGGAGAATGCTATGTGACAAACAAGAAAGCGAGACATCGAAGACATGTACATATCATGAATGATAATATCTAATAATGGAGATATATGAGGGGTTGATATATCATTCGTTGATATTTGATTTGAGACATGCGGATTTGTTCCCATGAAATGCAATGGATCGTGTTCTTGCCATTTCTTGATGTTATACTATGTGTTGTTAATTAAAGTATAAATCCATTAGTCGAAGCAAATTGTTGACTCGACGAGTTCATAATCAGCGGAGTAAACAAGAATTTGTGGGTATTGAATGATACGTCAGCGTAACATTATAAATATGGTGTGTTGATTATCGAGGTGTAATCTTTGTAAGGATCGGATAATGCCATTAAACAGGTCTAGGCTGAAAGGCCAAGTAAATGCATTCATTGGTTGATTGGGAACATCATAGGAGTCGCTGATTTCCCTTTTTATGATAATGGATTATTCTTTATGTGATTATTGTTGTTTATGTATATATGTTAATCATGTGAGTGTTTATGACAATATCGATATGAAAGGGCGAAGCGAGATAATAAACACTTTCTAAATAGATGCTGTAGATGTTATCGATGAAAATTGAAAACAAGTGATATTAATGTGCTTGGCATACTCATGTGAATTATAAAGATGATTAACAAGCGAGATGCTAAATAATTAACCAATAATGGTAGAGCTGAAATGCATGAGAGTAATTTGAGGTTATGGCTCCATAAGTTGATATGACATTTTGATAATATGAGTTGAAAAATAAGTGGTGGTTATAAGGCGATCTAAGCGACGAGTAAATTTTGAGGACGAAATTTTGTTAGCGTGGTAGAATGTAAAACCGGTAACAATTGTTAATTAATAAATGAAATGTGAGATTATTACTGATTTACATGAAATTTGGAACCTACTTATTATTTTATGTACGATAAATGTGTTAATGTTGGGAGTTAGTTGTTGAGTTAAGTTAACACGGAGGTATCGAATAATTAAACGATCGGGGTTTCACCACATAAAACTATCACAACCCATTAAACCCATAAACCAACCCATGCCCAAAAAAACCCAAAAAAAAAAACCCACTTCTTCACGCGAGACCCACGCCCCTCCCTTACACCCGATTGTTTTTGTGGAGTTTCTCCTGCCTATGTCGGCCGACGCTGACTTTCAATTGTTGGGATTACGCTTTCTACAAACCTATCCATTACCCATATTAATTGCTTCTGCCACAGTAGTTGCCCCCTCATTCTCTCTGCTTATTTTTACGCTGTTTTCCCTTATTCTAATCACATTATGTCATTCTAGCACCACGGGGCGGGATAGCCTGCAGTGGGCGAATCCTCGGCCCCTTGATAGGCGCTGTCAAGGCTCTTGGACATAGTGCACAATCTTTGTGAAGCCAAGAATTTGAAACCAATTCGTTGATCGGCCGAATTTAATCGCTAACCAGACGTTAATCGAGCGGGTGAACGCAGGGGAACGACTATAATATTATAAAACCGACTGAACTGAAAATATGGATCGCATCGATCAGTTGGGGTTAAGCTGTACTAGTCAAGCGGGATTTATCACTGCTTGTTACCTTATTTATGTTTGAGTGCAAGGTAGCGGTAAAACGGTCAGACAAATGTATCTCGTGTTATGAACTTATCCGTGAATATAATGAAACCATGAAATGCCCACTGCATGGTGGTCAGATGATTACTAATGTATATCTATTTGAGTGTATTTATGTTTCTGAGTATATTTATGTTTGAGTGTAAGTTCTTTGAGTATGTTTATGTTCTAGTGTATTCATGTTTGAGTACTAGTTATTAATTATATATTTATCTGAAAGATGTGCTCCTATATTTAAATTGTATCGTGGTATATTATGGATGCTACATTGATTATTGTGTGATGGTTTTATGTTTGGTATTGTACGTGTGAATTGTGAATCGCTTGGACCGAGAATGTTCGATTTAATGGGTGTTCGGCGCTTGGTACCGAAAAAGTGATACGACGATGTCATGCTCGGGCGCTTTTGTACTGCTGAAAAGGATATGTTGTTATCGGGCGCTCGCGGCGAGCCCGCCGAAAAAAGGATATGTTGTTGGGTGTTCACAAGATTCGCCGAAAAGGATTCAATGTTATATGTGATTATTGTTGTATTTCATTGCAAGTTTATTCTATTGTCACATGTGTATAAACGCGTGAGACCTTGGCGTTTGTTTTACTGCTTGATTATGTGGGGATATGAGATCATCAGCGATAAGTGAGTTAACGTAAGTTGAGTTCTCCAAAGTGTTTGTATAATAAAGATGGTCATTCTTGCTATGAGGTCAAAGGATACTAATTTATTTTTCTTACTTCTACATATATATATATACTTATTTATATGCCTATATTTTCACTGTACCTATTCTTGACGCTTACCATCCCAAAGCATTCGCTTCACAAGCTGTTGTTTACCCCTTCCCACCTCCAGATTGACAAAGTTACTGGAGAAGCGGCAAGGTTCGTGGAGTCCGTCAGTTTTACTTCTATTTGGTAGGATGAAAGTGGCTAGATCCTCTGGGCAATTATCTTTTTTTCATTATTTTTGCTGTACCTGGCCATGTTTTGTTTTGAGATGTTGAAAGATTGTAAACTATTTTGTGGAATATTTTGAGACTTTAAATATGATGGAATTTTACGCTATGAATTAGCGACGCCATCACGGTTAAACCCCCTCAGACATAACATTTGAAATTTTCGGAACTATTTCACATTTTACTCAAACTATCGTGTTTTATTGGTTGTCTAACAAAGATTTTCAAGTCAACCATCGTATGTAGACTCCAAATACACAAAGGATAACGATCCCGAGGGTAACACTCGAGGCTGGTCACACCTATTACATCACTTAACAAGTCAAATGCTAACATATCCTATACATTCATGTTCAGATTCTTCAGCCTCAAACCTCACAGTTCTCCAAGAGCCGCCTTTTGTGAAATGCTATCTCAATGCCACCACACCAAGACATACTACTACTCTAACCCAACTTAGACAAAGACGTTGAAGTCATGGAACATATAAGAATAAAAGAAATACGACTCAACAAAAGTCATTTACAACATTTCGTACGCGCACCGCAAATAACAAAACAAACCGGGTCATATCTAAATACCTCCTTTCCATTCATCAAACATATGGCCGGAAAACATTAAAATAAATAAATGAACTTAATCTCACATATATTAAAATGAAATCTAAAATAATGTGTTCATAATTGACTAATTAATTACCCATTATTTTACAATTAATTATCAATTAATGTAAATTTTAAATCTAAATATATTCACACATGATTAACGATAATTATTACAATAATCTACTAACCTCTTAAATCATGTGAAATAATTATTTATGGCACCAAATAACCCCATTCCTTACCAATATTATATCGAGCAAGATATGTTTTCTCTACGAGTATTTCAAAGGTAAATAAAAATTTGAAGTTGAGTAGTGGAGAATTCAAATAAATCGTCGGTTGGTATATTGCTCAGGTGGACCCGAGATATAAATAATTTTGGAATAATATCATATTAGCTTAATATGATTTATATCACGGGATAGCTTAATATGATTCATGTTACGAGATTTTGTGTGGCCAGCAGGCCGTAGCCGCGTACGATGTGTTTGACGTTTGTGTGTTACTTCATGGAGCGGTGACCCCCAGAGGCTCGCCAAAGCGTGCATACGCGCTGGCCGCCTCAGGATTCGTTTAGGTTGGGGCGCGATATGCACACCGGCGGGCGAATGTCGGAAGGACGGAGTAGAGTCTCATCCGGGACATGGTTTGATTCTCTATATGTATTATTTGGAGGTGGATTCTCATGTGTATTATTTGGAGGCGGATTCCTCATGTGTATTATTATTTGGAGGCGGATTCTGCGGTGTATTATTTGGAGCGAATTTCACCATGCCTTGTGTGCCAAACCTGCTTCCCTGAATTTAATATGCATTATTTATATTATAAGCTCATGTGTATAGTATTATGTACATCTATAGAAGAGGATTCTATGAAAGTCAGGATCATATTCATTGTTTGGCCTCGGTTGATGTATATGCATATGTTATATATATAAGTATGAATATACGGACGGCGGGCTGCTTTATGCCTAGGTTCTGGGTGGGCTGACGGCGGAGGTTGTCGGTGATGCCACCCGACGATTTTCGCCGAATCAAGCGTAGCGCGCACCCTGTGAAGGCCGGTATTTAATCGTGATTCGCTTGCTGTAAGCGATTACAAGAATCGCCGCTAGTAACTTTGACAGTATACAATCAAGTTGAATTATGAAGAGCCTCAATGGCCGCCATCAATTTATACTACCGATAAAGGGGTTCCATCAAGTTGAGCAGATTCGCCTTTTACTTCCAGATAACAAAGAGTTGTAGAGGATGTGAACTCAAGGCGTAAGGGTTTGGAAACGAGACACAAGAGATGGATGGGTGGTTGAATTTTGTCGGGGAGAAAGGATATCAAAAAGATTGGGAAAGAAATCTATAATATCGAAGTCGTCATGAGTGGTTGAGGTCTATGTATATCTAAGAGATATGTAATCTCGTGATCAGGGTATAAGATTGTTGATCCTTAGATGCGGAAGTTAAATCTCCAAGGCCAAATAATTTGGTGGAAGAGTGTCAGATAATTATGATAGTTGGACCTGCAAGCTAAAAAGTGTAGAGGATTAATTTAGTTGACGTATCGGGATGGGCCACCGTGAAGATTTAAGTCGCTTAATGAATCTTGTTGTCCATGCGGGTATGAATAGGTGCTACATATAAGATGCAAGTGTCGTAATAGGTTGATATTGAAAATTTATTTCTAATGGATACTAAGTGAATCGGGAGGGATGAAATGAATGGGAAAATTCTTGGCAAGAACCGTTGTTATGATTGGCCGACAAGATCACATTTCCATCATCTAGATGTATTGAATATGTTGGTACATCCTCAAATATTGAAAATTGGTATCGTGGAATAAGTATCCGAGTACTCTATTAGTGGATATGGTGTTTCTTTGATTTAATGTAATCAACGTATCGGGGATAAAGATGAATATTTTAGTTGATTGTCATTTTGGAAGTTCTAAGTTGCTTGCCAGAATTGTCGTTTGAGAATAAAGTAAAAAAAATGAAAATTTTGGGACTTATTAAAAGATGTTTAGTAGTACACTATTAATCAAACTGACCGATACATAAGGTTGAATAATTTTATGAAATAAGAATCTAGCGGATGGTGATATATTTAAGTTTCACGATAAATAGGGAATTTTGGGAATTTCGTAACATGATCGACGAGATCGAAATGAGGATGCTGCGGTTGTTAATGTATGATAAAGTTGTGTATAGTCGCACTAAGGGATGAAACGGGAAGCACGGAATAATACCTACGATGATACGTGAGTGTTAGTCAAGTAGATACGTGAAGCTCCAACAACCGTGGAATTGAAAGGAGAAAGCATGAAATCAAGATATGAATTTAATAATAGTCGAAATATCGCATTTGGATTAAGGTAATTTGCTGTTCGAGTAGTCAAGTGAAAAGACATGAGAAAAGAATGATGATTTCTTCAAGATTCAGTATATTATGTACTATATAACGAAAGATGTTGATTTGGGAAATTTTAATTTGTGTTAGATGAGTTGAGTAGAGTTATAAGAGTGTCAATCTCACAAATTATGGGTTGCTATATCAATGAACAGATGGTCGAGGAAGTGTTAAAGGTTAAATGAATCAAATGCATGGATTTGGTTTCTTCGTCAGAATAGAGGACTACGACATTCATGTTTATAAGTGAGTAAAATGTTTGGATATCATACTGTTACAAGTATAGTTGATAATCGGACAAATTACTGAAAGGTCGAGGATAAATTTCAAGGCCGAGCCGAGGTTATAAATGGGAATTCTCGTGAAATTATAAGCTTTGAAGTATCGTTCGCCGAGAAAGCCGACCAACAAGAAGGAAAATTGGTGGAATTAGTAACGATATCAATGAATCTCGGGATTCACTTATAAGAGAAATACGATGGTTAATATATCGGTCAAGTAAATGGAAATTTTTGTTTAAAGGATAATTGGGGGAAATCCAATGATGGTGGGGATACAATGTTAGTTCTAAGGATTCAATTAATGGACTACCTATTTAGGGATTTAAGGTTGAAATCCCTGCGGACAATGGAGATAACAAGCCATGTAGAATATATGTTTTACCAGCAATTCAGAGCATACATGCAAGGAGCCTACTGCGGTGTATACCGTGACACGGTAGTTTTGAGGCGTATCGTGATTTGGGAATAATTGGGGTATCAATGAGAGGAAGAGAGAGGTCGTTGACCCATAACTCTAGAGGATACTGAAAAATTTATACTCGTGATTCTGGATGATATATTTGGAGAAATGCTTAATAAGGATAATAATTGAAATTGTTACGAGTGTATCTACAAGTTTTCTCTATAAGGTCAATCATTGAGCGTAAGTGTGGTACAAGGTTTATGTGGAGCAATTATAAGATTCTCAGGATTTTGTAATGGCTACAGGACGCGAGTCAAGATGTTAAACGGCTGCCAGGGTGTTAATAAAGCGAGGTCCGATGTCAATTAGAATACAACAAAGGAATCTATGAATTCAAGGACAAATATTCGGGAGGCATGTGTTGATTATAAAGGCCTTATCGAAAGTAGTGACTATTGTACGGTGACATATACGACAGTTGTAAGACCTGAGTTAACAGATGATAATTTAAGCAAGAGGAAAGTTGCTCACGGTAATACTAACTTCCAAGCCGCTGTTGGGGATGGCACCATCGAAGCCATCAAGAGACGCTGGAGTTCTAATATTAATAAAATGAGATGGGATGAAAGGAAATGACTTACTGAGTGATTTAAGAACTCAGGGAAGAAATTGAACTTGATATGACTACCACAGTAGAATAAGTTTCTCTATATGTTAAATTAATGAAGGAAACGCAAGTATCAAATGGATACATAATATAGCTATTTAAATATAGAATTAGATTCATAAAGTACTATACAGAGAAGGAGGACTAAAGGAAGAAGCCTAACAATTTTGGTACACGTTAATCCATACTTGCTGGTATGAAAGTTCGTAACGGCGCCATTGCCAAGAGGAATATGGTAGATCAAATTTTCTAACCAGAATGTAAACCTGGTGACATCGAGGAGATTATATAAAAGGGATATTGATAAATACCTGAAAGCTTAAATGTTGTTCTAATAAAGGGTTATCAAGCAGTGCGTGAACGACGGGGTTAACATCAGAGCATGGACGAGAGAGAGAGACGCATGTTCTTGGAATTATCATTGGAAATCGATGTCGATAAATCATGGTAAAAGACACTAGAAATATATGATGTTAACCGGTGAGCCTAGGTATATGCTATGGTGAAATTCGAGACAATTATACCTCTATGGTTAAGATGTTATGGCACGACATGGTGTCATATAAATGAAATGAAAGGCGCAAGGAAAACACGATATTGACGTGAGCAATATGGACGAAATCATGATGCATGAGAATGGTAAATGAACGTATATGAGTGTATTGTGGTAATGTATTGATTAATGGCGATGTGATGTTATATACATACCGTAATTAATGTGTAAGTTTGTTATGTCGAGGCGATTATACTTCATGAAGCTGTGTTTCTGCAATATATGAGTATTAAGGAACGATGTATTGCACACACATTAGTTGTACGCCGGGAAACTCGTGTATTTACTCTATACGATGCCAAGATAATCGCACAACAATTTGGATGAGTGGGGTTTTGATAGAGAATTACTTGCACATTAATGAATCCGATACCAATAACGAGGTGATATTACTTAATACCTAATTATGAACGGATACGATCGATATCGCATAAGGGTATTGATTTTGAGTGCATTATTGATGGTTGATTTGGCGATATTAATAACATGATAAAATATGTTGTGGTGCAGCGTATCATGACATGCAGAGGACGATATCAGAGCGGGTCACACTAGTAATGATTATGATATGATTAGGATTGTGTAATATTCAGCTTGCGTAAGTAATATCTGTGGTACGTCATATCAAATACGAGGCAAAAAAAGATTTTATCTCTCAAGTCAATGACTATGTTTGGAAAATGATTGGTGACAAGATGTCATATATTCGCACAAGAGCATATCGAAAGCGCGAAATAGACGATAAGAAAAATCGGTCTAAAATAAATTTTGAGGATGAAATTTTATACTGGTGTAATGAAATAACCCATTCCTTACCAATATTATATCGATAGTATATAAGTTTGTGAGTATTTTGGGGTGAAATAAAATTCTAGTTCAAGAAGGGAGAATTCAACAAATCGGTCGGTCAGGTATATTTGTCTGTGTGGATCCGAGATAGTATAAATAATTTTGGAATAATATCGATATATCGAGACGAAAATGACAGTAGTAATATATGCCTCAGAATACAATGAAATCGGTTTCATGGAGATTTATATGAAGGTGTAAATTAACCGAAACCAAACGGAACTTCAAATTTTCCTTCCCCAAATATCCCACCTACCACCACTATCTCCATCCTCATCCAAACCTTCTATTTCCTCCACGGCCGAAATGCTCTCTCCGCTTTCCCCCTTGAAATTTTTTCCATTTCATCGATTGTCGCCAAATTCAAGAACAAAGTTGTTGATTTTCTTTCTCTCTCATCATCCTCATCTGCTATCTAAAAAGAAGATCAAATCTTTTGAGATATTTCTTGAGTTTTCAAAGAGCTCTAATTTTTATGGATTTTTGCTGATCTTTTAGATCTTGAATTTATTATGGGCACAGAAATGTTATCCGAAAGCATCGCATGTGGGATTGGGCGGTGATTTTGAGTGATTATCAGTTAGGAAAGCCGTGTAAGTCAGGTTGACTTTTATTGACTCTTTTTCTTAAATGGAACTTTAAATTGCAATACGGTGTCGCAGTGACCTTTAATATAGTTGTTTTGGGTATGTGAATTATTGGTTTGATACGGATATGTAGAGATCGCTGAGAAAGTTCGGGGAAAGTTCAGATAACATTTAGCGCTTGAATTGGAGGTTGTGAATAATGGATTAATTAGCTGTCAATTGTTTGTCGGATTGATTAGAATATGCTAAAGTAAGTTATCAGTTGGGTACAAGCATTTAATCTAACATTTAGATTTTAATGGTTGGCGAATAGAATGTAGTTACGTTGAATATTAAAAAGGATACCTAATCTTTGGGATAGGATGACGCGGCGATTGTAATTTGAATCGCGAGACGCGTATAACACTAGGTTTATATAGATGCTAAGAGAGTTATTCACAAAATGTGTTATAATGTATAATTTCCCTTGAATAGAGTCGAGCCTCGATCTTAGCAATTTCCAGGAACGCCTTTGCAGTCATTATTAATGCTTTGCTCGAAAGTAGTACAAATCTCATTTAATGGGACCTTTCATATATATTATGTATATGCGGCGGATATCTGGGATTATTCACATATGCGATCATATTTATGATTGACACTATGTAAACTTTGGATTTATGATTCATATGATGAAATAATTGAGATTTTGGGTTATATTAAGCGAGGATAATTGAGATTATGATTCATATCAAGGCGATATTAGTGATTGCGATTTATATCACGATGCTTGTGAATATGATTCATGTTATGAAATTTTGTGTGGCCGTGGTGTTGTGTGTAGTCAGGCCGATGTGTCGATCGCTTTTACGGTTACTTCATTGAAGCCGCGCGTACTCCGACCGAGTGCTCAGCGCGGTGTGCATATCAGGTGGGCCGCCTGACTGGGAGGTCAAAGGATATGCACATTGAGGGGCAGTCGGAGTGGGGATGGAGGTGGAGGCCTCATCTCACATGTGGAGGTGGATTCTCATATGCTGGTTTGGAGGTGGATTCTACGGTGTGGCTATTTGGAGGCGGATTCCTCATGGTATTATTTGGAGCCGATTCCTTCATTCGATGCCTCGTGCTGTGAACCTGTTTCTGGAATGAACATACTATTTATGATTATAAGCTCACAGATAAGATACGTAACATCGTGATAAAGAGATTCTACGTGAAGTTGTGGACCTGCTATTCATCAAGGGCCTCGTCATGTATGGCACATGTTTATACATGCGCGAACATATATGCGATGGACCAAGTCCGTGGTATTTGTATTCACTACCTTTTAATAGCCAATTCTGCCTTCTATGGGGCGGCGTTTTATGCCTGTGTTCTATGGGTCAATTTATAGTTCGTCGGTAGCCGCATCGACAGTCAGTGCATCAAGATCATAGACGAAGTGGTGGCGGTATAGGACTCATCCGCCATTTCGTTGTTGTCGATTTGTATATTGTTAGACTTGTGTATTGTATTTCATTGAGGGTCTCAAGGCTATACTTTTCCTATGTTGTATTTTGATTTCTTGTGTATCTTCGAGTTGTATCATTAAGGTGGATTTGCACATGCTGTTCGTTGTTTATCAGATGTCAAGTTACTTACAACGAAGGACAAAAAGTGTATTTTTATTATTATTAATGTCAAATGAAGTCTTTTTTATGTCAGTTATCATCTACCTATGACTCGTGTACAAAGTCGCCGATGACCTTAACCTCGTGGCGGCCGACTGCGGTCATATAATTAACTCCAAAATTCAATATTTAAAAGTTATCATGAAAATATTTTCAAAATTATCACCAATGAAAATAATTTTGAAAGGGAAATATAACAAATTTAATGCTATTCAAGATATTCAATCTTCTAATGATCAAATTTATGATTTAACATTTAAAACAAAAATAATTACAAAAATACATTTAGGCTTCTAAACGGACGACGAACTTCAACGGCTAAACCTGCCTACGCCACCCACGATCGATCTGCCACTGCCGTAGTACTCCGGGGCAGCTGCCTAGGTGGCCGATGGTTCGCATGTAATAACCTACGAAAAAAAAATTTAATTTTTCGTCGCGGACCCGGTGATGCGATACCAATTTCGGCGATACTAGCATAGGAGATTTTGATGTCGGTAGCTTAATGTATATTTTTTGCTCATACGAGAGCTCTAATTGAAGGTCAGGATCGAATCTTGTGAATTTCGCATGGGTATTTGCATCACAGTCGTCAAGAGGGACGCGAGAAGTCAGGCTTTATCGATTACTATTGACGACAAATGAGTTAAAGATTTTATTTTGTGTGACATTTGATTTCGTGTTATTACATTGTTCTCGCTTGATTGCTCAGAGCCATGTAGCCTGGAAAGTCGTAAATTTTTATTAAAGCGGCAGACGTAACAACCCGCTACGAAAAAAAAAAATTTAAGTCTTCGGTCCGCGGACCCGATAGTATATAAATTAATTTCATGATAATATTATTTCAGAAATTTTTTCGCCGAATTACATTTATAATTCTAGTGTTTGCTAGTAAGAATTTATCTTTGAAATTGGGTTCAGGAGCATTTAAAATTATAAAATGGAGAGAATTAAATCTGTAAACCGAATCTGGACTCGAGGTTTTTAAAATATCTTGGCATGCTTATCTTTCCGCATCACAACACTTCATCATCTTAATTTTTCTTGTTTTGGCCGAAATTTATCCTCCCCTTAAAAAAATTTCATTTTCCATTTCTCTCTTCTATCGTCAGCCAAACTCAAGATCGTCAGAATATCTTTTCTCCCATCATTCTCTCTTCGAGTTTACAAAAAGAAATTTCCAAGTCTTTTTCGAGATATTTTGGCTTTAGACATAGCTGACTTTTCCGTAATTGAATCTCTATGATAAATTTAATTGTGGCCTCGTGACGATATAGCTTGGCTTAATTCGTGATTGTAGATCGCTGAGACGCATGTAGCTGACTTTTGTGTTTCGTTCACTTTTATGTGATATTTTTATAAGACTTTAAATGTAGGAGGTTTATATTACCTTATTATAGTTGCTGTGATGTTCAATCGCGATTTGAAATTGACAGTGATTATGCTGAAAAGACCTAATTTGAAGTATACTTGATATTTCTTGGAGTAGGTTGTTACTCATGGACCTCGCTGACACCAAAAAGTCGACTGAAAGTTGATTGCAATGACAAGTATTAAGAAGAAATTTTAGCGGGGATCGATTGGTTGTGTCCTCACGGGATTATAATTCGATAGGTTATCCGCCAAAGCGGGGATCATGAGATAGTTCTCCCAAGAGTCAAGGTGCATCTTCCGCACGCCGCAGTAATAGGTCTTGATTATAATGGCGGGTGTTGTTTAGGCGTGATCGGGGAAAGGCTAATTGATTGTCTTTCATGGTTTTATAGCTAAAGGCAGTGGAGTACTTATCTCACGTGCTACTTACGCATCTACCTCGATTTGATATATGTTGTGTTAAGTGATTACAGAATGACATGTAATTGTTGTGTTATGATTGTGTTTCTCTGCATGCATTGCCGAGGCAACAACTGAACTCCCAACTTATATTTCTCGATTCCGTATTTCGATTTCAAGCATCTATTATATTATGTAAAATTTCATTGCACTATTGTACGCTTGTACACGCCTTGGCACTTTTGATATGTTTGCAATTCTGTCGGCGATTGTGAATTATTTACGATTAGATGTTTTAGCTGCAGTCGTAATACCGCTTTTGGGAGAGAGTAGTTGTCTGGGTTATGTATGAGTTTGGTGCCTTGAAAGTATCAAAAATAATTCTGCCAAATTGGGATTACCAAAGGGATTGAAAGCACTCTCCTTCCTCGTGACACTATTGGCCTTATACTTAGTGTATATGCAAAGGGGTGGTGTACTTATACTAGTGTATGCGGTGTGCCCTATACCGTGTGTATATGCGTGTGTGCCTATACCTTCTGTGTATAAGCGGTGTGCCTTATAACATAGAGGTCCGGCGTGCTCACTGCGGTATGGGCGTGCCTTATACTTAGCGTATAAGAGCGGTGTGCTCAGATTTCTAGTGTATGAAAAGTGGTTTTGGCCTTATACCATAGCAGATTATCGACAGTCCATTCCCTGTGTAGACGGATTGAGCATATGCAATATTTAGAAGTTGATATACCTCCAGGGGCATGGTAGATGTGAGGTTCAATACCAGAGTTTAGTCGTTGTCGAAGGCCCTTGATGTCTTTCTAGAATTGTAAGACATCAAACCTCTACAGTCTCTGGGTGGTATTATGTATGAGACTTTCTTTGGGATTACGATGTGTGACCCGATTAGATAGTCCTGAATAAGATTTTCTATTTGTATTCATGCTGGTCTCATTATATTTATCGTCTGCTCCGTATTTACAGAGCCACCCTGCTAAGTTTCACTAAGCCTCGCGGTTTACACCTCCCTTTTTCGCATTGGGCGCATTTCATTGCAGTTGTGCCGACAAAGTGTGCTTGAGCCAAGAGGTTGTTTGAGAGTTTTGTTCGAGTACAGCAGCATCGGGTGGAGATCCTCATACCGATTTTGACGCTGCTGTCAACTGCTTTGATTGTTGTATTTCCGTGAAACTTTTTTAGCCTTGTCGGTTGTTGTCATTTTTTTGTATCTGTGGATACAAGATTTATCATTCCATTGTGCCGCATTACTTATCTTCGGGATATGTTGCGTATATATATACGGGTTAGTCGTTTCCGATATCAAATTGATGGATTATAAATTTTAAAACTGCTTTGATTTGGGAACTTAATCGGTGATCACATTTTGAATGAAACGAATTGTTTAACCGAGTCACCCATCGGTTTGGTGAATCGCGTTCCTGATTTTAATGACTTCAAATTTTCAGGGCGGCCGACCTGGGGCGGGTCGTTACACCGCAAGTTCGCTAATCGATTTTGTTAATTCATTTTTCCAGATTAATCAAACTTTTTAAACAATTTGGAGGCTCTAAAAAATTCAAAAAATTCGATCTACTTCAACATCAACAATATCATTCTTGAACATGTCCAAGTGAATTTCATCAAAACACTTCTAGTTTATCGACAACTTAAAACAATCCAGAAATGAATTAATTGATACTTAAAAAAATTCAAAAAACACATAGATTTCACTTTAATTTTCCCTCAAATTTCTAACCTCTTTGTAAATCGAAAATTATTCTACCTCAAATTAAAATGCAAATTAATCAATTTTTAATCCCTTTCAATTCATGAAACAATTAAATAAGCGCACCAGATTCTTCTTCCGCTTTGCAAACCTCCAGTCGATGACAGAACGCCATCTCTTCAATGCCTCCACGGTTGTATATTTATTACTAACCTAATCCAAGACAAAGACGCAGTTTCATGGGTAAAATAAAAATAGATAAAATAAAACAACTCATTAGCTTTAAACGTGATAGGAAAATTTAAAATTGATTCTCATAATTATATTCATGAAATAATATATATTATTAATAATCATATATATAAATATTGTGTTCAAATAGTTATTACAACCACTATTTCATTTATAAGCAATAAACAAATATTACAATAATCATTTCATATAAATATAATAAAGATAAACTCGTAAGTGGTCTGGCTTCAAATAGTTTTAACTGTAGATCGATACTCATGATTATATCCTTGAATAAAATACATTTATAAAATGATAAATGATGAAAGAGATTATTGGACTAAATTTATTATTATTAAAATTGATAATTACAATTATCATAATAAATGACAATAAATACAATAAAAACCAAATTAATTATTTCTAAAACGGATTAGGCTTGTAACCACACAAAATCCGACGAACGCTGACGCATTTTAATCGCCTCCGCCGGCTCACGGCTCACGCCAACCACCGCGTCCGGCCTAAAGACGCTACCCAACTAGTACCTTCGAACGCTCCGCCTGGCACCGACGCGCCCTATACCGAAGGTCGCGCTCTCCATTTTTACAAAAATCCAGTTTTTCGCTTAATCCGCAATGAAACAACCATTGAAGGCCTTAAACATATCAAAAATTCTGAAATTGCCTCTTTATATTCCACACACCATGAACATTTCCAATTGTAATTTCGTGAAAAACTTTTGCATCGGTACCTGCAATGCACAACATTCCAAAAATTCATTAACTTGTTTTGGCACACTTAAAATCCAGAAAAATTTATGAATTTTCTTTATATTATTCTCGCCCTTTCTCGGAGTACACACAAAAAATTGGTGGAATTTTCGCATTCACTTTAAACACATCAAATCTAATAAAATCGCATTTACAATTCCTCGATCACAAGGACCAGTCGTAGGCTATGTTACGTGTCATGAACACCCACAACTTCTTTACTTGAGTATGAATCACACATTTATGATGCCCTATTAAACCAACCGCACTTCAACCGGTGGTGAGAGGCTCCTCGAGATCTTCCTTGTATATCAAGGGACGGATAAATCCTCCCAATATATCAACACCATCGCGAGTATTTCACCGCAAAGTAATTCCAACATATGCCTCGTTATAACTTCGCTTAAGGCTGACGCTTTGGCTCATAGTCAGCCAATGCAGCTTATATAACACGTATTAGTTATGTATCAAGAATTGTCGAACCTAAAATTTAAACAACATTATAGGACATGCATATACATATCTTCTACGACTTGCTTTCATCATACCCCGCCACCGTGATCAAGTAAATTTACCTATTGATCTAGTCCCGTTGCTAACGGATCAATCTTTTGATTACTAATCAAAACACCATAAAGTTAATATTTGATGCTTGTCGCCCCTTAACTATCAAAGATTCCTAATTGCTGCCCTTTGGCTATCCTAGTTATGCCTTTTAGGCTCAAGAGCAGAATCAACACCATGTCATTTGTTACAGACTAACCTAGGATTTAACTTTCACCCATCGAGGATACAAGTAAGACATGTATAATATATATTTCAACGGCATGTGAAATAAATAACGGTAACTATATGAATGAATCAATGATTCATGTAGTTTTAGTCAACAATCGATTGTTAATAAAAGCGAACTTTTGTTTTAATTCGATTACTTAACTTATCTCAGTAAAAGTGAATGATCTAGCCTCATCATCCTTGTTCGGGGCCTCCTTCATTAGGCTCGCGGAAAACCAAAAATTGCTGAACATGCTGGGAAGGATTCAACCTGATGCTGCATGCTTAAATCCATAACACGGATCCCTTTAAGCTTTGCATGACTTCTTAGATCATTTCATGATATGTAAAGCAAGAGGATAGTGATTACAATCACATCCTTTACCGAAATACTACTTACAAGTAGTCTTTACATTCATCGACCCGGTCTCTCAACCAAGGAATCATTGATGACTAAGATTATCCCGATAGTCAGCGCACGACTATTTTATCAAAATGAAGTTTCAACCATTTCTCGGGTTCTATCGGGTAGGTTTACAACACAACCTCGGCGTGTTAAACACATCTCATTCTATTAAATGCATATTATTTTAACAACATTACCAACAAAACAGATTGATCTGTCTGTTGTAATACTGAGTTCAAGTTTTTAGTTACTCATCGGTTATACTGCATCACTCCCTATTATGGAAATTCTTGGCTATTAGCTTACATGGTACAACTGGGTCTATAATGCCATTATCACATTCAGCCATAAGTGAAGATCAACAACTCCGATCCATTCCATGTAACTATTTATTCTATTCTCTTAGTTACTACTGCTTTATTCAATCACACTTTAGTGTTCCAATCCGGGAATCATGCTACGTCATGTGCAATAACACATGACCTTGACGCATAGCGTGAATCATATTACTATGTAATAAACTTCAACCACTCTCATTAATGTGAGGCCTCTACGAGTGGGATTGGGGACTAGACAAGAGTCGCCTTGTCAATAAGAATTTATTTATAATTAATCATTACAGATTTTAATCACCGAGCTTTATGAAATTAAACTTAAAAGCAAATGTCATGCAAGCTTCACATATATATAATGACCGATCATACATGTGTCACATATATGTAGTCAAGTCAAGCATTATACCCCTTTTAAGGTCAGAGAAGATTTCTTCAACATTTAGTGTAAAAACTTTATTTATGTGCAAGATGCCCCACCAACCTTAAGAACTCAAGATTCTTCATCACTTTGATTCTTATTGATTTTCATCAAGTATCAAAGTGAATAATTTAACTCATTATACTCAATCTTAAGTTTACAACTTCTTAGATTCTTTTACATTCTCAAGCTGAGACGCTGAGTTCCAATAACAATGTCAAGTATCGATTATCAGCCGGGATTATTACTTAGAACATTCTTTGATAACTTAAGTTTAGACCCACATGTTACAACTCATGAATAGCAATAACAAAGTTTGAAATAAACATGAGCACAACAACTTAACGAATATGTTTAATCTTGGTTTTCAACTAAATGTATGATTAAAACGCTATTCTGACCGACAAGCCATTTAACGAGAATACATTTATTACTTCTGACGATTCACCATCCAGTATGAATGTAATTTTACCCGATGAATCACCATCCGTAAGATAAATAGTGCTTTTATACTCAACCCATGTATTCACATCTTATTTCATTTAAACGAATTGTCATTTATCGAGTATTATTTATTCATTGTTATTTGTAATACCCGCATTTAGCTTTAAATGCACCAGATGGATATCTTGATATAACAAAGTGGTTCTAATATCGATTGGTATCTCCTTTACTTTGTTTGAATGTGCATTCAAGTCACATATTTATTTCCACTCATTTGTACTTCATATAACGAAGACTCTATACGTGACACAAATTGTGACACTATAGTGGATGGGAAATAAATACCAAATTTTCCGGGTTATGTACAAAAATGATCACACTTGATCTGCTAAAATTATGTCTACTGCTGACATAATACTAACTTATCCTATACCTAGACGCTTCAAAGTTTAATATCAAACACAACTCTGAAGTCGTCTCTGCTTGAATATGAATAAATTCAATTCTAAAGGCAGGGGTGTAGCAACCTTTAACATGTGAAATTATTTTATCTTTTGTGTTTCAACCACGTTAAACACAACTCACTGTATCACCAACCAATGACACATCTACAAGCTGTAATGAACTTATCTTGGCATATGAAATCGAAAGATTCATCCATTTGTGTTTTAACTTCATTAAACACAATTCTTAATTACGTATTTTAACAAGTACGTTTTTAAGATTAGAATGATGTCTCTACCCTTCTATTTATTATACTACGAGACATACTTCCCGACTCGTAACTTGATAGTGTCTATATGGTCCTTTCCATACCTCCTTTATCACCCCTCGATGTATCATTCAATGACTCAAATTCAATTAACTCAACAAACATAAGCCAAATTTAATTTAGACTAATAACCTCCCACTAAGTCTAGTAAGAGTCGACTTAGTTCATCTTTCAAGATTATACCTGTTCGAGTCATTATCCATAAGTATTATTCAATCGTTTGTTGTTCAAGGTGTCCTTTTAAAGAAGAGTAGAGTAATGTTTCCTTAATCAGAATCACCTGATATGGAAACGTGTAAGTCAAACATGACATTCCCTTTTACTCTTACAAGTGCAAAGAAAATAGTTTAGAATCCCAACCATCTTCATGGAGGATTTAAAACCGTGTGCTCTATGATGCAGTCGCCTACTGCCACACAAGAGTTTCGATAACTTTCTTTTGTATTTGTCACTATTGTTATATTTGGCTCATATCCATGATTAAATCATGCGAAATGTCAAAACTAGTGTTCTCGATTAATCGATAGCTCTACCAAGACATTGGCTACTTTACAACAAAATGTTTGAGATAGAGATTTAATCAAATCTATCTTTCAATTCCTTAAATGTTACTTTAAAATCCTCTTTCATACTTTTAAAGTTCGAAATAACGGTTTAATCATTAACTTCAACTTATAGTTCCATGTTCACTAACTGCATAAAGTCAATGGTAACCTAATAGATAATCCTTTCTGGCTGGGTTACATGCTTTAAAGTTCAAAATAGCTTAATCATTAACTTCAACTTATAGTTCCATGTTCACTAACCTGCATACAGGTGAGACCGACGATAACTTTCGCTTATTTCAAGCCAGCACATACCATAAGCTTGTTTATCACAATTCATGAACTATGTTCATCATGTTAAAGAAACTAAATACCAATCACATGTCCCCGAAATGATACTAACATTCTAAGATCATTCAATAGTTTTTTCTCAAAAAGAGATCAAACTATTTATTATTTAAGGCTTGCTTGGTATTAAGAGAAAAATATGATATATTGGTCTCTATACATCATCACCTTGGATTGAATCAAAAATTAATTATCCTTCAATCATATCACGCGACTTTGTTCACTTGAACCAAAGTTCATGCAACGATTTAACATGATTGAATCAAATCTTAAATGTTTGTATTTAAAGTTTTATCTTCTCTATTAGCATACAACCGATTGCAATGGTTGAAGGAGATCGCCGTCAACACTTTATTTCAATGTCATTCGATTTCTCCTTAACTTATTTTATTTCACATTATATACTGCTTACTTAGTTTGCCTAATTTGAATGGTGGGACAAAATAGGTAAACTTACATGCCAAACATAATAGGAAATACGCAACTTAAAAATAAACAATGTGAGTTCAAAATAATCCATACGAGTTTACAAAATAAATTGTAAATATAATACTGCATTTCAAATCTCACAAAATGTATGTATCAAGATTCTACTATATTAAATCCAAACGCAATATCAGCAACATTTTGAATCCAAAGATAATAGTAGGTTATCAACCACTATGTAAAGCTACATAACTCTTGTGTCAAGATACTATTCAAAATGCTACCCGACTTTTGTATCTCCTCACAAACCGTTAAGCATACCAATTAAACAAAAATTACTTGGAATGATCATCCGAAAGCCCACAACTCAGTGGAAATCACTTCAACATGATCCATTTTCATGTCTATGAAAATTGTAACACCGCCATCACAAGTTGTGTCCAGATATCGCAACCCATTTCACAACTTTAAAATTGACTGATACGCTAAGCGAAATTTTAAATTGGCGATTATTATGGCTTTGCTTTTATTTTACCATGCACAGGCACATAATCGCTTATATGTATTAACAAGAAAAAATAAAACAAGACATAACCAAGAGTATGTATGATATGACCTCTAGGCCCTATTACATTTTCTAAAACTTGAAAAACTAACATTCGCTCCTATTGCCAATTTCTTGTCTTCGCTCGAATCTCCACCAAGTCTGGCCTTGAATTACAATTCAACACACTAATCCTAAACTTAGACAAAGATGCAAGTTTCATGGGAGAAACAAGAAAATAATATGATTCAAAAGGTCATATACAAATACAGACGCAGTAATCGAAAAATGGTCATATCAATACACCTCCATTCCATTCCATAACAATATATATGGGCAAAATATTAAATCAAATAAATGAACTTAATGTCACATATATTAAATGAAATGAAAAATAATTGTGTTCATAATTGACTAATTAATTATCCATTATATTTATACCACTATCAATTAATGTAAATTTTGAATTTAAATATATTCACACATTAATGATAATTATTACAATAATTATCAGCTAATTTAAATCATGGAATAATTACTTACAAGTAATTAACTCCAAATTCGTAATTTAAAAAAGTCACCATGAAACATATTTTCAAAAATTATCAATTAATGAAAATAATTATGAAAGGGAAATATAATCAAATTAATGTCATTCAAGATATATTCAATCATCTTAATGACAAAATTTAATAGATTTAACATTTAAAACCGAATGACATTTCACAAATTTTAAAACCAAAATAATTACATAAAATACATTAAGGGCTTCTAAAACGGACGACTTAACTTAACGACCAAACCGGCCCTCCGCCACCCACGACCGACACGCCGGTTGGTTCCAGAGTATGGTCGATGGGCTACGCCCTCGTGGCTGAACGCCCACTCCGGCACAGACGCGCCCGGGAGGACGTCCAAGTTCATGATCGATTTTTGGTAATTCATTTCACTTTTCAAGCCTGCATTAATTGCAACTTTGTAAAATGATTTGGGAGGTTCTAAAAATCTTAAAATTCCGGGATTTTTCTTCAACATCAATATCATTATTGAACATGTTTATCAAAAACACTTCTAGTTTTCGATTAAATCCAAAACAATCCAAAATTGAACGTAATTTTTGGAGTACTTAAAAATTCAAACAATTTTGAAACAAAAACCTGCAATGAACCTCAAAGGGTCAAGAATGCATGTTTTATATCGTAATTTTTCTGAAATTTAAACCTCACCGTAAAATCGAAAATGATTCTACTCAAATTAAAATGCAAATTAATTAATTTTTAATCCTTTCATTTCATGAAACAATTAAATAAACTTCAAATCATCAAAATCAATACACGGTTGATTTATTCCAAATTAAGGAAACATATATTAAAATGGGTTGATTTGTTTTCATATTATATATTCATCAATTCAATATATAAATCAAGTAACAATCAAAATTAACTAACAACTATGTCAACATTAATAATCAAACTAGATAAATATTAATTAAACTTCGAGTAGGTTTCGAGGCTACCTAGAATCTAGTATGAATTCCAATCGTGATGAACACCAATTCATACATCCTGATTCTCAAAATAATGTAAATTAATCTAAACATAAAATGACTAATCGTATTTAACACGAGAATTCTTACATTGCAACAACAGTCAACCTTAATTCCCCACTTAAAAAGCTCGCTGTGATCGCTCTCCAAGATCCTCTCCAATGCTTGTTCAACACCGAAAGATGTCCCCAGATTGCACACACCAAGAGGGAAACGAACTGCTAACTCAACTTGCTGCAGAAGCTCGAGGATTTAAATGGAAATCGAAGAGGCACCTCCAATTCACCTGCGGATGGCGGGCGGTTATGGTTATAGGTGAGGTTTTTTATGATTCATGTCATGAAAAACCTAATCCCCTCTTTAAATACTCACAAGTTCCAAAATTCCACCTACAGTCCTCATAAAATCGCATTTAACTCGTTAACTTAATTAGACCGTTTTAGCCTCTAATTAAAACAACGAAAGTTACTAATGAAGTTGCCTATTTTACTCAACTTCTAACAAGTCACCTTTAAAATACTAACGAGTCACCCATCAACAGCTTATCAAGTTATTCATCGATCTCAATCAAGTAATTGATTAAACTTCAAGTAAGTTTAACCAATCGATGTTCATCAAATATATATATTTGACAACATATAAATATCATGGAAATACATTTCTCAATATACAAGTCTCGCTTTTAACTTCTCATTCAATAAATATTATTCGAATATCATTGTAATGTATGGACCTTCTGTGCCTTCGTATAATAGTAAGATGTATAATAATAATAATTCACCAATTACTATTATCAGAATGATGAATGAAAAGCATCTATAATCGCCATAACCCCTTAAATTATCATGAGAACCTAATAATTAAGAATATACCATTACTAAGTGAACACTAAGTTTCCATAATCACATTTAACCAACTCAAATGAATTGATACACAATTGTCTAACAGCACACAAAAGGGGAATCAATTTCTATCGAGTTTCAACATCCGGCAGCTGGCCCTGCTCGATGCCAGATAATGAGAGCAAGAGGCTTCAAGATCTCTGTTCCCTTTTCTACCCCAATTTGTATACGCAGGTCCAGCACTGTTTCTTGTAGTTTGACTTGAGTGTTGACTTGAGTGTTAACAATAACAAAATACTCTAACTAGATCTCACGAATATAATAAAAACAATAACATACAAGTGCTGCACCTTCTTCCGGGATTTGTAACGGAATAACCAGAGACTCGACAATCAACTAAGATCGCCTCAAGAATAGTCAACACCAACGTATGAACGAACTCCTCCGTGAGCTTTACTTATAGCTCTTTAAATATTAAACCAGACGAGGTCAGCGTAAAAACTAATGAGATTTTCTCACCCAATGCCTCGACTAGACGCAGCGGGCGTGTGTACCCCTCAACTTCAAAAGTTGGAAGAATTGGCAATTGATGCCGCGTAGCAATCATGCATTCCTTCATATCTATATTAAATTTTAGCCATCTAACATAACTAAAGTTGCAAAAAGTTTCAAGATAAAATTCTTAAGTGTTTTAGCCTAATTTAGAAGAGGGTTCTAATCTTCTCACTTCTTATCCCTAAAATAAATGCACAAAATGGTTCTGCATTATTCAGTCAATGATTCTTCAAATAGAAAATTCGAAACCTTATCCCTAAATATGAGTTGGTCATGAAATTCCAACAATTGGAATTTTGTCCCATTATTCTCATACACTTACATTTTAAACCCCGGAAGTTATAATCGTATTATAGTTCAAGCTTTAGTTGTTAAAAGACCTCTAGGCTCGATCAAAATTAGCAATATATTAATTTATGTTTAACCGAATTATTAATATATGTGATTAAAAATTCCCAGTGTCATCATAACCCCTAATCTCAATCGAGTTAATCCTAATATATTAATTCGTCCAATACCAACATATGTCCCAACTTATTAGATATTTAAATAAATAACTCTATTTGTACAATCTAATTGTTCAATGGGTGATATTTATGAGACAGTAACATCTCATATTTCCAACACTCTACTTGCTCCCTTGACGAGATTACTTCTCAAGGGGTTTACTACTACTAATCTAACAAGATTCCGATTAATTTACGATTTCTAACAAATGCCTATGGAAAGATTTGTCACCAAACTCGTATCTATATTTTTCAGGTATATGATGTGATTCAGTATAGCAATCGGTGCCACAAATCACCACGCCTCCAAGAGCTCCTTAAAATCTAAACCGCTATCCGGTTGCATTTAATTTCATTCAAGGTACAAGATTTTACAACCAGACTTGTAGCATAACTGCCTTTATAATCCTCCCCGTTACGGAAGACATTTAGACAAGATCAAAGTACATTACCCCATAAGGAAACAAGGCGATCACAGGTCTAAGAATCGCCATTTCAACATAAGCTCTATAAGAAAATTTAGGACATGGATATATAATTTCTAAGTTCTCATGGCGGTCAACATCCGCATCACTATTGAAACCATTTCACACAATATACCTTATGTGATTGATTGGGAGCAGAGTTCTCCCTTCTAATCCAAGAAATGTGATCAGACAATCAACACATACTAACTCTCAACGGTGTTCTATTCAATAGTCAAGACCGACTGCAGTAATTCACAATATCAATGCTTTCTAGGCTCGATGTATTGTGTTTCTGTTTGAGTCCTCAACTCCAAAGACCCCTCTAGAAAATTTTATATTGTAAATGAACAAATTATTATCATAGAACTAAGATACACATTACATATATAAAACTATAGTTTGAAAAATCAATGAACTAGCTCCCCACCAAAACTAAGATCACATTACATATTGAACTCTGAAGCTTAAAATTCAATCATTGTCTTACAATCGTGATATGACATATATAACTAAAACTAGCTCCCACTAAAACTAAGATCACCTGCCATGTCCCAAGACCAAGACTATGCGTTATCATTCTTTGCCAGTAATAGTTGGGCGGACCAAGATATACATGTAAGCTTTATCAAGCATGTCCCAAGACTAGTACTATACATATCCTAACATATCTCTATCGGTTATCTCCGACAAGATCATACCTCGAGTACATGCTTGGACTGCGATGGATCTTGGTTTCTTTAGCTCGAGCTATCGCCCAACGTTATCACAAGATAACTCCAATCGGATTCTAACCAGGTACTACCCAAGTCTTACCATGAACTTTGATCCAAAGAACTTCCTTCAGAGTTTCCTCGTATGCAATGCAATTTAGCTTCTTTGTCAACATTACTATTACATCGCACTAAGATATCAGACCAATTGCTCAGCAGACATAATCAGATTGAAGACGACTATCGCCTCTATCGGTTTGAACCGATCGGTGTAACTTACCAATGACTCATTATCTCCACCAGATACAAGGAACATATCTTGTCCTTCTAGTACTTAAGTATGGCTCTTCATGCCAGCCCAATGATTTCAATTCTGACATGATCGTAACGGTCAGTTACACTCGTAGCCGCACGATACGCCCGACATGTACATAACATGGCATACATGATGGATCCTATGGTTGATTCATATGAAACATCACTCATCCTTTCTCTCTCCAAATTGCTTTTTGGGACAATCGGAACAGCTCGCAGTAACGCCAAGCTCTCACGTGGGAAGCGTTCTTTCTTGAAATTATCAATCTTAAATCTTTTCAACACTTATCAATATAAGCATTTTATTTAATCCAATAAGCCTTTTAGATCGATTTCTATGGATCTTAATTCCATGAATGTGTTTATTTCCTAAGTTCATAGAGAAATACTTACATAGCCATTTACTCAACAACCAACCAAGTAGTACGTCGCTTCATTATGATTAGTATGTCATCTACATACGTAATTATAAATGCGATAAGTTGTCTCCACTAACCTTCTTGTATACACAAGAATCTTCTAATGCTCCTACGAATCAAATCTTTGATTGACTCCATTAAAATGAAGATTCCAACTTCGATGCTTCATTAAGTCCAGTAAACGATCTTGTAGTCACAGATACCTCTAGGTCGTTAGGTTATTATAAATCCTTGAGGTTAGTCATGTACAAGTCCTCCTCTTGATTCCCCACGAATGCACCACATCCATCCGCCAGATCTCATAATCATAATAAAGTCATACAAGATAATCCAACTAGATTTAAACTTTACAACCGGGAAAAGTGTTTCATCATAATCAATTTTGAATTTGTTTGAAACCTTAGGGCTATAAGTCTAGCCTTTATAAATATGGACATTTCCATCTTTTATCCGCCATGCTTAAAAACTCATTTGCACTCGATGTGTCTAGCATTATCTGGGTGGATCCATCAAGATTCAAAACATTATTTTAAGTATTGAATCTATTTCCGGATTATGGCTATGTCATTCATCAACTTCTATTTCTTTCATGGCTTCATGTGTAGAAGGCTCATCATTTACAATTAAGAAAGCTCTCACTATCTATCGGTCATGGACGAAGTTCTATCCGATCTCCTGGTAACATGAGTCTCAATCGTCGATCACGATTTCATGACTTCAAGTTGGAACTTCCTCATAAGAAGTGGCCCCGAGGCACCATGCTTCAACGTTGACTTCCTCACTATCTTGAACACTCAAGATTTCACCTCATTTATATATCTCTTTGGCTAAGCATCTCTGGCATTTAATGGCATCTATTCTGTCAGATGTATAATACCATTTGTTTTTTCAACTGTCAAAGCCAGCATTTATCGATTTGGGTCTTAATATATTTAATTACTCCCAAATTACACTAATTGGACGGTTCCTAAACCATATCTCATGCGCGGGGTCTTAGCAACCGATTTAGTTGACATTTATTTAAGGTGTGTAATATAGTTTCAGGGAAGTATTATCCCCAAAACCCGATCGCGCTCAAATGTGCTCATCATGATTCTAACCATTTAATAGAGTTGATTTTCCTTTTCGACATGCCAGCGACTCATGATAAACACCACTTAAGATGTTCATCGATCGAAGAACCTTAATCGCTTTATTGAGTCAAGCCAACTTCATTAAAGTCACTTCATGCCTATATGTAACCATATCTTATTGTAGCTCATCAAACCACTACGGTGATGACACCCAATGAACACACCTGAAGGTGATTTGGCTCATCTTGCCTAGCAAGCACGATTCATATTGACTGGCGTATGGTTCAAAACCCATATCAAAGATGTACTTAAAGAGTCATCACTATGATTTTGTCAATATTATCTGCCACAGCCATTCTTTATTATTTATGTCAGAGGTCTCAACTTTTGTAGACCATTCTCACGATATTTATTTCAGCACAACATCCACTTTCATTAATCGAAAGTACACTTAAACTAAATGATAACATAGCAAGCACATCAGAGACATTAGTTTTGGCACTACTAAAATTAAACAATCTGAATACTGCAACTTTGCCCATTGCCATCAGACGATCTGGCCTGTGTCGGCCTGAGGTTAAGGTCATCAACAACTCAGCATACCCGCAGTCACCGATCGATGGATGACAACATAAAAGACTTCATTTGGCATTAAAATAATAAAATACCGTTGTCCATCGCGGTGAACTAACAACATATACAATAAACAACAAACAAATATATAATACAAATTCCCCTTAATTATACAACTCAAAGATACACAAGAACTAAAATACAAACATAGGGAAAGTATGACACCGACCCTCAATTTAAATACCATACCCAAGTCTAACAATATACAATCGACAACAAAAGTGGGAAATGACTGACGAGGAAATCATACGCCACCACCGCCATCTAATGCATCTTCAATCTCGGCAGCCTCTATCAATGCAACTTCTCAACAACCTCCGCGATCAACCTTTAGAACCCAGGCATAAAACGCCCATGTAGAAAAGTGGAGTCACGATAGTTCTGTTTCTAATACAAATGCCAGCTGCATTTGGTCCCCACATATACATATCTCGCATTCTATAAATAATATATGCTTATACATCAACCAAAGCACACAAAGGAATAATTAGCCCACAACTCATATAGTCCTTCTTATAATGATAATACTATACGAGCTATCGTCATAAATAACGATATTCATTCAAGGGAAACAACAAGACAAAGTGCATCAAACGAGGAATCCATTCACAAATAATACACACAATGCAGAATCCACCTCCAAATAATACACACATGTCACGAGGAATCCACTCCAAATAATACACACATGAGGAATCTAATTCTAAATAATACACACATATGAGAATCTAATTTCCACATAATCGACGAGGCCTCCACCCCCCATCCTCCCGACCGAGGTTACACCCTCAATGCGCATATCACACCAAACCTCCCGAATCCACGGGCAACCCACAATATGCACACCACACCCAAACCTCCCGGTCACCACTGGCCTCCGCTAAGTAAATAATAAAGCAATCAAACACATCAAAGACACAAATGCACACAATACCACACAAAATCTCATAACATGAATCATATTCACACCATCCATGATATAAATCATAATCTCAATTATCTCATACGCAACCTAAATCAATTATTTCATCGTATGAATCATAAATCAAAGTTTGCCACATACAAGATCAATCATAATCACACAATACACATATCGATTAATCCTAAGATAACACATAAAATATATAACATAATATATATGAAAAGGTCCCCATCGAGATTTGTACTCACCTCGAGCCCAAAAAGTAGTAATCATAACTCTCAAAGAACTTCACGTTAACTGTGCTCAACCTTCTATTCAAAGAATTTATACATTATAATACATCTCGTGAGAATAACCTCTTAACATCTATATATATCCTTGCTATACCACGCCTACCTATCTACCTACAACTCTAAGCAAATCATCCTATCCCCAAGATTAATATACCCTTCTAACATTCCAACATAACTACATTTTCAATATTCGGTCATTACCTTATTACCCCCAACAACAACACTTCAAGCACATTCTAATCAATCCAACAATCAATTGACAACTAATTAATCCATTAAATACAACCTCCAATTCAATCACGAAAAGCTATACGAACTTTTCCAAACTTTCTCAACTAAAATTCTACCTATCCATATCCAAACCAATAATTTTATACCCAAAACAACTATATTAAAGTCATTTAACCTCATATTATCATTTAATGTCAATTTAAGAAAAGTCAATAAAAGTCAACATAACATTTATACTATATTTTCTAAACCCTTAATAACTACTCAAAATCATCATAATCCCCTCACCCATACCCGCATAACATTTCTATACCATAATAAATTGAAGATCTAAAAGTCAACCAAATCCAAGAAAACAACTTTTAAAAACTCCAAGAACCTAAGAGGATTCACTTTCACTTGGGATGTTGATGAGGATGACAGAGAAAGAAGATCTGCCAAGTTTGTTCTTGATTTTAGGCTACACCCACAGAAATGAAGAAAAAATTTGTGTGATTTGGCACTTATTTCGGCCTTAAGAGAAGTTAAGAAAGAAGAAAATGAAGTCATGTGGAAACGATTTAAGATAAGTGATAAAAAGGTCCCGGGGTCCGTGCCAAAATATCTCAAGAATTCTCACTTTCTGCCTCGGCCGCCACCGCCCCGATTTAACAACACAACTCTAATATAAATTTAACTTCTAATCCCAAATATCATTATACCACTCAATTACAACTTTAAAATCTTAAATACCGAACGCACTACTAACCGATCGATTCGCCGGGGATTCCAACGATTCAACTTCGAAAATTTCGATTTAAATATCTACCGAGCAACTAGTATACTATTTACAATATTAATGAATCTGGTTATCATAGCTTACCCACTTTATAAAATTTCTTGGCTCCTCGAATTTATTTAAGACCCGATTTATCGCCCCAACTTCGCTTAATATGCTCTTATTAATATCATGACATCTTGTCACCCAATCACATTCTCCCAACATAGTCATTGACTTCGGGATATCGCATCACTGCAAATACATTCGCAACGTACTGAATATTACTTTACTGCCAACCGGATATTACACAACGAATCATCATGATCATCGACGTCATACAACCCCAACTACTATATACGCCCCTCTCATATCCCATATTACACCAACACCTATCAACTCATATTTTAATGCATATCAATATCATAAATCAAACTACTCAATACCACTCAAAATCAATATCCATATCACCGATATCACCAGATCCGTCACACTGTGGTCATATCACCTCAAGTATCGACTACTAGATTCATTAATGCAAGTAAATTCCTCTTATCAAAAACCCCACTCATCAAATTATTTATTATCGATTATCTTGTTATTCAGATACAAAGAAATACACCCAAGGTTTCTCAAAGATACAACTAACATATAATACATCACCGATAACCCCACCATTTGGTGCCGCTCCCACATATACCTCTTTAAAACACCACTTCCAGTATAGTTATGTCCACCTTAACAAACCTTTCACATATAATCTACCTGTATGTATATATATAACATCACATCGCCACTACTTCCTAATACATTACCACCATACCATAATGCTCATTTACCATTCGCATACCATCATGATTTCTTACTGGCTGATAAAGCCAACATCGTGTTTTTTCCCTTGCACCTATCATTTTATTTATATCATCATGTCATACCATAATATCTTAACCATAAAGCTATCATTATCTCAATTTCACCATAGCATATATACCCTAGGCTCACTGTTAACATCATATATTTCTAGTCTTACTATGATTTATCAACATCCGATTTCCCACATGATAATTCCAACAACATGCATATATATATCATCCATACTACAATGTTAACCGATCATTCACACCACCTGCTTGATAACCCTTTATCAGAACAACTTATTACTAGCTCCAATAGCTATCAATATCCCCTTCTCACATAGTCTCACTCCCAATGTCTCGCTTTCTAGTCTAGTTGAATTCCTCAATCTACCATATTCCTCTCGACATCACACTTCATTATGAACTTTCATATCAAATAGCATCGTTAACGTGTTTCTACAAAAATTGTTAAGATATTACACCTGCTACGACTTCATACCTTCCTTTGGGCCCTCCTTCTCCCGTATAGTACTTTATGAATCCTAATTCGCTCACTGCCATATTATCTATTCACCCAATGCCATTCCTCTTCCACACTTTAACATATCGCAAACTTATCTACCGTGGGTAGTCATATCAAGTTCTATTCTTCCTCGTAGTTCTTCATCACTCATTGTAGTCATTTTTCCTTTCCTCCCATCTCATTTCAAAGAATATTAGAACTCAACATCTCTTCAATAGCTTTCTCCACGGTGCCATCCTAACACCGGCTCGAAGCAAGACTACCGTGAGCAACTTTCCTTACTTCTAAATCATCTCAAGTAACTGTGTCTTACACTTCAACACGCCTTATACCCCCATA
This sequence comes from Lithospermum erythrorhizon, assembly GCA_019722365.1. Taxonomy (NCBI): domain Eukaryota; kingdom Viridiplantae; phylum Streptophyta; class Magnoliopsida; order Boraginales; family Boraginaceae; genus Lithospermum; species Lithospermum erythrorhizon. Next base: position 46,584 of record JADFUC010002148.1, read on the forward strand.
CACAGTCACTACTTTCTCCGATAAGGCCTTTATAATCAACACATAATATTTCCAACATTTGTCCTTTGAATTCATGAATTTAATCGCTGTATTCTAATCGACATCCGACTCGCTTTATTATTACCACCTACAAACTACGTTAACATCTTAACTCACGCCCTCATGACCACATTACCAAATCCACGTATTCTTATAATTGCTCCACATCAACTTTATACCACACTCACATAACGACCAACCTTACAGAAAACTTGTAGATCTATTCGCAACAATTCAATTATTATTCTTACAAGGATTTCTCCAAATCCATTGCAGATCCCATCACACTTGTTAATAATTCACTGTCCCTTCCCCGGAATCCTGTCAACCTTCATCTACACCTCCAAAGAGTCCATTAATCTCAAACTTAGAAACATTTACAGATCGTAAATTACCGTCAGTTTCCATCATGTTATTCCTTAAAAAAAAAATTTCATTTATAACCCGATACATTAACCATCACATCTCTCTTATGAGGGAGATCCCATATTCATTGATATTCCGTTACTAATTCCCACCAATTTTCCTTACTGTTAGTCCAACTTTCTCCGAGCGAGCCGGTACTTCAAATCTTATAATTTACAGAGATTCCGCTTATAACCTCAACTCATCCTTGAAAAATTTCTCCTCAACCTTTGAATCGGAACACCACTCAGCTTATCAATTGCCTTGAAACAAGATATCCAAACATTTTACTCCCTTATCACCTTGACTTTCGTAGTCTCATTCCCTGGCCAAGAACCGAATCGTGTTCTTGATTCATTTAACCTTAACCTTCTTAACCATCTATTCGCTTCTCTAACCATAATTGTATGATTCACTCTCTTATAACTCACTCTAACTCATCTAACTAAAAATTCAAATTTTCCCCAAATCAACATTCTCGTTATAGATAATTATTATAATATCAGTCTTCTTTAAGAAATCATCATTCTTTTCTCATGTCTTTTCCTTTTGACTACTCGAACAACAACCAAATTGCACCCTTAATTAAATCTTGATGTTCCAACTATTATTAATAAATTTTATATCTTAATTTCATACTTTCTCCTTCAATTCATACTGCTATAACCCACGATTCTACACCAAAGAGCCCACATACATCATCATACCTTCCCATGGTTCAATTCCGTGCTTCACATTTCATCATGACGCGATTATACACAATCTCATCATACATTACCCAACTACCAAAAATCTCGCTTTCAACTTAATCTCAATCACATGTTATAAATGTACCTTTATTATCATCGGCTTTAAATAATATATCACCATTCCGCTAAGATCCTTATTTCATAAAATTATTCAACAAAGACACATCTAATCTCTCATATTATCTGTGTTAATGGTTTCTATACTCCGCCTGATACATAACACACTCCTTTTGAGACAATCTCGCTAGTCTCCTCATCTTAATATGTTGTTCACAAGAGGTCACACCTATCAAGATTCAATTCCTTCTAAGGTCCTGTGCACAATCGGTATATCCAGTACTAATTTCTTTCTTTGCACACTCCTTCCTTCCTCAGACTTACTACCCCAGCCGTTATCTACTTTTCCATCTCATTTAAATAGTTTATTAATAGGGTAATACTAAACATCTTTCTTTCTCCCAGAGTCCCAAATTTTTTTCCACTTTATTCTCCAAGAACAATTCATAACTTACAAACTTAGAACTTCATAATGACAATCAACCAAAATATTCATTTTCATCCCAATCTGCTCCGTTACATTAAATCCAACTTCAAATCCACTAACAGTACCCAGATACTTAATTCACCACATCTGATGACTGATAACTCGCACAATCACCATCCAATAACAGCTTTTACGGCAAAGTTTCGATTTCACTATCCTCAATTCCCTTAGTGGAATAGAATTTCCCCATATCACCCTATTATGACACACTTACATTCTTCTTGCTCTCATTTTGATATTAACCTAGCTACCAAGATTCTATTTGACCATCTTCACGAAAGTGGTCCAACCTATAGCACCAACATCTCTTCATCCTAACACTCGGGTCCAACTCATCATAACTATCACCAACACTCTTCCACCTCAATTATCTCAGCGCATCGAAGATCAAATCTTATACCACAAATCTTTAATCATTTTTTTAGATTACAAATATCCCAAGCACTTAACAACTCCAAATCCGACATTATAAATTTCTTTCCCAACATCTTTTGATATCTCCCTTCACTCCAACCAAATTCCACACGTTTCGACCTTGAGTTCATATCCTCTATAAGTACTGTTATCCCGAGTAAAAGACTGAACCTACTCAACTTCAATGGAACCCACTATCCAGGTAGTATCATCAATGACAACACGTGAGGCTTCTTCATTAACCGCCCAATTCTATGTCAACTTACAACAACGAATACTCTTATCGCCCCTAACCTTCCCTAAGGGCATTAAATGGACGACAATCTTCCGTGTGGTGACCATCCAAAGAAGAAAATCAGACTCCACAAGACACACAACCACCGACCATCTTACAATTCCAGTAATATTAACCACACAGACACCACGTAAAAATCAAACCTAAGCCTCGGGATACTCAAAATTAACGACTCCGCCCCCAGTCGGCCGCCTCGAGGTTAAGGTCATCAACAACCTGCATACCCGTGAGTCACCGATCGATGGATGACAATTTCATAAAAAGACTTCATTTGGCATTAAAAATAATAAAATACACCGTTGTCCATCGCTTAACTAACAACATATACAATAAAAAACAACAAACAACATAATACAATTTAATTTATACAACTCAAAGATACACAATCCAAATACAACATGTGAAAGTATGACAATCGACTTCAACGAATACCATACCTAAGTCTAACAATATACAAATCGACATCAAAAGTGGAAATGACCGATGAGGAATTCATATGCCACCACCGCCTCATATCTACCATCTTTCAATCATAAATTTATCAATGCAATCTTCAACAACTCTCAAGGGATTAAACTCTGGAACTCTTGTATAAACATGTAGAAAGTGGAGTCATTTATTAAAATGAACAATACAAATGCCACGCATTTGGTCCCTACATACATATTCAGACTATATAAATAATATATGCTTATACATCAACTGAAGCACACAAGGAATAAATGTACCATAACTCACATAGAATCCTCTTACATGATGTTACATGATGATATACATATGAGCTTATCGTCATAAATAACGACATTCATTCAAGTGGAAACATTTTATCAATAAAGGCATCAAACGAGGAATCCAATGGCCCAAATAATACACACATGAGGAATCCACCTCCAAACAATGCACACATATGAGGAATCTAATCTCCAAATAATACACACACGAGGAATCCACCTCCAAATAATACACACAGAATCCAATTCCTCCACATAATTTACGGTGCCTCCACCTCCATCCTCCCGAATCGAGGCTACACCCCTCAATGCATATCACACAAACCTCCCGAATCCACGGGCAACCCACACAATATGCATTACCACACCAAACCTCCCGGCCGGGTCACCACTGGCCTCCAAGTAACACAAAGCAATCAAACACATCAAAGACACACCCACACACAAAGACAATACCAATAATAAAATCTCATAACATGAATCATATCTACAACCATCCTGATATAAATCATAATCTCAATTATCTCATAATATAACCCAAAATCAATTATTTAACGCATGAATCATAAACTCAAAGTTTATAAGATCAATCATAATCACTAATAATACACATATCGTATCAATCCCAAGATAACACATACAAAAATATATATAATATAATATATATGAAAGGTCCCCATCGTGAGATTTGCACTCACCTCGAGCCTAAAAAGTAGTAATCATAACTCTCAAGAATCCCTCATGCCAGATCTGTGCTCAACTCCTTATTCAAAGACTTATACATTATAATACATCTCTAGAATAACCTCTTGGCCCATATATATCCCTAGTGTTATACCAATGCCTCACGATTCAATTTACAAACTCTAAGCAATCATCCTATCCCCAAGCATCGATATACCCTTCAACATTCCAACATAACTACATTTTCAATATTCATCATTACATTATTACCCCAACAACAACACTTCAAAGTAATATTCTAATCAATCCAACACCAATGACACTAATTAATCCATTAAATACAACTCCACTAATCATTTAAAGCTATACTTTTCCCAACTTTCTTAACAAAATTCTACCTCCCCCCATCCATATCCAAACTAATAATTTATGCCCAAAACAACTATAATAAAGTCCTTTAACTCTCATATTACCATTTAATGTCACTTAAGAAAAGCTAATAAAGTCAACATAACACTTACACTACTTTCTAACCCCAATAACTACTCAAATCATTACATCCTCACCATACCTGTATAACATTTCTATACAATTATAATAAATCAAGATCTAAAAGTCAACCAAAGCAAGGAAAGTCAATCCCTTTAAAAACTCAAGAAATATCCCAAGAGATCTGATCTTTCTTACCTAGATGACGAGGATGACGAGGAGAAGATAGATTCAATAAGTTTGTTCTCTTGATTTAGGCTATAATCATAGAGAAACGGAAGAAAAAATTCCTTATGGAAGAGGACACCATTTCGGCCCCAAGAGAAGAAGAAAGAAGAAAAAATGAAGTTGGTGGTGCCGATGAGAAGATAAGGATAAAAAGGTCCCAGGGGTCCGTACAAATATTCAAGAATTCCTCACTTCGCTCTGTTTTCGGCCCACTGCCTCGATTTAACACAACTCAATATAAATTTAACTTCTCAATCCCAAATAATATTATACCTCACTCACTCAACTTGCACCCAACACTGAACGCACTGTATCAACCCATCGATTCATACTCAACGATCTAACTAAAATTGATTTCTAAATACCCACCGAAATAACTAAGATACTATTTCATAATATTAATAATGGACGGTTATCACACCTACCCATGTGCCCATCTTGTCTTGTACTACCTTCCTTCTATTCTATAAATCTCACATTTTGCAAATATGAGAGCCACATCCTGTCAAATACCCTTATTTACGTAAAGCGAAGAACTAGCGATCCAACATAAATATGCTTCTTTCAATTTATTTTAGTTTGCCACTTCACTCATCCTATTTGGGCCATGCATTTATTGCGGATTTCATGATTTCTTATGTATCATCGTAACAAACGTATGCCATGCATATTGCATCTACAGTATTATATATTAGAGTTATTATTCATAAAATATTTTGACTATAACAAAAGATATGTAAAAATAATATAGCTTTAGTTATTCATGTCATAATAAATAATTCTCAAAATCATATAATAGAATTAATACTTGTGCTTACAATCCCACTGAAACGCATTAAGTATACCTGATCCTACATCAGAATTAACCAACACATATACATTTCAACTCACAATCACATGTTGTTCACTTTCACCAGAATCATGACTATCATCATTCTCGGCATCACTAAAGTTCATCTTAGACCGTATAAATGACCTCTTTGTCAACGTGGGCCCAAGTCTAATCAATTGAAATTAATTGCTATATAGTCTACCGACTCAAGAGTCGGGTCGATGTTTATAGCCCAAGTCCGTCAATCGGGAATCGTATAAACACCTCATATCGAAAGTTAAGTCTTAAGTACGACGCCTACCAATCCGTAGTCCGCACATAAATGAGCTTCATCCAACTTCTTAGAGTTGGTATGACAATACTACTTAATTTATGATGGGATTAGTTATATTTTAATCAATCTTATAAATGAAGGTTATTACATATCAGCTATATATAACATAGACAAAGACTCTCGATATGACCTATAAAAATCTAGACTAGTTCTAAACTTCTAGTCTACTAATGATCTCTATTATCCGTCTGCCTCTCCGCTTCTGCCTTCCAATATTTTAATTAATTATATTTACATTAAATAATAACAAATTAAAATCTCTACTCATTCATCTTAGAAGAAAATTAATCAAGTCAGATTTCAAATACATCTAAGTCATATCACTAATCTCCTTCTTATCCATTATCAAATCATGTAATACATTTCTAATTATCTAACAATGAAATTAAAGCACGCCATAACTAATGTGATAAGAACCATATTTTAACATATGTCACACATACGATCTTCTAAATAAATATATGTGATTGTCTATTCATCAATAAATATACAATTTAGTTGGTACAAGTGCAAAATATTTGCTAAACTTATTAAGTGTTTTGCAAGGACGAATATTAAATAATAATTATTTAAATACTATTTATTTAATTCATACTTTTAATAAAATATAATTTCAAATTAGAAGTTATTAAGAAATTCCAATTATCAATACTAGGATTTCTAATAACCAATTCAAATCATTAAATCTAATTAAATTAGAAGAATTAATAGTCTTTATTTTAATTAAATATCATATATCAATTAAAATAATATTTAATCAAATTAAAGTATTAAAAAGTAGTTACATTAAATTAATTACATTTATTTATTATGTTGAATAATGGTATTCGATCTAAAACCTTTTTTTTGAAGATAACAAATCGATTAAACGAACTAATCCCCGGTTTTTTCGAAAGTGAACGGTATTCGTGCTTATTCTTTAATGTCTAAGCGCCTTAAAATGTTGATCGATGTTCGAGGCTCATGGATGAGTCTAACAAATGTTTCATACATTTTTATTGTTTAGGCTAAGCCAGGAAAGTGAAACTCTACACTCTAGTATATTGGTTGCTTAAATACGCGAGCAACGATTTCTTGCGATTTAATCTTTATTAGAATGAAATGATAGTCCGTACTTTCTCTAATCCTAAGTATAGATTGATTCATGGTTAAGTCTCGCACAAATGATCGCATATTTCTCAAGTTTCGAGAATTGGCTCGAAATCTTTATTTTAGAAAAGAAAATTGACCATCGAGACTCTATCGAGAGGCCCCTCGGTCCATGATCGAGACCCCGACCTCGAGTAGGGTCTATACAAAGCGGGCTTACGCATCAGTTGCAGACTTAACCCACGGGAGGGGCTCACGAGACCCCCCGGTCTGGCCGGGTCACGACGCAGTGCGCCTTTTCAAATTTTTACCTGCACCATATGTTCTTTTTTTTTTTTTTTTTAAAACTTTGATAATTTTTTAATCATTTTCTCGAGCACACCTTGAATTCAAAAAAGGCAAAAGTCATAACTCACATTTAATTCTTCACTATCTTTTGTGCAGAGTGTCCTAGTCAAGGCGAAAAGTAATATCTAAAATCATTTATTAGTTTGAGTGAAATCTCAGCAGTAGCTATAGGTTTGCTATTCTGCTGGGAGTAGTAAAGTGAAATCCTAAGAAGGCTTCTGGTTCCTAATCTAGCCGATTAGGAGTTTAAATCTCTAATATAGCTCTTGGTCACTTAGTCGAGGCTAAGTGTTTGACAATAGTCTCTCGAGAGCAGTTGCTTCAGGTGTATTCAACATTTCTTCCAAGCGCCAGTTGCCTTGCTAAAAATCCTGAGGTTGGAGAAAGCTGACGGTCGCAGCAAAGAGGGAACCAAGCCTGTTAAAATCGAGTATTGTTTTTCCTCTTTACTCTTTTACTTTCAGTATTCTTATTATTATAGTTATTTTGATTGTTAAATTGTTAACTAATCACTATCGAGCTTCGTAATAGGTTTATCACCTTAATCTTTATTCCTATTATTTGTTAATTCCGCATTATTAACTAAAATACGAAAAGTTAATAAAGCAACTTAAAACCTTATTCACCCCCCTGCTGCCATATCTAGGCTAACAATTGTATCAGAGCCCGTGTTCTACCTTAAGCTTAAAATCTTGTAGAAAAGATCATGGGTAGTAACAATATAGGGCTGAACTTTTTGTGTCAAGGCGCAAGGCCGAAGGAAGGCCTCCACGCTTGACGGATCAAATTTTGACCATTGGGTGCAACGATCCATCACGCCGCAAAGTATCGATCACAAATTATGGAGAGCGATCATCAAGTGGACCACCATTCCTCATGAAGTATCAAATTAAACCGGAGCTCTGTGTCTCAAAGCTGGAGCAGAAAGTAAATATAAGAGAATTATGCTTTGAGTGTCTTAATGGCGATGTGGACAAAGAGGACGATGGAGTGTTAAGTGATTTAGGAACTCAGAAAGTGGAGTTGAATTCCAAAGCCATTCATGTTCTTTTCACAATGCGCACGGAGGAGCATGTTCAGTCATGGACGCAAGCCTGGCCAAGGAGATACGGGACTCGTAAGCCGCCATGTTGGTTCTAGTCAAGCCGCATCTACAAGGGCTCGACTTTTGACTAGAGAATATCAAACCTTGAAATGTATCATGGAGATTCCGTATCAAAGACACGCATCAGCTGTCTAATACCATCATCAACAACTGACTCTCTAAAGCTATTATTCTCCTTAGGTGTTAATTAAATGGAGAATCATGTAAGCCAATCCCGAGTTTGGCCAAAAAAGGCGCCAGGCTATAAACGAAGCCAAAGACATCACATTCTCTTTCCACCAAAGATCTCATTGACTAAGTTCAAGAGGAAGCAATTGCTAAGAACAAGCCTGTGGAATCAGGACAAAAAGAAAACGGCTCTCGGCGGCCAAAGCACAAAAGTTCTTGAGAAAAGTGAGAGCGACGCAGGACGATGAAGATATGGCCATGTTTTTACAGAGACTCAAAAAGTTTCTAAGATTCAAAAAAGAGTACAATGATCATGGACATAAAAGCCAGCAGTGACAACTATGAAAGCGAAGAAGAGCAAGTCAAAAGAGATAAATGCTGAAAATAAGTCTGACATTCAAGATGGATTGTCTCTCGTCGTAGCCAAGGAGTGTCTCAACTAAAATATAACAGCTACTTGGGAGGATGATTCCTAAGCGAACTGACTCCCGAGGTCATGATCAGAACGCGTTGCTCATGGCACAAGACTCTAGCTGAGGTACCTCTAACTCTACTTCCTTATCGGATGATGAGCTTTAGTGATGATGAGTACTCGAGTAATGATTTTGACAAGCTAAGCGATAATTATAATGAGTTGTTAGAAAGCTGAAAAAATTGTTAAAAGAAATGTTAACCTCGAAAATAAATAAAAGTTTGCTGCTAAAATCACCTCTCTCGAAAAATGAAGTTACCTTGTTAAAACTTATCTAAAATGATGGAATTTCTCAAAAATTGGGAGTTGAACAAAATCTTAATAAGGTTGAGTTAGAAATATAGAACTTCACAGTCACTCAACTTATATTCTCGGTAACAAACAAGCTTGAACGAAATTTCGACGCCAACGTTATCCTACCAACAAAAGGGTTGAAGTATTCAAGGGGATAACTCATATTCTTCTCTAATGTTGTTTCATCATCCGCACAAATTTGAGGGAGACCTTCAGATTTCTACTTGCACTTATTGTGAAAAGGAAATCAATGAAATCTTCTAGATGCCCTGCTTCAAAGGTGCCACAGAATGGGCACCTTACGTCCCAAGCTCCTAAGACCTAAATGTATCGCGAGGAAATCCATCTTTATTTTATTAACTCCCCAAGGACCCAAATCACATTAAAATTTAATGAGAACTTGATTGTGTTGTAAGTGGCGGCCGCCATCCATGAAAGAAAATATTTGACGGGCGGATAAATGATGCTCAAGGCACACGACGGGCATGCCTCACTTTTCTTAGCTCGTAACAAGGCGGTTGGAAATGTAAAGTTCGCTAACAACGAAACCGCCAAAATCCTAGGTAAAGGACGATTGGTAAGAAAGGTTTTAAAATAAAATACCTCGGCTTGTGACGCGAAAGTTTAATTTGGGCGTGAAGCCAATTATGTGAAAATGATTACGAGGTCAAATTTTCTAAACATAAACGTTATTTCAAATGCTTCATCTTCATTTGTCAGCATACACGATTGAATGTGGGCTATGTTAACTTCGATCTCGGCTGAGTTTAGTAATATTTGTACGTAATGCTGTTCATGAATGATGTTAGTTTATGCATCGACTGTCGGGTCATGCTAGTATTCAAATGTTATCTAAATTGTGATAAGCACTCACATGCGTCTACCAAATCTCACGTACAAAAGATTAAAACTTGTGACGATGCCAACTCTGAAATGCATAAATCTTCTTAAATCTTAAATCTTGTTTCACAAATCTATGCTCCCATTTGTTACATAAGGATTGTCTAAGTGAAATGATGTCAGAAATTAAAGTAGATCAAATATGTATTCGTTATTGTGGACGATTACCAAGGTTTACTTGCAATTGGCCTCATAATAAAAAAGTGATGCTTTTAAAGAGTTTAAGCATGGCTTCAAAATCAAAGCCATAAGAAGCGATCATGGAGGCGAAGCCCGAGAACGAGGAGTTCGAGGAGTTTTCAAGGGGAGGCATGATCCAACACAACTTTTCGGCACCAAGAACACCTTAACAAAATGGAGTCGCGAGTTAAAGAACAGACCATTCAAGAAACGGGCCGACCACGCCAATGAACACAACTTGCCAAAATATTTTCGGGGACACGCCGTGACACCGCTGTTATACCTTATCAACTGGTATTCTTTAGACTTATTTTGACAAAAACTCCTTACGAACTTTGAAAGCGTAAGATCCTCATATTGATTATTTAAAGTTTTGGACGTAAGATTTTGAATACCAAAGATGATTGGGGAAAATTTGATACTAAATCTAACGAGCAATCTTTCTTGGTTACTCTAAAACTTAGTAAAGCATATATCATCTATAATAAGAAGGATCAATGCGCAAGAATCTATTCATGTTAACTTTGGATTTAATCTAATCCGCTTGTCGGTAAAGTTTGTAGATGGTGACGCATTCATTAGGTGTCAACGTGACGGTAATTCCTCAAAGAGTGATGAAATAAAAATAAGTATCAAATGAGGAAGCATCAATTATGGGGAGAAAACAACCATCACTCCAGAACCCAAGACGTGACGATTATCTCCATATGAACATACGAAGATTAATTTGTGTAGATTTGTAATCAAGTAAGAATCATCCCGGACCTCATTCTGTGGATCTCAAAGGGGGTAACCACTGATCCTCGTTAAATTAATGTTTGGCTCTCTCATAGTCCTTATGTGTCAAGTAGCACTCTCTTAATATTAAACAAGCTCTAGAGGATCCGATTGATTTTTATCTATGCAAAAAAAGAACTTGAACAATTCGGAAGACGGAAAGTTTTGGCACTTAGTTTTAGAAATAAACTTGATGAAACCGTGTTGCTTTTAGTAAATAAAAGTCATGTCAAGGTTACAATCAAGTCAAGGAGACTTTGATGAAACTTTTGTTCGTACAGTCGAATCCATTCGCATTATTCTAGCTCTCTCGCTAGTCATATGACTTCAAACTACACCAATGGATGTCAAAAGGGCTTTTCTAAATGGTTTTTGGATGAGGAAGCTTTTTAAACAACCACTGGCTTTAAGATCCAAATTATCTCGCCACGCTTTTAAACCAGATAAATCCCTTTATTTATTAAACAAAGACTTAGAGTTGCATGAGAGTAAGTTAAGCTCACACATTTAGTTAAGTAATGGCTCTTAAGAAAGCTGATTCCACGCTTTCCCTCAAAACCAAGGAAAGATCTTAATAAGAATTGGGGCTTATGTTGATGATATTATTTTCGGTTCTACTAATGATTTGTCAGGTGGGGAGGAATTTTTCGAAATGACGACAAGCGAGTCTTGGTGATGAAAGATGACGGGCGAATTGAACTTTTTCTTTGACTCATGTGAAGCAAATGGACGACGGACTATTAGTCAAAGCAAATTTAAAGAGCTCATAAAGAAATTCGATGAAGATGTAAAGGTGATTGACCTTTATAATTACATCAACCAAGCCGACAAAGACGCAGCACAAGGTTAATGACAAAATATCGAGGTATGATTGGTAGTCTTTCTTTATCTACCGCTTCTAGCCCTAGAGATATGTTTGCCGTGTGTTTGTGTGCTCGTTTCCAAGCGTGTCCCAAAGAGTCTCATCTTAAAGCGGTTAAAAGGATCCTTCGGTACGTGAAAGAACTATTGACCAGGCCTATGTATCCTTAAATGAAAAGAACTTCAATCCTAGGGGATATTCGGATGCGGACTTTTATGGGGCTGCACACTTGATAGAAAAGCAATTAAAGGACTTCATTATTTATTGACATAACCTACCTCATGGTCACAAGAAACAAAATAGCACTCTCAATCCATGAAATGCATGCTAGCTGTTGAAATTGCGCGTTCATGCTTTGGATGAAACAAACATTGGAAGACTTCGTGATCAAGTACGATCAAGTACCGGTGTTATGTGACAACACAAGCGCCATCAACATTGCCAAAAATCCGGTGCAACATTCAAGGACCAAGCACATTGAAATCCGGCATCACTTCATCCGGGATCATGTAAGTAAAAAAGTGGGGAACATCGATCTCAAGTTCGGGGACAAATGATCAACTTATGGATATTCACCAAAACTACTACCCGAGGATCAATTTAATCGTGAGATGAAAGCCGGGATGCTTGGATCTTTCTAGTAAGTGATTTTATCTCCTCATGTCTTTTATGCCTTTGAATTGCATGCATGCTATGCTTTTAAATTCGTCACCTTTGGGGGACGAGTGTTCAAGGAGCAAATTGTCCGATTAGGTGAGTTGATTTGTTGAGGATGTTGTTGAAGCGTGAGGTTCACGGCCGTGCACGGTGAGATGTCGGGTTTTGTTTCCGGGTTTTTGGAGTGAAATTGCAGATGGGTGCTAACTTGAACGGTGTCGTTGATTCGCTTCATTGTATTGGACGTCGGGGATTATCAGGTGGGAATTTTGAAACTCCCTTACCCGTCATCGAGAGCCCATCGAGACTTCTTCGAATGGGTCTCATGATCAAATAACCACCAAAGAAATTAAGTTCGTGATTTTGAATCTATCGAGACCCCCGCTCTCGACGGTGTCCGATGCAAAAATAACCCCGGTCCGCCCGTGCAGCCCATCAGACCCCCCTCTCGAACGGGTCTCGGCGAACGTAAATAACCACCATCACATAGGCCCATCGAGACTTATCGAGACCCCCCTCTCGAATGGGTCTCGGCCAAGCGAAAATAAATCACCCGAATCGCCCCATCGAGACCCCTATCTCGAATGGGTCTCACGAATCGACCCCTATATATACCTCCTCACCGATTTCTTCCCATTTCAACTCAAAATCACAAATTTTCAACCCTAATTCATCCCATACCGCCTCACCACCAATTTCATCAACAATCCATCCAAAGTTGTCATTTTTATCATTTGAATCTAAATTTACTACATTCTTCAACAAATTTCACTCAAACGGCCTCAAATCCTACTAAACCTACCAAAAAGAGAGGGCAAGAACCCAAAATCCCAAATCCTCAAATCCTCGCGGTTTTTATCATAGCGGAGTTCTTCAAATTCACAAGCAAGTGAAAATGTAACCTTTACTATCTAAAGGTGAAAAGTGGAAGAATTGGCAAGCCTAACATTCTTCATGGTATTACCATTTACTGAGGAGACTCTAGAGTGACCATATTCTCGATCTTGTCACCCCCAAATGGGAGAAATTTAGGTAAGTCCTTACCTATTATCTTTCCGATTGGGTTTATTTTTCCATGAGCATGTTGTTATTCACACTCCAAATAGTAATAATCTCAATATTAAGTTGGAATTCAAACGGAGGACGTTTTGAGATAGACGAGAAATTTGGGAGACTTCGGGGTTGTCGCGCAATGGTTTCTCTAGTTATATGATGTGTATATTCCTCCGGCGGATGAGATTGAGTCGGGCGGAAAATGTGACCGCAATGTTGAACAATGGTAGGAGGTTTAGGAAACGGGTATCGAAGAAGCCGGGTGGTCGGAGCCTCTGGCCGCGGCTTACATTTGTACATCGGGAGGCAAGATTTGCCATCACTTGCTTTGTGAAGTCAAAGGTCCTCGTGGGGTTTCAAGATAGAACTGAGTAGGGTTGTAAATTCCTTGACATACGTTTTTGTTCGCCAACGTATCAATCTTCCAATCATACTAAGTTTACATGCTGGCTACAATTTCATGGGTAATACCAAGGCAAAACTCTTCCGTACGAATGCCTATTACGATATTATGGAGTCTGGGAGGAGATAGAGTATCTTAGGGGCATGCCATTGATAGGCACCCATAGGATTACTAAAGAATATTTTAAGACGGTACAATTGCTTATCACAATAATCGCCTTTGGTGGAAGCTGGAGGCAAAAATTGGCCAACGGGAAGACAAGAGCCATTCTAGCTACGAGTGGGTAGAAATGGTTTAGGGAAGTTGATGATTTGGAGGACCCCCAGATGGATGATGATGACGTTGATGATGAGGACTGACGATGATGAAGCGGGATGACGATGTCAATGGCTAGGCGATGACATTGATGACGAGGCTCGCGAAAGTACTCCGAGTAAGATGTTTCACAGATCATGGACACTAGGCTTAATGAGATTTTGCACGGAGGCAATGTTATTGAGGATACCTGGCGCAACTCATGAAAGGCCAAGAACACTTCTCAAGGAAAACAAGAAACGAAGCGACTATGTCAAAGGAATTCATGAAATTCCTCTCTTACTTTGAGATGCTTAATGGTAAGACGTGGCGCTCCACAAGAAATATTTGGTGCATTCGGATGACGAGGCCGAGGCTGAGGATAATACCGGGGGTTGCGGGTGTTGCACACATGCCGCATCCGACTACTTTCTGGGGATCGGGTCTTCAAGACATATCATCATGATGACGACGAGGAGACGCAATGGGGTCTTTCTTTTTGCAGCGGTGGTCCCAAGATCATCTAGAGGACTTTGATGGTTTTTTAATTCTTTATGTTTTTATGCTTTAGTTGTCTCGGTTAGTTTTTTATTGTTGCCCTCATGGCGATCCCAAAAGGGAGCGTAGAGACTTACGCTTGATGTTTTATTTCTTATGTTAGCAATGCTGGATGTTTTATTTCATGATAGCTAAGCTGGACGTTTTATTATCTATTTCATGCCATGCTATTTTGTGCTTCATTGATATGTCATCCATAGTTGTTATGGTTTTATTTCCCTCAGAAGAAAACCTTTGGGAATCTTATGTTTGGTGGGGGGAGTCATTTTTGTCTTTATATTTTCCCTTAGAAAGTCAATTGTTATCATCAAAAGGTATTAAGGAATAATGGTATTCTATTCAAACCTTTTTTGAAGATAACAAATTGATTAAATGAACTAATCCCGCTTTCGAGAACGTGTATTCAGCTTATTCTTTAACAAGTTCAAGCGCTTTAAAATGTCGATCGGGATGCTCGAGGCTCATGGATGAGTCTACCAAACGCCAAGCCTTACAAGGAGCCCGTGTTCTTTATTGTTTATAGCTTGTAAGAAACTTAAGTACTCTAGTATATTGTTTTTAAATATATTTAGTAATGACTTTGCATTTAATCTATTGTATGTTTTAAAATGGATAACTGCATTTCTAATCCTAAGCATGTATCATTCATGGTTAAGTCTCGCATACAAATGATTAAAGTCATTTCGCTTTCAAGAATCGCTCGAAACGATCTTTATTTTAGAAAAGAAAATTCGAACCATCGGCATCTCCCATCTAGGTTCTGGTCCTACTAGACCTTTATCGACCTCAGCACTTCGATAGGTCTCCAATGACGTACCGACCTCGATGTGGTCTAAGGGCCAGTAGCTGGCCACACCTTGCACTTAACCTATCGAGGTTCATCTGGCACTCTCGGTCTCGACACGACGCTGGGCAATTTTCAGCCTTAAATTTTGTGCACTATATAAAGCCTCTTTTTAAAAAAAAAAACAACTTTGATACCCTTTTGACCTACTTCGAGCAATTAATTCCTCAATTCAAAAGGCAAAAGTCATAACTCCTACATTTAATTCTTCAATATCTTTGCAGGCAGTTGTCCTGAAGCAGCAAAAAAGTGCAATATCTAAAATCATTTATTGTGTTTTGTTTAAATTCATAAGCATGGGTTTGCTATTCTAAGCTGAGTAGTAAAAAGCTGAACTCTAAGAAGGCAAGCTCGGGGTTCCTAATCTAGGCTGATTGGGGAGTTGAAATCCTAGCGGGTACCAGTCACTTAGTCGAGGCTAAGTGTTTCCGATAATAGTCTCAGAGAAGTTGCTGCCAGTATTCAAACATTTCTTCAAGCTGGGCTTATCTTTCGCCAAAATCCCGAGGCTGAAAGTTTACTACGAGCAAGAGGGAACCAAGCTCGTTAAAATCGCGGTATTAGTTTTCTCTTTACTCTTTACTTTCAAGTATTTTATTATTATAGTTATTATTTTGATTGTTAAATTGTTAACTAATCACTCGAAGCTGGGTAATAGGTTTATCACATTAATCTTTATTCCCATTATTTGTTAATTCCGCATTATTAAATTAAAACACTAAAAGTTAATAAAGCAACTTAAAACCTTATTCACCCCCTCTAAGGTTATATCTAGGCTAACACTTTATAACTTGAAATTAATTTAAAATAATTTTAATTGATATCGAAATATTAATTTGAACAAAAATTGGGTTTGAAACATTTAAAACCCAAAACAAAACAAAAAGCTAAACAAGCCAAAAGTGGTTATTTACCTGGCTTAGGCCCAATAGCTGAGCTCAGCCTAACAAGTGTCCGGTGACAACGCCACTCAACCGCCTAAACCACTGTTGACATGTCAAAACCGAAGTCAACTTGGGAAAGTCAACGAGTCCACTATTTGACCGACGAAAGTTCATTGCTGATGTCACCGTCACACACGTACCGCCAAGTAGCCCATTATTTTTGAAACGATTAGTTTTAATCGACTAAACTTAAACTGATACAAATTTTTGCCTAAAAATTCGAAAAATTCATAAAAATTTAAAAAATATTTCTGATTTAACTAAATAATATTTTTCAAAATTATCAACAATTAATAATATTAAATTATTTAGTTAACATACTCTATATAATATCAATTAAAAATATGTAATTGCAATTCTAACACATAAAATTCAAATTCAAATAATACATAAACCCATTTCATGCACTTAATTATGTAATTACACCAGAGTTTGCTCGATACTACCGGGTTTTACGATTAAAATAACAATTACAAGAAACCGTAACTAGGATTCTACGAATATAATAAAAACAATAACATACGCTGCAACTTTCTTCCTCGGGATTAGCAAATGAATAACTGAGGGAGACTAACAATCAACGAGATTGTCTTCTAAGAATAGTCCACCAACATATGAACGAACCCATCCGATTCTTTTAGTAGAGCTCTTTAAAATATTAAACTGGATTGTGTCGCGTAAAATCCAATGGAATTTTCTCTACCGCTTTGACTATTACTATTAGAATGAAAGTGGGGAGATAGAATTTCAATCCTTTAAAAGTTGAAGAATTGCACCGATTACGAAAATCACGACCTTTATATAGCACTCTGTTCTCTAAATTTTAACCATCTAACATAACTAAAATTTTGTGAATCAAGCAAAAATTATCACCTCCTTAAGTGTTTTAGTCGACCAACATAGAGTAGGGGTTCTAGAATCTTCTCACTTCTTATCCCTAAAATAAAGGCTCAAAAAGTGGTTCGATAGAATATTCAATAATGATTCTTCAAATAGAAAAACTGAACTCTTATCCCCTAACATGAAGTTGTCGAACATGACGAATTCCAACAACTGAATTTCATTTCAATATTCCTCTATATAGAGTTATATTTTAAACCCCGGAAGCTATAATAGTATTATAATTCTAATTTTGTACGTTAATTTAGGTCGACGAAATTGGCAATAAATTAATTTATTTTAACCTAACATATTAATATATACATAATGACTTGCAGTTCATCATAACCCCTAATCTCAATTCCATTTAATCTCTAATATATTAATTGTCCAATAATTAACATATGTTCGAACTTATTATTATTTAAATGTAATAATCGGTTGTACAATCTAATTGTTCAACGGGTATATATTTATGAGATATAACATCTCATATTTCCAATAGTCACATTCTTCTTATAGATGCTTCCAGCGCCTAAGCGCCCAAAGTGCTTCTGTGTGATATTTTGCCTTGAATCTTTGAGCTTCCACGATCTTCTCGAAGCTTACAAATTTTTTCACCTCTTTGCCTCGAGTTTTGCAATTTTACTTCACCACTTTGCTTATGGATTCCTTTTGTTCTTGTCTTCTTCGTCTTGTTGTCTTCTCCTCTTCAACTTCAACTTATGAATTTCAAAAATATTGGGTAATGTGCTATATATACTGAGTATTAAAGAAAATATAAAAGTAAATATTAGAACGCGACAAATATGGAACGTACTACCTCCGATTTATTTACCTCTCGAATAAATGGGATCAAGTTGTTGTATTACCACTTACTTACACTATTAAAGATTTTCCCAAAGTAATACACTTGCTATTACAGCGTTGTCCCCGACTAAAGGAACCGTTTAACTCCTCATGAATATTTTGATATGATGTTTATAATTTAACCGTAAGTACAAGAATCATACAAGAGTATACTGAAAATAAACAGAGTTGAATATTTAATCACTAATCTAGCTTGAATCCATACTATAAATCAATGTAAAAATGGAATTGAATTTTAAAATAACTAAACTTAAATGTATAAAAATTTATTCAAATAAAAGAATTAGAAATACTTTGGTATAAAGAAAAGATTTCATCAATACTAATTCTACTTAATTTACACCCAAATTATCGCTTATTTCTCGAGTTCCATTTTATCTAGTGAGTCTCTGCATACCGATCGTTCTTGCTCACTCAAGTGTTCTAGTTTAATTAATTTGTTAGCAGCTCAAGAAAATCTATATGAACCAATTAATATGTTGTATATTATCGCATAAATAAACTACTAATCGCTATTCAAGATTGTTTACATGCTTTCCATACGTCGATGGCTTAACAATAATAATGGGATAAAATTAGACACAATGAATAACACCAGAATTAATATAGTAAAATAAAGATAAATAAATATAAAATATCAAAAGTACTTGACTACATCAATTTCTAATAAATATGAAATTAAAACATAATTAAAAAAATACGTAAATAACGCATTCTTGAATTATGAAACGATCGAATTCCACACATGCACTATTAAGATGTTTCCGCTGGAATCTTTTTTTTCTTGTGCTTACCTTTTCTAGCCATCCATTCCTATCGAAAACATTTTGACTTATCCTATTTTATATGCAAAGACATACTACACCTATTTAATTATGAATAATCCAAATTGCCTTATTTTAATTGCTCGACTTTTAATTTTTTTTTCTTTAATTTGTAAACAAAATCTCATCTTTTAACAAATACTCCAACAAACCGAAGGGAAATAAATATGACATGTTTGTCACTCACTAATTAAAATCTCTAAACATATGTATCAATTTAAGCATCAAATTACCTAAAACATATAACACATATTGTATATACTAATCAACAAGCAAACTTTTACCGACTATATATCTATCATGGCCGGTTTCTAAGTAAAGTCATCAAGTGAAACCCATCGCTAGTGGCGAAACCGTAA
Organism: Lithospermum erythrorhizon; assembly: GCA_019722365.1. NCBI lineage: Eukaryota > Viridiplantae > Streptophyta > Magnoliopsida > Boraginales > Boraginaceae > Lithospermum > Lithospermum erythrorhizon. The sequence continues at coordinate 66,208 of JADFUC010002148.1, forward strand.
ATTTACATAAGTGATATAAAGCAACTAATATTATATAAAATTTAAGAAAAAAATATATAAAAAATTTAGGGGGCGAACAATTAATTTTAAATAAATTTCAAAATTTTAGGATGAAGTGCTTAATTGCTCTCATGCCTCCCTTTAAGCCAAGATTGATATTACTGCAAGTAACCTAAGAAATTACGCTAAACTATCTACTATTTATACTGACGATTTGTCAGTGGGAAACCCATTGGTTAAGAGCGATCATATATGTTTGATTTGACCATCATATTATTATATTTCAAAAATATTTAATTCTGATCATTAGCTCATCATCTTTTGAAAAATGTGTTTTTGGTCCGCTTTTGGTAATTTTTCTATTAATACGCACACTATCCCCAAGGTTCGCACTTCATATTTTGGAAATGGGTTATTTTAAAATTTGTGCGATGAAAAAGATGAAAATAAATATGTATAACTATCACTTTAGCCCAAAAGCATACATTAACGCATCACATTATGATATCACCTCAAGCAAGAATAAATCCACTGGCTTCTATATGATATACGAAAGTAGAAAATATAAATATTCGAGACCGTCCGACTTGGTCGGAGTTCGACGTTCTTAATTTGAGTCCATTGCTGGGGTTGTTCTAGAGATTTGACAAGTTGGGACTTGTACAAAGTCTCACCTAAGTCCCGAAGTGGTGGTTTCAGACAAGTTTTCAAACGCTACATTTTTAAATGTGTATCCGCTGGTCGGGTGATGTAAACAGCGTCTTACTGCATGTTTTTTTGAGGTTTTGCATTTCTAAGTGCGACAATTTAAAATAAACTAACATGAAAAGTTTTGGAAACTAATTTGTGAAGAGATCTTATATAAGAACGAAAAGAAGAGAACAAACTAGAGACAATTTTTCCGAAAAGTGTTCTTCTTCTGTCAACAATAATACCCACGAAATTTTGCCAACTTATACAAGCAGTAACAACCTTTCAAATCCTTTGTCTTTTATCCACAAAGAGCATTCCTATACCGAATAGCCTTGAAAGTTCCCCAAATGATCCAGCTTAGTGTTTTACCATTGTTATTTCAGCATTTGGTTTGTTGTACTCTCTCGTATCAGAGTCGTCAGTTGTATCAAGTGAAGATTTCAAACAGAGATCCATTGCATTTTTTCTGCTGTTTCTTTACAAGTATTGTTCAACATATATAGAATTATTCACACCCAAAGAACTATTCGATCACAATGGATATTAGGAAGCCTGAATCTACGATCCAAGTCTTCAGACACGCCGGGATCAATCGACAAATGATAATGACTCGACTCCACAAGATCAGTTCATCCATTGGATGTTTCATTCCGAGTAAATAATTTGGAGCTATTCCCCGAGATCACTCCGAGATGGGATGAACATCAAAGTACAAGCACGGTTGCTACATAAAAGTGGAAATACGGTTGACGTTACAGAGGATATCTTCCTAATTCTCTCTCAAAGACACTCAACAATACGTATAGGCCAATAAAAGCTGGGCAAGAGAGATTTGTGATGCACTTCACAAAAAATACTTTAATCTCAAAAAAGATACCGAGACGATTTATTGTTGTTAATTACTTTGATCATAAGTTCGATCATAACAAATCAAGGATGGACGAGATTAGTGCCCTTGACGCTATATTGCAAAATCCTGATGAGCTGAATATTGCAGTTCCTCGATGAGATACAAGTTGGTGCAATTCTTTCAAAGTTGCTACCATCTTGAATTCGTATAGTAAAAAGATTTTAGTTCTAACGAACTTTTACGGTACATCAATCGAAAGTACTACGCAAGTCGAGGTTGAATCTTTCATGGAAAGGAATCTGATGTGAAAAAGCCAACTATGTCTCTGTTGAATCTTCTTCTAGGTTTGGTGAAAAATTCAAACACTTCAAAGGGAAGAAGAAAGAGTTTAAGATATCGTGTAGTCTGAAGAAGGATAGTCCCTGCTTTCAATGTGGAAAGAAAGGACACTATATTCGTGAGTGTAGGTTCTTGAACAAAGAAAAGAATATGTCAGAGAATCCAAACAATGCAAGGAGCAATCAATCAGGTGATGTGAATATGGCTGAGGCTGAGGAGTCTATTGTTGCAATGGTCACTGAACTCAACATGACAAACTATCGTCGACTATGATCGTGGTCGGGATTCCTCGAACAACCATTCATGTGTGCAACAACAAGAGATTCCTGCAAGTACACAGTAGTTCTAAAGTTCAAGGCAAGTAAAGGAAGTGTTGAACTATTCTTCATTTAAAGGAAGAAATTCACTTTAGTGAATGTGTTCTTTGTACCCTCGAATCCTAAGAAAAAATTTGATTTCTCGCTAGTCTCTTATGTGGGCATGATTGAAAGTCACACTCTCGAATCGATAAATTAGAATCACCAAAGGTGGAGTATTTGTAGAAAGGATGCCTCCACCGAGGCATGTTTAAACTCTCACAATGAAGTTAATGTTTCATTTACTTTTGTCAGATTTTTTATTAATAAGAAATATGTTTCATTTATGTCTAAGAATGATTACTTGAAAGCCAATGGGAATGATGATGAAAAATGTGAAGTTTGTGTAAAGGCTAAATGCCCAAGAACCTTCAAAAAGGTCGAGAGAAAACCAAGTTGAACTGCAGACCGGGACACGGCGAAAGTTAAATGGATTTGATACTCTAAAAATGGTAAAAGGTATTTCATAACCTTTATTGATGACCATTCAAGATATACATATGTTTATCTACTAAGGAGTAAGGATGAAGCTTTTGAGAAATTCAAAGACTTCAAAAAGATAGTGGAGAATCAAAAAGAGAAAAGGATTAAAATCCTAAGGAGCCGATAGAAAGGGAGTATTTCCCCAAGGAGTCTGGCGACTCAGGCAAACGAAGGCATCATACACCAACAAACAGCCCATATTCTCCTTACAACAAATGGTTTAGTCGTAAAGGAAAAACTGCCTTGTTGAGATAGGAATGCAATGCTTGCAGTTCCAAATCACAAATAATTCTATTGGGGAGCAGTTTTGTTAACATCTTGTCATGCATAACAGATCCCCTAAGCATGTTCAACGTTTCACCATATGAACTACGGAATGGTGGTAGGAAACCCAACTTGAAGATTATAGTGGGGGGTGCATATAGCCAACTATAAAAAATTTGGATACAATTTAAGTCAGACCCAAAGGCATTAAAGTGCTCAAGGGTATGAACCTAAAGCATATAGACTCCTAAATCTCGAACTTCATGATAGTAATCCACATGTTGGAGTTCTTTTGAGGACAAGTTCAAAGATAACCATGTTCCTATTGATGTCAGTCAAGTGAAACAAGTAACGAGATGACTTACCTGTTGGGGTAAATGTGAACAAAGAGAGTTTTGTGGAAGAAGCTTTTGAACCTAGACGTATCAAAGGACTAGAAAGCACGATCCCTCACTTTATCTGAGGTTATGCTAGTGAAGGAGACGAAATGATAGGTTCAAACACCCTTACCATGCACTTAATGTGCAAAATACGAGGTACCCAAGACCTATGCAGAAGCCTATGTTTCAAGAGACATTGGTTTCGAAAGTTAAAGCCAAAATGATTTGCATGAATCACCATGTCTGATCAGGACTCGCCTCTGCTGCCCTGAAACCAATTGATCGCAAGTAGGTGTTTAGAATCTAGAAGATGAACTATACTATCCTTCAACGTGACATCTAGGTCACAAAAAGGGTTTACCCAAAGTTGGTATGCATAGACTATTTTGATTCCATGCCTCCAAAGAGCGAGGATTACATCCATAAAAGTCATGGGTCCACCCATAGCCTGTATGACTAAATGGACGTTAAAATGCACCCCGAATGGTGACTCATTGCAAGGCGTACATGAGCAACCGCGCCTTCCGTGACACAAGCGCCAGTGAGATTGGTTAAATCATTTATGGAGGAAGCTCCAAAATTGGGCACAAAGAAGCCTGGATTATACCTAGTAAATGGGTTCAACATACCAGCAGATAAACATGTTTACTCTTAAGATGCGTAATGAGTATAAATTGATTTTATGCTCTATGTTGACGATATAGTTATTTTAGTAATTCTCCATGGAAGGGATAAGTTGAAACTAAGATCTATCTTCTCTGCTTCCTTTCGAAATGAGCACTGGGAGTATAGGACACTATCTTAGGAATCAAGTGTCGAGAGATGACAAAGGGTTTACTCTAAGTCAAAACTCATTACATTGATAAGATGGTCGATAAGTTCAAACATCTTGATATAAAAGAAGAACTTACTCATGATCATTCCAAGAAATCAGAAAACAAGGAGAGTCAGCCCGCTGTAGTATGGTTATTGGAAGTTTAATGTAGCACATTGCACAAGAATTGATGTTGCTTTTGTTGTATGCAATTGTCAAGATTCAAGGTACAAGTGTGGAAATATCAGAAGCCATAAAAGAGTGCTCGGATATACGAAAGATACGAGGAAATATGGTCTTCAATATAGTGGTTTTCCAAATTGCATTTCAGAGGTATTGCTGATTAGTTGGCTCTGGCCAATAAATGTAGCTAGTAAAGCCAATAATGGGTGGTTGTTTACATTAGACGAGGTGATGTGTTGGGCTTCAAAGAAGCAACAAATATAGCGAATACTTAACAATGAAATCCAAGTCGGGAGCATCTTATAGAGGCAAGAAGGGAAAGAAGCCGAATGGCTAAGAGATCTCTTAATGGATATAGCTGCCAGGCTTACAACCAATGGGTCCTATATCCTTGTTCTATGACAAATGCCGCTGTAGCATCGTGCAGAGCAGCGAGGTATAATGGAGTCTAGACATAAAGATGGTGACATGCTTATGTTGTGCTTCACCCAAATGTGATGGCATCATGACTTATGTTAAGACCGTGGATAACTCTACGATCCACTTACCAAACCACTTTCAAGGAAATGGTAAAAAGAATACACCGGAATACCATACACTCCATGATGATTTCCACCCACTCCCCGATGTCGATAACCTCAAATCTCGAATTCAAATGGAACAACAAGTCATTGTTATGTGCTTAGAAGGGACGAGTAGACCGGGTAAAATACTCTGGCATTTCGCCAGCTATGTGAGAATGCTGAGTTTTGCAAATTTTAATGAAGTTAATATTTTAGTTCTCACTCTATAATAATTGGGGTGAGTCGACCGCCATGATGAACATGTAAGGCGCCTCGATGAGAAAATTGTGGTTTTTAATGTTCTCTACTTAATATGTGATCAAGATATGGTCGTATATAATAGTGTCGAGGAGTCAAGAAAGGCTCTTTGTATGAAATATGCCTATGCGCAATGACCGTTCTAGCAATTACGGGTTCGATAAAACCACCTCGTGGTACTTTCCAACTGGCTTGAGTTGTTTTGGGACTTAATCAAGGTTCAAGGGAGAGTTACCTTCTTGTATTTCCTAAACTCGTTTAAGTGTAGTGAGTCTCAAATAGCGGGGGATTGTTAAATAAATATTTGAGACTGCTGAGTTCCGACGTCCACGCTGAGGTTTTTGTTCCAGCTGGGAGAGAGATGCCCGACTTGTATAAGTGCCAACCTAAGTCCCGAACAAACAAGTGTCTTAATGCATGTTTCTTGAGGTTTTAGTGCATTCTAAGTGTGACACTTGTACAACTAACATGAAAAGGTTTTGGAAACTAATTTGTGAAGAGATCTTATATAAGAAGGAAAGAAGAGAAAAAACTAGAGATAATTTGTTCTAAAAAGTGTTCTTCTTCTTGCTCTCAATAATACCCACTTAATTTCAAGTAAATACATACAAAGAAGATCAATCTTTCGAACCTTGTCTTATTCACGCCGTTGTTACTTATACGAAATAGCTTTTCCTGAAAGCCTCAGTAACGATTCAATAAAGCTAATATTTTACCATCAGTTAAGTTTTCTAGTATTTGTTTGTTGTACTCTAGATTATAGTCAAGTGTTGTATTGTGAAGATTTAAATAGAGATTCATTTTGTTTTTTGTTGTTATTGTTGTTGTTATTGTTCTACCAGAATAGGAAATTATGCTTTTGAGATGCTTGACTTAAATGAGAGCATTTGTGAAGGACAGCTTCTTCTCAATAGAAATGAAGGTCTGCCGGGCCGAAATTGGATGAATAAAACTGACCACTAGGGCACGAGTAGTCCACTTGCCATTTGATATGACATAGGATATAAACATTTCGAAAATTATCGCGTACCCTGTTTTCTTGGGTAAATGGAACAAGAAAGTAAAGAATTAGGATATGTTATTAAAATTTGAAAATTGAAAGCTTTAAAATTGAATATAAAAATTGAATATACAAGCTGAATTATAGCTGCCCCGAATCTTACAGAAAATATTTAGATGTTTGATACTTGATTGAAAAACTTAGAATGAGTTAGCTGATAATGACTTTTACTTGAGCTATTTCATTAATATATATTAAATAAATCAAATTAAATAAATAATACAACCAATAAATGAAATAAATATTATTAATATGAATAGAATAAATAATATGATTACTAAAATATATATTATTAATTATTATTATTATAATTAATATTATAATAATAATTATTAATTCTTATTATTATAATTAAAATTATTATTATTATTATTGTTGTTATTATTGTATTTTTTACATTGTTGTTATTATTATCATAATTTTTATTTATTTAAAAGCTTTAATAAATATTATTATTATTATTATTAATTTTATTTTTGTTACTATTATTATTGTTTTTTATTATTATTTTAATTTTTATTATTTTATTTTATTTCTATTATTATTATTATTAGTATTACTACTATTATTATTATTATTATTTCTATATTTTTTATTTTGTTATTATTTTATTTTTCTTAATTTTTATTTTTTAATTATTATTTTTTATTTTATTATTATTATTATTATTATTATTATTATTTCTATTATTATTGTTATATTAGTAAATCATAAATTAAATGCATTTCTCGAGTTAGATGCGTTATCAATTATAATTATCGAGGCGTAGGTTCTCTAGTTTTAGGTTTTGTGGTGTTATTACTTTTCATGATACAGTTTTTGTTAATTAAATTTTGTGGTTTTAGTGCTTTTGCTTGAGTTTAAATGATTTTAGTTTCTTTTTCATGGGCACTTTGAGGATGCTGAGAGTTGAGTTAAGTAAGATCGAGATCGCGGACCAGAGAGTAAGGGTGCTTCTAGGAGAGAAATTTGAAATTTGGCGTTAGTAGGGAAGTGATCTTTGGGCTTAGTGGTAGACGCCCAGAGACGGAGCTGCTTAGAGGCGGGAAGCTCGTGGAGCTAGAGAGGAAGGGGCGTGGTGCAGTATGTAGACAGCCCAGGGTCCCGAAAGATGTGAATTTCCGGAGGAGCAAGTATGAAGATTTTGGAGAGGCGTGGGAGTAGAGCAGGCAGAGTGCGACCCGGCCAGTGGCGCTCAGGAGGGAATTCGAGACTAAGAAATTGCTAGATATTTTCTGAAGAAGAGAAGGATACACAATTTCGCTTGATGCCGCGACACGGAAGGTGGCTATTGAATTTCCGGGCATTAGAATAGAAGTTTGAACCGATGGGTTTAGGGGATGAGTTGAGGTAAAGTTTCACGGTGTACCTGGGTTGTCGAGAGGGAGGTAGGAGTTGGTGTGAATGTCACAAGAATTTGGTTGATAGGGGAGATGCCGATCACTTGGATTCGGTCGTGGAACTCTTTAAACAAAATTTACGTTTTGGAGACTGTATGTGTGCGATGGAGAGAGTTGATCAGTCTGTGAGGGAAAGACAGTTGATCGGTATGAAGAGAGTTTATCGACTTGTACTGACGATTCCAGTGTGTACCCGCTAAACTCTGAGGAGGATTGCGGGTTTTCGCCAAGGGCTGAGGCTACAGATTCGTGAGAGACTGTCTTTGTTTACTTACAGCAGTTTTCACCAGTTGAGGAATCTTGACGTTGTAGGTGGAGAGGGGCATGCTTGAGAATCTAGAGGTGAAAAGGAGATCAGTGGTAGGCTGCCGGGGCCAGCCCATACGGGGCCGAGGGATTTGAGAGGAACTTTGGTGGCCGGGCGAACCCGTTTGATGCGCCTCTTGTTAGAGCCAATTCACGGGGCTTTTCGGCGTCTGGCCTCTAAAATGAGTGGTTTTTCGCGGTGGTATTTTACGGTGTTCGACGGATGTTCATATTGATATTTACCGTTGTGGGCCAGAGAGTGGGCCTGAGGTGAGAAATTATCGATTACTAGATAGTAATGTGTTTCCGATGTCCTTGATCGAGGGGCATTTTGAGAATGTGTGTGTCCTTAAACATGTAGATGCAGGTAAGAGCGACCACTTGAGTTTTAAACAGCGATTTGGAGGAGGTGGATACCGAGGGGTAGTCGAGGTGGGCCGGTTTGGAGGGGCAGACGGTGAGGGGCCGGAGTTGGTGAGTAAGGCAGATAGGTGGGGCGGGCGTTAGTATAAGTGGAGTTGGCGGAGAGGGCAAATCAATCTGGTGTATGACGAGGCTTATGGGATATTCGAGAATGGTGACAGGTACCCTATCTTTATATGGCTTTGATGCTCGAGTCTTTGTTTGATTACGGAGCCCAACATTCTTTTTATATCTCAGAACTTTGCTAGAAGGCTACCTTTGAGTTATGAATATCTAACAATACCTTTAATAATAGCTATTTTAGGTGGGGGAGGTGGGTTGAAGTAATTGAGGTTATAGAAATTGCGCATGAGGGTGTTGATAAGCATGTGATGGGGAATGCGTATTACCATTTGAGTTAGCGGATTTCGACTTAATTTTGGGAAGCAACGATTGAATTTTGGGAAAAATACCATCTTCCATGATAAATTGTCACCGTAAAGGAAATTTTGTTTTCACTAGTCTACGATGAGCCCTAAATTACGAGTTGTCGGGGATAGGAGAGTTTTACCATCTTGTTTGATTTTGGTGTTAGAAGCTCGTAAGTTATTGAATAAAGGATGTATTGGGTATTTGGGTTATGTAATGGATTTGAAGAAAGATGAGCCTAAGCTTGAAAATGTCCGGATTGTGAGAGAATTTGAGGATGTGTTTCGAGCAGCTTTGTCGGGGTACATGAGCAGAGGGTGAATTCGATTGAAATTAGTCACAGGGAGCAGCTCGATATCTATTGCACCTGAGAATGGCTCCAGCCCGAGGATTGAAGGGAGTTGGGCTGCAACGATTGCGGGAAGTTGTTGAAGAAGAAGGGGGTTTATAAGGCCAAGTTACTCCGTATTGGGGTGCTCGGTATTGATCGTCGAGAAGAAGGATAGAATGATGAGGCTTTTGTATTGATTCTTGACAATTGAACAAAAGTCGGCCTTTCGAGACGAATCACGGGCATTATGAGTTCTTGTGGTGATGCCGTTTGACAAATGCCGGCGTTATGGACTGATGAGGCAAATTTTTTAGGTGAGTTAACTGAGGATAAGTTTGTGGTTGTATTCATTGATGACATCTTAATCTATTCGAGGAGTGAGAGTTGGAACATAGCCGAACATTTGGGAGAAAGTATTAAGAGCCACATAGGTAAATAAGTTATGCGAAGTTTTCAAAGTGTGAATTTTGGTTGGGAAGTCTGATTCACTGGAGTTGTATAAATACCGGCGAAGGTATTAGTGTGGACCAGCAGGTGGAAGCGGTGTGGGTGGGAGAGACCAGCAGTGTAAGCCGAAGTGAGAAGCTTGGGGTTAGCGAGGGGTATTGCTCGAAGATTAAAATACCAAAGAATTTTTCGTTAATCATTACTCAAATGACAAGTTAATGAAAAGTGTACCGTTTGTGTGGGAGTGAAAGAGTGTGATATTTCTTTGGTAGTGAAAGAAGATTGACTTCTGGCCTTGATATTAATGATACCGTCGGGGAATGAAGGGTATGTGGTGTCGCTTGATGCCAGCGTGAGTTTAGAGGCTGTGTTTTTGATGCAAAATGGGAAGGTGATCGCATGTCTTTCCATGAGGCTGAAGAATCGTAAAGGAAAAGAATTATCCTACCCACGATTTGCAGAATTATGGCTAGTAATTATTTCGCCTTGAAAATTTGGAGACAACACTTATATATAAGGGTTAATCTGAGATATTTCACAGATCCACCAAAGTTTGAAGTATATTACCATGGAAAAGGATGCGTATTTGAGACGAAGGTGGGCTGAAATTTTACGAGTATTTATGATGTAGCGATTGAGTACAATCCAGGGGAAAGCAAATGTAGTGGCGGATGCTTTTAAGCGAAAGGGGAAAGTGAAGGAGCCAAAAAGTGAGTTACCCAAACTTGATTGGAGTAAATTTTGAAGTTGGAGGGGGATGGATCTTTATTGACCTATATGAAAGAGGTAAAGAGACCGGTATTCTTTGGATAAAATCGGGAAATCACAAAGAAAGATGAAAGGTGATTGAGGAAGTGAGGGGGAGGTAAACTGATTTTATGGTAAGTGATGATGAGTGTTCTTAAGTGCAGGAGAAACTTGAAATTGTTATTGCCCGTCTTTGCGGAGACTTAAGAAGAAATCTTGGATAGGCTCGCTGATACTTCATATAATATGCATCCAAAATGCGAAAATGTACGAAATTTAAGAGAAGTATTGGTGGCCGGGGAATGAAAGAAAGAAATTCTTGATTTCGTAGCGAAGTGTAATTTATATGAGTCAAGATTGACCATAAGCCCAAATTAAATCGAGGTTCTTTGACATTACCGATACTGAATGGACATGGGGAGAGAGATCACCGTGGATTTTATATTTGAGCCAGCTTCAGAAAAAATGATGAGATTTGGGTAGTGGAGATGACCCATACAAACCAGTGCGTTTTCTACTATTAAGTCAACCGATGGGCTTAGGAGAAGATACTATTTAAGATGTATGTGGACCAAGTGGTGGGATTCATTGGAATCTCTTAGGAAAGTATTCAATTTCGAATAGGGATCTGAGGTTCAACGAGGTTTGGGGAAGTTTCGAGGCGTTGGGGACAAAGGTCAGATTTGATGCTGCGTTTAGTGCCGAGCGGATGGGGCTATCGAAAGAAGAACGATCCAAACGTTGGAAGGCATCTTCTTAGCTTGTGTGTTGAGTTTCTGCAGTAGTTGTGGTGAAGGGGTTGCCAAAAATGGGTTGCTTATGATAGTTTTGACTAGCATTTGGGATAGCCCCGTGAAGGTGTAGAACTCCGATATGTTGGAATGAAGTGAGGGGAAAGGAAATTTATGGTTACGGAGTTCTTTGGAAAGTAAGAGAGAGTGAAAGGTGATCTGACAACGTTGAGGAAACTGACCTGAGGATAGACAAAAGAAATGCATACGTCGGCGTCGAGGATAGATTTGTCTTTTTGAAGTGGGCGACCAAATGTTCTTACTTGAGGATATCTCCATGGAAGGTGTAATGAGGTTCGGGAGAAGAGGAAGTTGGAGTCACTCGTCTACGTTGGCCCATTTGAAATTTGTTAAGTGGGAGCGGTAGCTTCGTTCCAGCACTGCCTAGAAGGCTGGAAAGGAGTTCACGGCGTTTTCCATGTTTCTTCTTGAGGAAGTACATCTTTGGATGAGTCGCGTATTTTAGAGTTCATTGGGATGAGCTTGGGTGTGGATTTGACATATGAGGAAGGACCCGATTGAGAATTCTTGATTACAAAGAGAAGATGTTGAGAGCGAAAGTAAAATTGGTAAAGTTTTGTGGAGGAATGCGTCGAGTAGAGGAAGCCACGTGGGAGGCCTTGAGATGATATGAGGAGCCGATATATCTGACTTTTCGCCAAGGGAAGGCCGATCGCCGATCTGACTTTCGCGTAAACTCATTTTTGCGCTTAAATGTCGGCTACCCGTATACCAAACAAGGCCTTAAGAAACAAAAATCATCTCGTTTCCGCTTCTGACACGCTTGAACCCCCCTGCTCCGCTTGATTTTTTACGTCTTCGGTTTCTCTCCAAATACCATGAGATTTGGTCCTCGGAATTTCTTGGGGGGTTTCTCTAAGTAAATCTCTTGATTCAAGGTAAAAAAGGCCGAATCTTTTTGAGTATTTCATGAGTTTCGAATGGGTTGACTTTTGTTGACTTTTTGTATTTCGATTTATATTGCTACAAACGATTCTTAGGCCTTAAATTAGTTGTTCTTGAGTTAAAGTTAAGAATTTGGATGAGTATTTCTTGATGTTTTGAGGATGTTGACTTTTTGTGAATTAGTTTGACTTCGGATTTTGAGGTTTAATATGGCATATGGTATTTATCTAAGCTTAGATTATAGTATAGGAGAGTGATAATGAATTTTTGGGGGTAGAAAAAATGTTGGTGTAGTTGTGTTGACTTTCGAGTTCGAGCCGAGATTGACTTTTTCAAAAAAACATTTTTAATGGTATAAGTATATTAACATGGACACTTTATTATTATAGTTGTTTGAGTGGAAATTATGATTTATAGTATATGTGAGTATTTTAGTAGGTTTGGGTAGTAAATGGGTTTGAGGTTAGGGTTGTTATAAATGGGTTTTGGTTAGTTGGAAAGGTTGATATTTGGATTTATTAAAATTGTTTAAAGTGTTAGAAATATAAGCATTAGAGGGGGTCGAAATAGTTGGAGTGCTGGATTATTTGAAATTGAAGTAAGTTTAGTTTATGGATTTAAGCTTAGCCCCAGTAATATTTTACTAAAGAGTGGTTAATTGGTTCTAAAATTTGTTAAAAATTTATACTTAGGGTTTGTAGTAATCGTACTTTCGATTGTTTTTGTTTAGACTCGGAGCAGCGGGAAGGCTTGCGGATCGGAATTGATTTATCGGACGGCCCAGTGAGTCTTAGCCCGAGGTGAGAGGATTTATCACTCGTGTGATAATATTATTTACGTTTGAGTGAAGTGCTTGATAAATAGATATGTGACTACATAATTGTTTTATGAATTTATATGATAGTGTAAATTGTGAAGTTGTGAAATGTTGAGTTGTATGATGGATGTATTATGTATATTATGGTAGTATGTTTTATATGAGATTGTTGTATTATGTATATTATGGGTGCCATATTAAGATTGTTGTGTGATTGTTGCATGGTTGTTTTATATGGGATTGTTGTGATGTTAATTGAGTTGTGTGTGGTTATGTTTTGTCATGTTTGGTATGTTTGGTGTAATGTTAATTTAGTTTATTTGAAATTAAAATTACTTGGGGCTTACTTATAAAAGGTAAATCGCCATATTAAGATATAATAGTCATGTTGGAGTCGTCATGAGGTTGTCTGTGCGACGGGGATGTTTTATGATATTGTAGCGTTGATCGAAGGGTGAGCTTTGCCGGGAAAGGATATGAAATTATATGGGGGCGAAGGTTGAGCACGGGAGAAAGATATCATGTTATAATATATTATATTACGTACATGGGTGAGCTTATAGGAAAAGAACAGCTGACATTATATAAATGCTAGAATACGATTGTATTGTCCATTTATCTTTCATTGTGTTGACATTGGGAGGATATCACTTGAGTTGAAAGAGTTGATAATGTTGTAGTTTTTATTTTTTGCAGAATTTTGATATTTTTTTGATTGTGGTGTAATGATTGTGGTGGTATATGATCTTTTACTTGCTTCGTTATGTGATATCTTTCGAAATAGTATGTTGAATGGCGGTAGTTGGGGACCTCTAAATTGTACATATGTTGACATGGTTATTATTATTATGATGATATTAGCATGTTGGCTTGCTCTATTATACATGCTATATATATATATCTTCTTTATCATTGCGTCTACATATCTTTTCTTCAATGCTTCGTTCGGATGTGGATAGAGATTCTTTTCGGGTGATCGTTTCCAACACCCGCCGACCTCTAGATTGGCAATTTGCGGCGTGAGAAGCGGTTGAGTTCGTGAGTGCTTCGTTGCTTGTTGGGTATTAAGAGGCAGGTGTTGGGATCACTCAGTGATCACGTCTTTTCTACTAATTTCTATTGGTGTACTCAAACTCTGTATTTCGTTTTGTTTGATGTTGAAAACTTCGTAGGCCCCATTTATGAAGTGCGTCTTGGGCTTTGTAATGTTATGACAAGCTTGTATTTTTAGTTTCGTTAGGTGATCTTTTGATGGTTAAACTTTTTACGAAACATTATTGAGCTATCGAACCATTCGTTTTTATCGAGGTTTGTTGAGTTTGAAAGCAGGTTATTTTTGAGGTATCGGCCGCCGTGTAGTGACTTCCGAATGCTCTGAGTTGATAACGACTTCCCGACCTTGAGGCGTATAGTAGAAGTGAATTAAATTCTGATGTATTAATATTTTGTTATTATTTTTTATTCTTATTATTAATATTATTATTTTATTATTATTATTATTACTATTTTTATTATATGATTATTCGTATTATTTTTTTTATGTTATTATTAATGTATTATTATTACTTTTATTATTTTTGTTTTCATTATTTTTATCATTATTATTATTATTATTATTATTATTCTTATTCTTATTTTTATTGTGTATTTTTATTTTTTATTATTATTTTTATTATTTATTATTATTATTATTCTTGTTTTCTTATTATTATTATTTTTATTATTATTATTATTATTATTATTATTATTATTATTAGTTTTATTATTATTATTATTATTATTATTTTATTGTTACTTATTATTAATATTATTATTCTATTATTATTTTTTTAATTTTTATTATTATGATGATTATTCTTATTATTCTTTTTTTGTTTTTATTATTATTATTGTTATTATTTTATTTTTTATTTTATTATTATTATTGTTTTTTATCATTATTATTTTATTATTATTATTATTATTAATATTATTACTATTATTATTATCATTTTTAATTTATTTATTATTTATTTATTTTATTGTATTTTTGTTATTATTATTATTTTTATTTCTATCATTATTATTTATTTATTATCTATATTAATAATAATAATGAAGAATAAGTGATATGTATAGAAAGAAAATTATAGAAGGAGAAGTATGTAACTTTGGACTTATCCTTGACTTTTTAAGAGGAGAAAAAATAGTAGAAATTTTGAAGCTTAAAATTTTTGTTAAATATTTGATAAGTACTTAATTTAATGAAATCTTAAAATAATTATTAACAAAAAAGCTTAATAAATTAAGTACTAAATTAATTAATTTTAAGTGCTTAAGAGTTTAACAAACACCTTTTCTGATAGGATTTAAGGCAGAAACATTACTAAACACGTGATGGAAGCAATAAGTATAATATTGAGACTCTATTATTGATTTATTAAGATACTTCGGATATATTATATTAATTAAATTATGCATTATTTATAATCAATTGATTTTAGTATGGAAGCTCATGTATTCTTAACATATAATTCGTAATTTTGTTTAAACTAATAAAATATGCATGTTATGTTTGAAACAAATTAGGTTGTGATAGTTAACTAAGTTATTTGCTATACAAGTAAATACTAAACTATAATTCTATTTTCTTGCAATAGGTTATCTAAGTTATCTCTTATAACTTTTAAATTATATTTTCACTTATAGATTTCATCATTTTGTTTCCATATTATCATTTCTCTTTCGTATGCATTTATACTTGAACGCATATTTTTTATTATGAAAAATTTATGCTTGAAAATGTCTTAGCATATCTTGTCACATTTTTTTATTATTCAATACAGCAACAATGTAATTATTTAAATTTAAATCTATTCTGTCCCTCTATCTTGGTAGGAAATCGATAATTAAGCTGCTTGGGAGTACATGTTAAGTAATTGATTATAGTGTCTAAAGCTGACCGACTCATTCAACAATATCAGCAAATAGATATTCCGTACAATTAGTAAAACGAATCCCCAAATTGATTTATGACCATGGCCCATGGGCATGGACAATTATGTAATGTATATTTATGTGAAGTATGTGTTTCCATAATTTGGAAATGGAGTAGATTTTCCCATGACGTGGTTTGGGTAATAATTGGTGCTCATTTTTTATGGAATCTGAGTGACCTATTATCTCATATATGTATTGTCTTAACAACGAACCAATGTGGTCCACCATTTCTATTACAATTGTATGTACCTAACAAGTAACAACTCCACACATTACCGACGCGTCTTAATCAATTCAAATGAAAAATGATCAACTAATACTTAAACTAGCACTCTTCTCTCTTCCTTCATTGATAGGCTGACTTTTTTAAAGGACGTCATGTATCTTAGGCTCTTAGCTATTGGCCCATGTATATATGAATATATGATCTTATATATTGTCTCCAGGTCCCTGCATCACATGCATTATTAAGGAGTTAGATAAATTCATATTCTCCTAATGATTTTCTCAATTGGAATCTAATGAGAGATGTATATAATTGTAAGGATGTTTTATTAATGTTGTTAATAAACATGACAAACATATTATCAAAACAACCCATAATTATTCTTTGTAATAAACCTAACATTAATAATGCAAACTATGATTTCTAGATTGATAATTATCCATGTTTTAATCTTTCTTTTAATTTGTTTAATTAGTACTGCTTTACGTATTAGAGATAGATTTTTATTTTCAATAACTATTTAATTATATTATTAAAAAATTAAAAATTAATATCATTAAAATATTTTAAAAGGCAGAATCAAAATTATATAAATTTTATATTTTTTAGAATAATGAATAATTAACAATTGATGGTCAAATTCAATTTTAAAAAAGTGAAACAACAATTAAAATTGATTGAATTGAGTAGAATCTAGTTCTTTGGGTAGATACTTTTAATTTTGTAATGGATTATCTTCATTTATAAATAAAGAGATGATAGGAGTTTAGAGAAAATGCAGAAACACAAATTAGATTTATTGCAATTCTGCTGTAAACCTCCTTCATTTTGTTTCATAGTTTCAAAATAAAAATTGGAATTAGGTGAATTACAAATAATATTTTTGATGAAATTAACTCACAGTGTTGTTTAAATGAATATTGAAAGGAATGGGAATAGAGGAAATAAGTATCCTATGCACAAATAGGAAAGTTGGGAGGAACAATTATTGAGACATCCGTGTGGGCACTTAAAACTCAGAGCAATAAAAGGAACCAGCTAGATAGTAGAAGAGGCATAATTATTCTAATCCCAGCTGGTACTGAGGAAAGCCAGGCACCTATTGCAATCAATCACTTTCGCAACTTTTTTACCTAAATTGTTCCATCAAGAGTTGGTCCAATTATAGGTGCAATTTACCAACATTACTTTATCGGTTTAATTTCCTAGATTCCTTGAACAATCAAAACTCTTTCATCTCAGTAATTCAAATTTCTCAATTTTAAAATTATACCCTCATTTCACACTAAGAAAAACACATAATTAAATTATGAGACCACTTTTTAAATGAAGAAAGATGTTGAACTAATTTGATTCAATAAATAATTAAACAAACCTTTTCACATCCACCGCCACCAACAAATATCCAACACCGTAACAATCGTCACCCCTCCAAAACAACTTGAAACTCTTGACTACAAGGGTAGCATATTTCCAGAACAAAAGCTATTGAAGTGTCTATTATTACCCTCTCTTCACATAAACTAAAAACAATTCTTACTAATTATTTTCTTCAATGTATCATAGTGAAACTTAATCTAACGAAATAATCCATTACATAATTCAAGTCATTTTCAAGATCAATTTGCAGATATTGTTTTTCGAAGACAATTAAGTTTTAACAAGAATGAAAGAAAAAGCAAATTTTTTTTTTAATTATTTTGCGTTCACTCGATAGTCCAAAACAGTATAATCTGATACGATTTAATAATATTTTATGTAGTTAATTCATTTCAATTAGAGCTAAAATATTAAATAAATTCAACAAATTGAACTCTGTTATTATAGAACTACATATGATTTCTGGAAAGACAACAAATATGATGACAAGGGAAAGAAACATAAACATGTTTGAGAGCAATTCTTCAAAGGGCAAAATTGTGAATATCGTAATATTTTCGCTAGCAATAGGATAATTCCTCTAGCATTATCGCTATAACCTGACTACAATGTCTTCTTCCTCGATTACTCGCACAAGAAGGTCAAATTTTTTGTGCAAGTGATCATAATGGTGGTGGTTGTTGTATGGGGCGATAATGGTGGTTGTATAGATGTGTTGGCGATGATAATGATGAACTGGGCGAGGTGGCATGTGGACGACATTGGAAGGGGGCGGTTTAGGGTAGAGTTATATGCTTTTTTTCATTTTTAATTACTTAATAAAATGATTAAATACGATTCACATTTCTTCATTTTAAAAATTGCTTTAATATTTAATTATTTATGTAATTTCGAATTTATTCATGTGTGAAATGATTATCTAAATTTGAAAAGGAATTCTGCTGAAAGAATCAATTTGAAAAAATCGGAAAGTTGATGAAACCGTTTTGATAGTTTAAGTGTAAGAAATTTGTGAATGCATAGGAAGTATGGTCTTACTACAAGAATTAATTAAAAAAAATTCTTGTACCAAGTGATATAGTCTAGTGACAAAAGTAAATTTCGAAAAATTTAGGTTTGCATACACAGTCACATTGTAGGAGTATTTACGTTAAATGGCCTTCTTGTGAATATCAAACGATGACATCTTGATGTTTGAATTCTATATCATCATGACTTAATTCCGCCATAAATTATCAAATTTGGTGTAGAGACATCTAAGAATTACGCAATTACTTTGAAATTCAATTAGTTATGTTATCATCAACATGTAAAGGTGCGAATAAAAAAGTTCCACATCAGAGATGACTATTGCAGTGTCTCTAACCATTCACTGGGCAACAAGGCGAAGGCTATGCTTTGAACACGTGTTCTTATTGAACAATCTAGACATCTAAGAACCTTTACATCACAATCAATAATTCTCAAAATATGAAAAGAATAAGTGTGGTCGACTAATATATGTAGTCTTAAAAACGTGGCCCCAATATATATCATTACCAGCTTTTCAAGGTGCTGTTCACTGAAAAGCTGCCTCTAGCATCCTATAGTATATGACTTAGCGACCTTAAGGAAGAGTTGGCTTCGAATGGTATTCTATAATTGACCGATAGCCGTTTTATCGAGTTTAGTGTATTTAGTATGGAGTAATTAGTAAAAGCGTAAAGCGCCATCTTTATTAATAAAGATTCACTATCCGCAGTATTAGCGGAGGGCGTGAATCGTAGGATGTATCTCCCAGTAGTCGGGGGGCGAAAACATTTCTACTTGAAACGATCTTAGATTTTCTTGAAACTGGTATTTCTGAATCATGCTTGGCATGAAGGCCAGGAGTCTGGCATTTAAGCGCTCTCGCTCACTTTTACCGATTGAGCTATGCTCAAAGGGGCTAATGGTAGTACTTATATGCATTAGAATTTGAGACGTACATGGTTGTCCTCTTTAAAATTTTTGAAAACTCATTTTTTATTCTTAATAACGTCTTATTTCGATATTGAGGCGGAGTGTTACAATTGGTATCGAGGAAGCTATAAAATGAGTCAGGAGGCTGGCAAAGGAAGCCCAAGTGTTATGAGATCTGAGAAGTGCTCGTCGAGGACGGGAGACTACTTCTTTGAGGCGTAGTAGGGTCACCTCACAGAATCTGTGGCTAATGGTATGGTCGCGTGTGATGTGGCTGTGAGTTCGTTGAGTATTTAAGTGGGGAGATTGTAATCTATCGGCCCAGTGGCATGTGATGAGATTTGATAAGATTTGATTGGTCTTACTTTCGTACTTTGAGATCATCTTCTTTTCGGAAGAGCTCGTCTCATAATAACTCCGGTGTTAAAGCGTCTTACGACTGAAAATGATTATGAGATGGGTAACATTGAGGAAGTTTACCGGTGGTAGCGTAAGTGATGACAAAGCGTCAGCTGAAAATACCATGAGTGGTTTGTGAGGTCGATCCACGTCAAATCCCCAATAAATACCGACCGATGTTTGGGGCCCTTGCATTACAGCTGCTTATATAAGCGTTTATTGAATTTTGTAGTTGAGGCGTGATTTTTGAATATGAAACTTGACCAATAACGGTTCAGAACTATTTGTACATAAAACTGATCTGAGAAGGTTTCGGCGGGAATCTAAGTGAACTTATCGAATCATGATAATTATCGATTTTGCTCAGATTATGAGTTGATTGCTAACGCTAAGATGAGTGTAGCCTTGATGAAGTTTAGTCTCGGATATTAGCATGTTATATATTAGTCTAGAAAGTGAAACAAATGTTGCGGTATGGTTAAATGCGATTGGCATAAATATTGTAGTGTATCGATAATCGAAAATGACAAATGCTTAGCAAATTTGTCCAAATTTTTGGATAATCCAAAATAACTTGGAAATGAATATCTGACATTTGCCTTTTTGGAATCGTACTATAACACATATCAGCTGATATCGGGGATTAGATTATTCTGATCTTAATATGAGATCAAAATGTACGAAAGTGATCGTGATATTTGAGATTTTATTAAAGTTAACTCTATTATATATTAATTAATAGTTTTTATTAAGCCGGACTTAATCTGTCCAGACATAATCGGATAGTTAAAAGAGTCTAATTAGTATTCATTAACCACGTATGTGGCCTAATGGATTAGTGGTACTGCATGCGAGCTATCGAAGGTAGTTCGATTCGCAGCCGAGGAAGGGAGTATATTATACATATTTCATAGTTCACGTGGCCTCGGTCTGATATACGGTGAAAGCCTCGTATGTAATTTATAACTTCTATCGTTAGAAAACAAAACCAAATCCATTAAATCGAACTTAATGAATCTGCGATATATATAATTAAAAGAAGTAAAATATATATTTTTTGGTTTGTTGGGAAAAATTTCATCAATACACAATCTTTTCTTCAAGCTTGTTTATCATCATTATTAGGTATTTCTTGCAGGTTCGATTACACATAAGACGAGGAATGCGGATTGGGTGCAGAATTCTGAGATTAAGTCCACATATATTAACTAAAATACTATTATTCATAGATGATTTAATTGATCTAAAATCATGAAACACAAGATAATTGATTGGGCAATTAAGTTATTGCATATTTTCACTCACTTAAGCTCACTAATCAATTATTCATTATTTTACGTATTATATTTTTAAATACAGTTAGGTAAACTATGATATCTTGAGGAGTAAGAGTACACACAATGAATAACTTACAAATTATAATAAATGGAAAATAAAGATAAATAAATATAAAACATTGAAAGTATATGATTAGATCAATCCCACTAAAAATTTTAGAATTAAAACATAGCGAAAACATAATTAAAAAAGTACTAAAAATAACCGATTCAAAAATCAAATCGATGATGAGCTTGAGGTAAACGAAAGGCTAAGCAACTTTCCATGCATAATCTAATAGTAAATTTTGTAGTTGACTCCAGATGTGCTTGGATAAATCCACTATTTTTCACTTTTTTTTTTTGCTAAATGCATTCGAATTGAATCTTTTCTTGAAGTATGTAAAATTTTAGATAGAGTTACAATCGAGAGAAAGGATGTTAGTTTTTTCTTTAGTTAACTTGAAATCTTGATTTTATCCATTGAAACTTTAATTTTAGTAGAAAGCGAAATTCCCCATTCCCCCGTTTCATTATGATGGATTCTTTTGATCAATTTGGTTTTGTTGTTGATTTCGGCGGTTACTCTTACAGCAAGTATGATAATGACATTGTTTTAAGTCCTGCTTTATTGTTTTTGTTCATGGATTTGGTGCCTCTGTTCTGGGTGGCGTAAGGGACGCTTCTTTTTGATTGTTTAACCGTATTAGTTATCTTGGGTTGGGATGGGAGGGAGGGTGGGTTCACGGGGGGGTAGTGATGGGGATGAGAGAGAAGAAGAGGGAGGCGGGGGGTGGAGGCTTTGGGAGGTGGGGTAGGATGGTGGTGCGTATTGGGGGCCAAGGGGTGGGGGGTAGAGGTGGGAGGTGGGGGAGGCTGTGGGGTGGGGTTGGGGGGTGGGGTGTGTTAAAAAGATGAAAGGAGGTGGGGGTTTATTTTGGTCACATGCTTTAGTAATATTAGGGACAAAATAGTCGTTTCTTATATTAACATAATCATTTTGCTTTATATTTTAGGAATAATATAGTCATTTCACATGTATTTAGTTGAAGGATTAGGCCTAAGGAATTGGGGCTGCTGAAACTGACAAAAATTTTATAGAGGCATAACCACGAGAATAGATAGGGGAACATCAGGACAGAAGAAATAGGTCGGGGGCCCAGCATAGAAAGTCTGCGATAGTTAGAGTAGCCAAAAATTGTTTTAGATTGTCCTTTTTGTTCAAGGCCTTTGGCCGCTATGCACAACTCCACATGGCTACATGCCTTGAATATATATCTTGGCAAATATAAATATGAGTAGGCAGTTTTTTGGTTAATTCTTTCCGACTTCTTTTAATTAATTTATTTTGCTTTTTATTTATCATAAAATTCATCTTTCACACTGATATTCCTACAGAAATATAAATAAAATATACATATTTGTCAATTAAAATAATAAAAACTCATTAAATATATCAATGTAAACTAATAATATTCCTAAAATATGTGACAAATATTCACTAATCAAATTCTCGGCGCAAGTCATTAACGTCCTCAAAATGCATGAATCGAACAACTTAACCACATTGCAGAAGATGAATTCCATTTACCTAAAAAGTCAAGAAGCATCTTGGTATGTCAAAGATTTATGTCCGTGCATGAAAAGTTCAACTCGATTCGGTTCATGAATGTCAGGTAAACTTATATGATGACACTTTGCTTTCGATCAAAATATTTAAATCGATCATATTCAAACAGATTCATTACAGTAGATATCTCTCATTTTTATTTTCCCCGTCCATATGTTTGGCTAGTGTTTTCTTTCTTGGGCTGCAATCTGAATCGTTATCGTAAAAGGCGATTTATCACGTCTCTCAATTCAATCTATCATGAATGAAACACGCAAGTTAGAAGGTCTTTTATTGGGTTGTAATGGGGCTTGGGTGATAAGTGAAAAATATTTGGCTCTGAGATAAAACTTGAGGAAATATGAAATCTAAAGGATTTAACAAGTATAACGTGATTACATTTATTTCATCCTCGATATCAAGCAGGGCTTGGTAGCTCGTTTTCTCAATCACACTTATCAATCGACATTTATTCATTTTTATACTTGCTTATCAATCGACATTTATTCATTTTTAACTTAACAATATAATAGGAAATACATTTTCTTTTTTCTTTTTTCCCTTTTTTATTTTCGGATCTAGTACATAAATAACTTTCAATCAATCATCCTCCCAGCATAATTTCTTGTATTAACAATATCAAAATGACTACCTAAATGCTTGGCTTAAATGAAAATTCTAAAGATAACATATTATTACAGTTGGATATAAATGGAAGATAAATTAATTCCAAAGTCTTTGAATCGTTTTCAAATGTCACTAAACAGTAGAAAGGTTAAACATTGGGAGGCTCAGAAAGGAGCTAACTAGAGGATAAAATTTTGGGTTGACTCTTTCCAGTAGTGTTATATCCTAAATGCCTTCATCGTTCTGCATCCCAGCGATCAGATAGAAGATAGATTCAAAAGTAAGTTAAAGAAAAATAGTAATCAAGTATGAGTGTCGCACGTAGAAAGAATATATCATTTTTTAGGTATAAACACTACTTGGGTATGGGTAATCCACTAAGCATGATTGTTATCCTCACAACTTCATTAGGAAATCATGTAAGGATGAAGTGACTCGGCTTCGATTTTACAATTAATAGTCGTCTTGTCTACTTTAAAGTTCTATCAACGCAATAACTTCACGATAGCTTAAAATCTGACTCATTCATTTCACATCAGAAACCAAGCTTAAAAACACAATTGGGATAAACTTTTTGACTTAAGCTCACTGATTAAACTCAGCATTGTCCCCAGCGTAACAAAAGCAAGGACAAAAGGGAGAGGGAGGAATGATTGATGCATCCGTATGAATACGTTATCATCTGCGTCACGCATATAAAAATATTTAATACTGCTGAAATCTTCGTACTAAGAATAAGAAATGAGGCCGAGGAAAGAACAACTGCAGCTAAGACCAGTTGATCGAATCATTTATCAATGGATGATACATGCTCCCTTAATCGATGTGAAGTACATGTCTGTATAAAGACCCATTTTCTTCTTACTCCTCTTGCTTAATTATGATAATGCAAAACAACAACCGTTCTCTTTGCCAATAAATCGAAACTTTCCTCAAAGGCTCAAACAAAATAAACTAAACAAGAACATTAAAATAAAAATATTAACTACTAATGAAAATGAAATTAACTAAAATAAAACTTTTAGTAGCAAATCAGAGACACCGCCTCCTGACCCACTTAAATAAGCAAATAAATCTTGAGGCAAATACTCGCCGATGTTTATGACATGAAGTTTCAGGACCTATTTTAAATTTAACATGTTGAGGAGGTCACCGAGCTTTGTACTTACTCCACGTAAAAATGAGTTTCTATTTTTCTTTTAACAAAATGACTAGGTCCATATCAACCCACTTTCGATTATAGCATCGGAGGTACTAGAATCTTTAATTTTCAAAATAAAGGAGGCGTATATCGAGCAGCTCGGAAGATTTAACATAAAAATGATTGGCGTTACCACATTCACAGAAAAGAGATAGAAATATGAGTGCATTCATCCAACTTTATCATTAAAGCACATAACGCAGAGCATTATTTTCTATATAGCGAAGATTAGAGGCACAAATATCATGCAAACTAGTATCGCGCGATATGATTCTGCGAAAAAGAACTGAGTGCAAATCTAAATCGGGATAACTGCTCATTGAAAAAATCGAGTAAAGACATACCCTCTTTTAGCTCAAAGTCTGAGATTGATTGGAATTGAGTATTTCATTTTCTCCTTCTCTAGGAGAATTATCACTGGTATATAAAAGCTGAGCAGCAATTCAAAGCCTTTTGGGAAAGGAATTGGAGGGAACATATGGGGGTGGTTTAAATTGACATTCTTTAATTCTCCCTCGTTACCCTCGATTTGTCACAATGGAAGCTCAACCTCTCCATATAACTCAACTCCACTAGAAGATTGTGCATTTAACTCTTAGTTCTTCATGCGTATCCCGACCTCTTATTTTGAAAAGCGGCAACTCTCGATATTTTCTGAATCATTTGAATGATTTCATCCATTATTGTAGCTCAGTATCTTCTCATCCCACCTTTCTTTCTGCCATTGCATGTATGTCCATTGCTCATCTTGCTCATAGGTCAAACAATTGTTTAATCACGATAGTAATTTTTGGGAGGAGAAATTATAGTAGTCCATTAATGATTTCCTCATAAAAGTATTAGTAGCATAGTACTCGTTCTATATTATCCAATATTGAGATACCCACACCACGAACTTTTGTTGTTACGCAACTAACAAGCTCAATAAGTTGATTAGACAAATATTTTTATCAAAGCACATATATCCATAATAATCTGATCTTTTTTGTTTGAAAATCAATACTTATTGAAATAAAAACTAGTAAAATAAAATAAATAAACTCAACCCCGAGCAATGGCAAAAACATGATGACTTATATGAATTTAACTTTACCTCATGAGAATTATGCGAATGGAAATGCAACTTGATGCCAAAGTGAGGAGTCGAGCTATGAAGAGTTATTTCGCCCAATTTGATAAAACTGAATTAAACTAAAATAAGAAAAATAATTAAAAGCGAAATTTGATTTTAGAGTTAGCGAGGATAAACTAATTAAAATCATTAAAGAAGTAAAATATACATTTTTTGGCTTGTTAGGAAAAAATTTCATGTCCTGATCTTTCTTAAACATTTTGTTGGACTATGTGCGTGCTTTTGTTTTGATTAAGTGCTTTATGTAGTCATGTTAGAAAGATGTTTGTGGAGGAGTTCAAAGTGATATGCTTATTTAGAAAGCAAAGCCCATTGACATTTGAAAAGTCAAGATCTTCAAAAAGAGCGATGCGATGTGAAATGGATTAAAAGAAAGAAAGAGGATTAAAGTCTTAAGGACAAAGGTCAAAGTTAGGTTCAATAATAGTTTTAAAGTCTCTTGAATAATCTTAGTTGAAGCTCTTATATGGGAGATATTTTAAGTCTTTCTTGATAAAAAGTTGTTAACTTACGTGTCAAAGTTATTAAGAATATTTTTGTCAAAAAAGATATTTTGAAATTATAATGTTTATAAAAAGTGGGGGTTTGATATCATATTATTAAAGTTTTGAAAAGTGCTTTCGATGCTTTTTTCAATCGTCAAAATATCGGAGTTATAACGTGAAATGAGTTTTTTAAAGTTGGGGTTGTCGCACACTTTGACCATCGACCACAATAGGGATTGTATGAGAAGCGGAATTGAGGAGCCGATTACGAACTCTTTGGAAGGAAATCAACTACGTATAGGCTCTCTGGAGGCTGATTGGGACCAAAACTTGCCCACGTTTTTTACCGTTCCTCTTGATATTACCTGTTTAAACCCCACTCAAATCCAATTATTCTTAAGCACTACTCTATATTTATAAACATTTTCTAAGGCGAGAGTCTCTCTAATTTTAGTATCGAATCTCTCTAGAATAAGCTTCAATTTTGATTATCTTAGACTTTGGACTAAATTCATGTAACTTTTATATATAAGAGATTGTGATAAAGGGCATTCAACGTGTTTGTTAGATTGCTCGAAGAAAAACAAAAGGCTTCATCGAGAGTTTATATACACTCAAAAATGAGATTGGCTAGGCAGCTTAAATGCTACGTTAAGGAGTTCGTAAATTTAAATAAGTAATACTCTTTACTAAATCCATTTAGGATTATCTTGTAAAAGAAGTAAAACTTTTCTTGTGGAAAATAATAGCCTGAGGTTCGAGTAGGTGAGAATGTGCTTTGGGGGCAGACTGCGATTTGTGTGGTTAATTATCAAGATTCAATCGCTTCTAGTGGGAAAGCGAAGGTTGTTCAGCGTTGGATAGATCTTTAAGAAATAGCACTTGATTCAAGTAAGTGGTCTGCTTTGCTTGGAAGTGAACTCGATTGGGTGAGGATTGACTAGCCCGAGATGCTAATCGGCTTACAGTGGGTAAATTTAGATGGTTGTTCAAGGTTGGGAGCCAGTCTAGAATGCTCGGGGTTTTCGATGTGGCTTGAGGGTTCTCGAGTGGTTGCTAGAAGGCATAGCTCGTGGTCCTGGTAAGGTTAGCTAGAGGGCATATATTGAGTTGCTTGTATGCGCCGCGAGTGGTTAAACTCGGATAATATATCTGAGGTTACATTTTCAAAATCCCAGGTTCTAAAGTAGTGGGTCGAGCCTTCTAGATTTGCGAGCTCGTTAAACACCGTGTCGGTTTAAAGTATTCTTTACTTCTTTCTTTCTTTATTGTTCATATTATTTATATGCTAGAATTTCTAGGTTCTATTTTTATGCTTGATTTTTGATATAATTATCTATGATTGAATGTACTTAATTATAAAAGTAAAAGATTGCTCTGAAGTTTTCTATTTGTGTATTTGATTTGATAAATTAAAAGTAAGTTGTTTTATCTTCAGCGTTGAGATTGAATCATGTTATTTGATTGATATAACTTTGTAATTGTGTTTCATATATCAAATCAAACATTGTTTAAAGAGAATTAATCAATATTACTTTGCTTTGATAAATTTGTTTTTCTAATTGCTAAACTATCATTTTAGTGCAGAAATTTCTAGTAAAGGATTTTTTACAAAGGCGAAAAAAGCGATTCAAGCGACCTCTTCCAACCTTATTCAGCTACAAATCCCAAGGTTTGTCATATAGTCTAACAAGTGGTTTCAAGCGGGTCTACGGTGAGTCCCAACGCCTCGTAGAGTGGAGTCGAGAATATGATGACAACCGTGTGTGATTAGTTTTGCTTTGGAGTTATTATTATAATGTGCTCTATATTTTGTGCTTTTAGCTTTGTTGATTGAAATTTTTAGAATGGAAACATTCTTGCAAGCACAAGACTATGGATTGCCTTAG
Source organism: Lithospermum erythrorhizon (assembly GCA_019722365.1). NCBI lineage: Eukaryota > Viridiplantae > Streptophyta > Magnoliopsida > Boraginales > Boraginaceae > Lithospermum > Lithospermum erythrorhizon. The sequence continues at coordinate 94,211 of JADFUC010002148.1, forward strand.
ATTATGAGTAGAACAAGGAATGCACAAAGCAAAATATCTTAGAAAGGATACCGATTGGATAGAAATACCCAAGAATTGGATCATGGCGCGATTGATATTGATAGTATGAGAGCTGAGAGTCTAATCTGTCCAGTAAAGATTTATGGGATATCTTGGGCAGAATGGAGAATCGGCATCATCCAATATTTTCGCAATTGTGGAGGAGAGGAAATGTGCCAATAATTAACCGATAGTACATGCTTTATTCTCTTTATTCATTCAAAGAATTAAACAATAAAATTGATTAATGATTTAAATATTCCTTGTGTAGTAATAGTTCATCTCTTGAGATATACTTGATGAGATATGTGAGATTTAATTTTATGAAAAAGCTCTTCAGCTTCATCTTTCCTTCCCAGCCATTTCAAGTAAAAATATTTTGAAAGAAAAGAAAGACTTTTGAGAGTGTGACACTTTTTTCAAAGCGAATATGAAAGTATATTTTCATATGATGATTTTTAATGAAATATATCTTATGGAGAATATTATATGACATTCTTGAGCTTTCATTTTACACTTACATGATAAAGTATGTTTTTCATTGAGTTATTATATAAAAAATCATGATAAGCAAAATGTTATATCTTCATATGATATTCTTAATTGCACTGAATCTTTTAGATATGAAGAATATGGCATGTTGAACATAAATATGAATAATTTGATTGATTACGATACATGTGCTGAGAATGTTCATATGCTTAAACATGGACACCATTCACATGATTGCCATAATTGTCTACATGTGCGCTAAATGGCAGTACATATTTTATTGTGGTGATTATGGACACATGAAATTTGAATACTTACCCAAAAAGAAATTTTTTAAAAGGTGTCGATGCTATATGGGTAAGTAAAGGCCTCAAAAGTAACCCTCATGGAGCCAAAAGATTTGGAGTACGAACCTACATTGATTGATCTGCTGAGGTCGGGCGTGCGAAGAAATAATCATTGAGCAGGATTGTTTGTCATTCTATAAGAGATTTTGTCATTCCCAGAGAGATTAAAAGGTGTCGATCTTTATATGGGTGTTAAAAGGCCTCAAAACTAACCCTCGATACTTGTTTGAGCAAGTTGTTTGTCGTTCTAAGAGATTTTTTTGTTCGAGGAATAAAGTTACTTAGACATACGATGGAATTTTATATGCATAACTTGAACAAAAATAATCGAATATGCACGTAAAAGAAGAATCACTCTAATTTATGTATTTCGAGATCTCTGACATATGAATAGCAAAAAAACATTCTGATGCGACCGACGGAAATGCAAACAACGGGGAATTCATTCAGAAGTCTAGAGCAATGTCCCGGTGGTAGTACTACAATTGAATCCTTTGAGGAAGGGTGAATCTAATAGGTTGCTAGAAGCAGGTTTATTAATTGGATGAATAGAACAAATCAAACTCTTGATTTTGTTGATGAAGATTTCGACTCTCTACAAGGAGGGAGGCGATTTTTCTCGTTGGCTTTTAAAGTTTTTGTTCTTGTGAAACCTACTAATGAAACCCGTATAGGAACTCGTTGACTAAAAGCTAGCCGTTAGTTAATAGATCGACTTGATAAGACAACCGACTCATTAATAATCATATTGAGTTATTAAACGAGAAACATTTAATCAGGTGAATTAATTGAACTAACAAATCGACTAATTGAGGCTAAATCAAAAATTAATAATGCAGGGTAGATTATGATAATCTCGATAGGAATCTTGTTGATTACAATCCTTCCCAATTTTAAAGTGTAGTTTTATTTCATGCATGAAATATAACCTGGCAAATCAACTACGTGTGACATACAGGCTTAGATATGCTTATTGAGTAAATAATATAATTGACCATTAATATTATTATAACGGTATGCATGTGAAGAATCTAGCGATAAATAACACTGTTATTATCAGCAATTAATAAATTACCAATTGGTATATGAACTTTCCGTTTATCTAGTCACGTTAACTAAACTAAGTAAATAAATTATTCTGATAATTGTTGCAACGAGCATAATAAATAAAACCAATAACTATTGATTTCCAAACACTCAGAAACATGCATGGGCCGATTTTTCTGGTCGCTTTGTCTTTGATCTTTAGTCACGAGGTGACAACGAGTCATCTTGATAAAAGCAACGTTAGTGCTTGTATGATAAATACGACTCTCCGAGAGGCTGAGATCTACCTTCCTTATATCAAGGATGGACAAATACCACATATGATATATATCAACATGTTGCTATCTTACTATGTCGTAACATATGCCGTTATGATTCGGCTTGGGTAGGCGTTTTTACATATTCAAACACATAACTCATATAACATAGATAGTTATATCGTAGGTCTCGAAATCGGCAGTTAAGAGAAAAATTTATAGAACTTGAGATATCGTATCTTACATGATTTTGCGGTACATCGAGCGATTTTACCGATTTATACAAATGACAACTCATAAGATTAATTAGACTTCTGACCTCCGCTGATCCAGAAAATTGATCATCAATCAATCAACATCTTGGTCATCAAATGCTAATTGTCCCAGAAAACCATTAACATCGACCCGAGGAAAAATGGCTATCACATTTAGACTTGAAGAGGTTCTGTCGATATACATGCCTCTCTAGAAATTGCACAACTTTAACTTTGGGATTTATTATTTCAACCAACCGTGAAACAATATTGACTATATGAATGAATTATGCATTCATATAATATATAAATTATGTGTCAGTTGTAAGACAAGAACTACAAATCCGATTCCTTAACTTATTTAGGAGGTAAGTAGGCCCAGCTCCCGGCCCCGAACCTTGCGTCGTTCGGTTCCTTAGCCCGATCTCGTGAAATCGAGGATTTAATCACGAGGAAGATATATCCAACTCCCAGTGCTTCTTTCGAGGTCCATAGCGTGGATCATGAGCACACACTTGAATCTCTTGGAGTCATTTTAGGATATGCAAGCCGGGAAGGCGATGATTGCAAATCACGTCCTTAACGGCTTCTTGCAAGTACTCTTTACATCCATAACAAATTATATGATACATGGAATCAGCGATGACCAAGATTATCTGTTATAGTTCATATACGATTTGTGGCGAGAGTCGGTTTAGGCACTTGCCATAAGCTTTGCCTTGGCCATGGACATTCTGATCTCGGCGGGTTATCATTGGGCGGGTTTGATACCACCAATTAAAAGTTTGTTAAAACACGTACATCTTATTAAATGCATATTCTTTAATAACGTGCAATGATACAAATTATTTAGTAATGTTGTATCTGAGATTCAAACCTTTTAGTTTACTCTCCGGTATATAGACTCGACCATGACTAATGAATCCTTATTAAACTGAAATAAGCTGGACCGGTTTAATTAATTAAAAATTGAGTAATTGGTAATTCGACGTAATATAATAAAAGCGGATTTAGGAACGTAATTTTTATCAAATAGCGAACTTAAATTATAGGGTAAAAATTTAATTGGAAAAAATTGATTACGATTTTTTGAGTGTAGGGGTTTAAAAATTATGTTAGTTAGCGAGCTAAGCGAGGCCTTTTTATTAAAATAGCCTTTTAATTCTTTTGTTTTTAAATGGCGTCTGCGCTATAAACAAAGAAAAATCCAACCACAACTTGAAAACCATACTTTCTTCCCATACAGAAAGAACTAAGATTTTCTCTTTTTTCTCCCACGACTTTGATCCTCATCCTTTGCTCTGAAAATTCAAGAAAAATATACCAATCTCTCTTAGTTTAATTATTTTATTTTGAATTATTGATAGTAAATGACTAATTTTGGGAGTTAATTGAAATAAATCGGATTTTTATACATAAAAATATAAAATGATTTTTATTAAATTATATAGTACATTTTGGACCTATGATAAAAAATATTACAATTTCGGATCTATTATGATATTTACTTGATTTTTATAAAGTATTGATTCCACTTTTACATAGTTAACTACAGATAGTTCACGAGGAATAATTACTACGATACATTTTAAAAGTAAGGAACACCTAAGTTTGATTAAATAGATGGAAGTATATAATAACGTATGACTAAGTATTGATGGAAAATGTAATCTTATTATATTATTTTTAGAGTTGGACTTGGACAGGAGGTTGTTTATTAGAGCGTGTTGGTAGCTTTGCTTTCTAGTGGTACTCACTTGGCGAGGTGGGGATTTATCTCGCTTAGTGTTAGTTCGCATTTGCATATTTACTGGGTGTGAATCTTCAACTACGTAATATTCTTGCTTTTTTTGTGTAACGTACTAGTAGTTATTATTTTCTTAAATTGTTGTGGATGACATGCGTGTTAGGGGCCGATATCACTAGATTGAGGATCACTGGTGATGACTCACGGAAATATTTTGATTATAATATGTAAGACCGTGTAAAACATAACTGTGATTTATTACATTTGTTGAGCGTGATGTGGTTAATTGTGACATGTGAGCGTGATGTTGAACTTTGGTGGAGTCGTAGTGGCAGTACCGTATGGGTAGATGCTTGAATTGTGTGTGTTAGGGGTTGATCGAGTCGCGTAGCCAGAGGCAATCGATCCATTATGGGCGATTGGGAGTAATATTACACACGGGCTTGATGGATACTTTATATTATGGATAATTGAGAGATACTTTATATGTGTGACCTCACGAATTCGTTATACTTGTTGTGGGCGTATGTGACCTTTTTAGTTTGTTATAGCGTATATCGAGTGTTTTGGTATTATTGCTTGTGTTGATTTTGTGGACCTTCGGGTCGTGGGGCTTGTGTAATATGAGAAGGGTGTGAGATTTACTTTTGCCATATTGATGAACTGTTGGGACTTACATGTTACTTTCAAATCCTGTATTCACTATATTTAGATCTTGCGTTCTAGTGTGCCTGCTGTTAATATAAGCATCTACTCTTGGTAGAATGGCGTTGTGAGCAGTTGGTATTTTTTTACTATTGACCCGGCCCCGCTAGTTTTTATATATATATATATATATATATATATATATTCTGAGTGGAGTTACGCTTCTTGACCGTTCGGGTGTAATGGGTCGCCTTCGGGCGATAAGTTTCCGCGGCTTGGTGACATAAACTTCGGGTTGAGTAGTTGTTGTAGAGGCGGAGGCATTGTCCTTCTTGAGCTTCGTTGTTATCCTTTACATGTGTGGCGGCGTGGTGGCTAGGGATCTCGGCCCAGTCATTTTATTTACATCTTATCGGTTTTGAGTAAATTTGTTTACTCGGTTGTGGGTGATTTATATTATGGATGTATTATTGAATACTCGTGTTTTTTATGTCCACTCTTATGTATCGAATATGTGATATTTGGTTAGATTTCGCCCACGATGATGTCACGTTATTGGCCTTAGAACTAATTCTACTTTCTTTACTTAAATTGTTTTAAATCGATCTTTTATTTTTTATATATGTCGTTAGGCGGCACAAGGGTATCCATTTCTACTAACAGGTCTAACCTCGAGGCAAACGACTTCGAGTGTAACGACCCACTTGGCGGAGTAGAGCCATACGAGGTGAGAATCATTATAATCCGGAACACGAGGCAATGGCTTAGATGGGCGACTGAGTTTAAAGAACAACTCGTTTCATCAAAATTTGATTTCCATTAAGATTCTCAAAAAAATAAAACATTATAAAATTTGCGATCCATCGAGGGTGATATCTAACCCAATATTTCATTTATATATATCTGACACTACCAATACTTGATAATATCGGCAAGGCTAAAGGAGGGCATCGCAGTCGAATACAAAATAATTGCCGGCAAGGCTAAAGTTTGAAAAGAGGAAGAAACAACAATAAAAAAGCGGTTGACAAGACATCAAAAGAAATGGAATTTGTGAGGATCTCGACCTGATGCTCACTGGCCACTTTCAGACAAAACTCTCCGACAACTCTTTCGGCTCATTGCCGCTGTCGACTGGCACAAATGAAATGCCGCCCAAAGCAGTGCATGACTTAGTGAAACTTTCTCTTGAGGGTGAAACTGCAATGCAGGCAGAGACAATCAATTATTATATTAGTTAAATATGAATAAGACATATATATATATATCCAGACTACTAATAAAAAGTCACATACAATATAATTCCAAAAAGAAAGTCTCGAGGCATCACATAGCAAGAATACCATAATAGAAGTTTGATAAAAGCAGAGGCAATTTCTTGAGAGAAAGAACTTCGAGAGACTTGACCACGATATAACTCACAGTAAATGCTTTCTATCTCTCGTATCCTTATTATCACACAATGTAGCGTATCTTTCGATCGAATCTGTGAATGGACGATCGATAATCACCAGCATATACACTAAGTATAAGGCGCGCCTTATTTATACTTAAGTATAGGTAAGCCGCATATACACACAAAGTATAAGGCAAGCCGCGCTTATACACACCACGGTATAAGGCCAATAAGCGTCCATATCCTGCCCGAGGAAGGAGAGTCGCTTTAACCTGTCCATTTTATTATAAAGGTGAAACACGATACTTTCGAGTCACCTGAAGTCATGGCATGCTCAACATTACTGCTCCCAGAGCAAGATTAAAGCACACAACTAAAGCGTCCATGATCGTAAATCGATCATGACATGAAACAAGAATTGAGGAAACACCAAAGTGCCAACGAGGCCGCAATCACAGCAGTCTTGAGCAAGACTACTTGAGAAATATATGATCAACAAATCATAACACTATTTCCATGAATCTGCATGTCATTACAGCGGCGACATATATATCATTCTCACGTAATCCTTCCTGATAACATGTATACCATTTCTCACATAATCATGCAACGATAACATGTATACGATTTAGAGTAAGAAATGCGTAAAGTAGCGCGTGAGATAAGTACTCGCCTCTTTTCCCAGCTACCACAAAAATTTTGCGAAACCCTGATCCGCAGTAGCGCCCACTTTCAGCGATCAACTTTAAAAAAACACCCGAAGAGTATAATCGAGACCTACTCACATATTTGCGTTCTAGAATCTATTACCCATTCTTGAGTGGAACTATCTCTGCTTGATGCAAAATATTAGGATAAAACAACGAATTAATAATCCCCGTCGGACCGCGACCCAATCGATTCCCCATTTAGAAATTTCACCTTATCGGCTTTAGCATTATATATCAACATAAGAAATGCGTTCCTAGTTAACCTTTTCGGAAGTCCATAATTATGACTTGTATACTCCCGAAATATCGATTGCCAACTTCATTTTAATTCGCACTTTCAACTTTAACTTTCCCGCTTTAATCAATTTTAAATCACCAATTTAACATCAGCGACAACTTCTGATAAGGTCCCGATTAAACTCACCTACGTTTAAAGTCTTGTAAAAAGCTATCGGCCCGAAAAGTCAGCGCTTGAAACCTAGAAAAGTCAGCTGGAAGCCGTAACATCGCCAGGAGAACCTACAAATCATGAATTAATCCTTATATGTCATAGGGCCATAACAAACTTAGAATCATCATAAAAATTGTGAGTTATGTCAAAAGTCAGCAGAAAGTCAGCAGAAAAATCAAACAAAACTCCTAGCTTTCTTACCTCAGTTTGTAGGGGAAAGATGTTGGGAAGTCTTACAAAACAACTTGAGGATAACATATACCCGATAAAGTGATGAAATGGAAAGAAAAAAAATTTGGGTTTTTGCTCCGTGGGACTACCGACGTGCGAGAAGAAGGAGGAGATGTGATTTTGTGTTTTTGGTGTATGATATAAGGAGAAAGATGGAAGTGACTTAACACTTAAGTCTTGGAATTTTACACGAGGAGTTTGTGCCGTTTCAACTTGAATCAGAGTTACTCCCAGCTGATTTAACGATCTAACTTAACTCGGGTATCATTCTTAAATTATAAATGTGATTCTCTCACAATTCTGAAATAATATTATTATTATCGAAATTATTTATACTATCTCAGTTCCCCGCCGACGAAAATTTAAATTTTTTTTTAACATAACGGAGTTGTGCAGGCGGAGTAAATTTAAGTTTGGTATCGGGAGCTGCAGGTTACATGTTATCGGGAGTTTCACGTGGTTTGTAAGGTGCAGTATTAAGCTTGGTTTTGAAGTGCTTTATTTGAGTTTTCCTTAGTTACAAATTTTTCCCACTATTTTCCTTCGTAGTATTAGGATGCCTTTAGAAGCGAGGTTGCGTAGGTGGAGCACGTGTGCTGTTTACAGGAGTCTTTGGGGGCGGGGTGGAGTAGTGTTCGGGGAGGAGGGTACTAGGGTTATTGGTGGGGCCCGAGGTAGGGCTGGGGTAGAGCCCGTGGTGCGAGAGGGGGTGCTGGGCGATCGGGCTGCTTTGCGGCCGGTGTGGGTCGGCGGTGCGAGGAATGGGGAGGATCGGTATGAGGTAGGTAGCAGCTCAGGGCTTGATGCGCTTACACTTGGCCCCAGTCTGACGAGGTGGATGAGGATCGCGGAGGAAGTGGGTGTTTGGCGACTTCTACCTTAGAAGCGACTTCAGAGATCGGGGGTGATGTGGCCTTTAGAAAGGCTGTGGAGTTTTTTGAAGGATATAGTATTGAGCATGCAGCAGGCGCCATGGGGATGAAAGAGGTTGTGGGGTGACTTTCGCCAATCACCGATTTCATGAGGGGGCCGGATTGTGGTGTTGGTGCAAATGCAGAGAAAATTCTTTTGAGGATAGGGGGTGAGATGCTG